>JASTWF010000050.1:109830-639572 GCA_030390025.1 Squalus acanthias | reverse complement strand
CCGGTGTCCATCACTAAAAACAGATGATCTGGTCATTAGCTCATTGCTGTTTGTGGGGCCCTTGCTGTGCACAAATTGGCTGCCCTGTTTCCGACATTAAAACAAGTGATTACACTTCCAAAGTGTAGGCGCTGGCTGTACGGCGCTTTCGGATGTTGCGAGGTCATGAAACACGTCTTTCTTTATGTCTGTTTGGTTTCACACTCCCCTCCAAATCAGAAGGCCGTGGGTTTAAGCCTCACTCTGAAGGCTTGGGGGCCCATAATCTAGGCCAGAGGTTCCCAAACACTGGTGGTGGGGGGGGGGGGGGGGGGAGCGCTGTCAGTGTTATCAATTGGGGTGAGAGGCTGCAAGTCGCTAACCGGTAATGCCTGCAAAATGTATTTGCTCCACTGGTGTGCCCCCCCCCCACACAAAGCCACTTCAACACTCAGGCTGACTTCCCATTCTGCTCTCTCTCTCTCTCTCTAACTCGGGCTTCCCCCTGCAGAGTCCCAGCTCGCAGGTACTTTCAATGCTCTGGAGTTGAAATAAGTTTCTTTCAGGCTGCGTTTTGGTCTGTACGGCCGTGCAGCATAGATTCCTTTTTGGAAGTGCTCGCGAGCCCTGGGGGGGGGGGGGGGGGGTCTCCACTGCCAGAGAACTGAATCAATAAATCAAGGTCAGCGTCTCGGTTTCAAGAATCTGTTACAAAGGTTCTTCGCCCCCGAGTTCTACAGCTCTGTGGAACGTTTTCATTTAGTCCCCGCCGCAAAGATTCACACGGATGACTCCTGAACTGAGGTTTAGAACCATCAGGGAAGATTGAACATGCAGGGGCTCTTTTCTCTAGAAAAGGCAGCGGAAGGGTGACCCGATAGAGGTCTTTACAATTACGAATGGGTAGACGTAGAGAAGAAGTTTCCATTTGTGGGATGTCCAAAACTAAAGGCCATAAATATAAGATAGTCACTAACAAATCCAACAGGGCATTCAGGAGCAACTTCTTTACCCAGAGAGTGGTAAGAACACGGAACTTGCTATCACAATGAGTAATTGCGGCAAACAGCATAGATGCATTGAAGGGGAAGCTGGATAAACACATGAAGGGAATCGGTTATGTGGATGGGGTTAGATGAAGAGGGTGGGGGTGAGAAAGGAGGCTCGTGTGGAGCATAAACACCGGCACAGATCAGTTGGGCAGTAAATACTCTGTAAAGTCCTCACGAGTTTAACGTGAACAGACAGCGCTCCTTTAAGGAATTTGTCACGGCCTCCAGGATTACTTCACTGCCCAACGTCCTGCACCTTTCTACAAGTTTATTTTGCTCTGCTTGGGTTTCGTGTTGCTGGCTGCCCTCTTAAACTGAGAAATAAATTAATAATGGCGCCCACACCGATCCTCAATGCTCTCTCTCCCACAAAAAAATTCAACTTGTATTTCACCTCCTCTGAAGCAACCCAACCATTCACCAAGTCCGTTCACCCCTCTGCTTGATGACCTACACCAAGGTATACAGTGGTGTCCCCCAGGGAGTCCATTCTAGGACCACTGCTTTTCTTGATATATATATATATATTAATGACTTGGACGTGGGTGCACAGGGCACAATTTCAAAATTTGCAGATGACAAAACTTGGAAGTATAGGAGGATCGTGATAGACTTCAGGAAGACAGACAGGCTGGTGAAATGGGCAGACACGTGGCAGATGAAATTTTAACACAGAAAAATGTGAAGTGATTCATGAGGAGAGGACATGTAAACTAACTGGTACAATCCTGAAGGGGGTGCACGAACAGAGAGACCTGGGGGGTCTGTGCGCACAAATCGTTGAAGGTGGCAGGGCAGGTTGAGGAAGCAGTTAAAAAGGCTTACGGGATCCTGGGCTTCGTAAATAGAGGTAGCGAGTACAAAAGTGTGGAAATTATGACGAACCTTTATAAAACACTGGTTTGGCCCCAACTGGAGTCATGTGTCCAATTCTGGGCACCACACTTTAGGAAGGATGTGAAGGCCTTAGAGAAGGTGCAGAAAAAATTTACGAGAATGATTCCAGGAATGAGGGACTTCAGTTACGTTGATAGACTGGAAAACATAGAAGATAGCAGGAGTAGGCCATTCGGCCCCTCGAGCCTGCTCCGCCATTCAATGCGATCATGGCTGATCATCCAAACTCAGTACCCTGTCCCTGCTTTCTCCCCATATCCCTTTAGCCTTAAGAAATATATCTAACTCCTTCTTGAATATATTTACTGACTTGGCCTCAACTGCCTTCTGTGGGTTGTTCTCCTTGGAGCAGAGAAGATTGAGAGGAGATTTGATGGAGGTGTTCAAAATCATGAGGGGTCTGGACAGAGAGAAACTGTTCCCATTGGCAGAAGGGTCGAGAACCAGAGGACACAGATTTAAGGTGATTGGCAAAAGAACCAAAGGTGGCCTAAGAAAAGACTTTTTTTTTTTTTTTTTAAACGCAGCGATGGTGAAGATCTGGAATGCACTGCCTGAAAGGGTGGTGGAGGCAGATTCAATCACAGCTTTCAAAAGGGAGTTGGATAAGTATCTGAAGGAAAGAAATTTGCAGGGCGAGGGGGAAAGGGCAGGGGGAGTGGGACTAGCTGAAGTGCTCTTGCAGAGAGCCGGCACAGGCTCGACAGGCTGAATGGTTACAGCACGGAAGACGACCATTCTATGATTTGTCGCACCCTACTAATCAAAGTACTCTTTATTCCCACTCGGTCTATGTGCTTGGGTCCCGGTCCAGCACCACCCTCGATTTTAAAATTCTCAATCCTTGTTTTCAAATCCCTCCAGGGCCTCGTCCCTCCCCATCTCTAACCACCCTTCCTCCAGCCCTACAACCCTCAGAGATCTCTACGCTCCTCCAATTCTGGCCTCTTGCGCATCCCCAACTTTCATCGCCCCACCATTGGCAGCTGTGCCTTCAGCTGCCTGGACCCATAGCTGTTAAATTTCCTCCCTAAACCTCTCCGCCTCTCTCTCCCCTCCTTTAAGACGCTCCTTAAAACCTACCTCTTTGATCAAGCTTTCAGTCACCTGCCCTACCAACTCCTTAATCTGGCTCGGTGTCAAATTTTGTCGGACAACGCTCCTGTGAAGCGCCTTGTGATGTTTCACTATGTGAAAGGCACTGTAAAAATGCAAGCTGTTATGACTACCTGTCCCACCTCGGCTCCACATCCCCCTCACCCAAAACAGCTTGACCACAGACCCATTCTAGTTCCGTCTGCAGAGGGGATTGTTCCATCCGGCACCCTGCTTGCATTCCCCTGACCTGAAAGAGAGGCAAAGCCTGCGGGTTTTACTCTCAAGTGAAGCTGCTTGCACGGTCACCGTGGCCGGGAAATTCCTCAGATCTACGTTTGCTTCGCTGCTGTTACTTCGGCAGAAGTGCTTCACACGCGTAAAGCCGGGGGGGCTCTCGCCGCGCTTGCCCACCAAGTGACGCTGGCGGGGTGGGAGGCGACCCGATGGCCAGCTCCAATGACATGACTGGACTTCACTCTTAAAACCCAGGAGTGTATAAGGGAGCAGAATTAACCGCTGAGATATTCAGGGCGACCAGCGATATCGACCCGAGCATTCATTATGCAAAAATACTATTTCTTAGAACGAGTTGGGGGGGGGGGGGCACGCATGGGACATCAATCTCTGAAGTGGGGAAAAAAAATTGGGGAACCTCTGATTAGAGATGGACACGTCCATGCAGGACTGAAGGAGTGATTGTCAAAGCACTAACGGGGAGGTGATGTCCCTTTGGATGTGAAAAACAGCCACCTTTACCTGCAAAACAGCAACCACGCTTCAGAGGAACAGGTGGCCGTTCAGCCCCTTGAGCCTGTTCCAGTCAGTCAATCAGATCATGGCTGATCTGTATCTTAATTCCATCTACCTACCTTGGCTCTGTAGCCCTTAATGCACTTGTCTAACAAAAATCTCAGTTTTGAAATTCTATTGACCCCCCCAGCCTCAGTTTTTTTTTTTGGGTGTGGGGGGGGGTGGGGGAAACGTCAACTTCCAGATTTCCATGACCTCGTGTGAAGAAGTGCTTCCTGACATCACCCTCTGAACAGCTAAACTCTTATTTTAATGTTAAGCCCCCTTGTTCTGAACTCCCCAACCAGAGGAAATAGTTTCTCTAACTACCCTGTCCAATCCTTTAATCATCTTTCACACATCATCAATTAGATCACCCCTTAAACTTCTATACTCAAGGGAATACACGCCTAGTCTGTGCAACCTGTCGTCATAATTTAACCCTTTTAAGCCCTGGTGAATCTGCGCTGCACCCCCTCCATGGACAATCTATCCTTCCTGAGGTGCGGTGCCCAGAACACACAGTTCTCCAAGCTGGGGTCTGACCTGAGCTCTGTACAACTGTATCAAAACTTTCACCCCTCAAGATAGGAAGTCGAATGGACTGTTGGCCTTTATCGTTTGGACCTGCCCACTAGCTTTGAGTGATTTCTGCACTTGGACCCCGAAATCGCAGTTCCTAGCTTCAACATTTAGAAAATAATGCGACCTATATTTCTCTGGTTCAGAGTGGACGACCTCACACTTTCCCACATTGAACTCCATCGGCCAGTTTTGCTCACTCAATGTACCAATGTCCCTTTTCAACTTTCTGCTCCCGTCTACACTACTCACTGTGCCACCTAACTTAGCGCGGTCAGCAAGCTTAGATAGATGGGGCTCTATTCCTTCATCCAAGTCATTTATAAAATAGTGAAAAGCAGAGGCCCTAGTACAAAGATCCCTGGGGGGGACACCGCTAGTTGCCAATTTGAGTACATACCCATTCTCTTATCCCTGCACTCCTACCCAATTCCCTATCCAAGCCAATAGGTTGCCTCCAATTCCATGCACTCATTTTGGTTACGTCTCTTATCTGGAACCTTGTTGAATGCCTTCTGGAAGTCCATGTAAAAACAACACCCACCAGACGCTCCCTTATCTACATTAGTCAATGCCCCCCAAAAATTCAACGAGGTTCAAAAGTAATTAGTGGCTGTGAAGCAATTTGGCGAGCCCGGAGAATGTGAACAGCGCTGTATAAATGCAAATACTTTTATTAAAATGGTATGTTTTGAGGTGTCGCGCTGAGGTTACTAGATGCAAGTGCGGTAACATCCCAAAATCCACTAATGAGATCAATGACCACTTCATCATCTAGGTGCTGGCTGAGGGAGGAATGTTGGTGCTAGGACACGAGGGAGAACTCCCCTCTGCTCTTCTTCCAATAGTGGCCATGAGATCTCTAACCGCCCCCTGAATAGGGAAGACCAGGGGGGGGGGGGGCCTTCGGTGTGACATCTCATCCAAAGGACAACACCTCCAACTCCTCTCATTGCACTCGGCGTGGATTATAGGCTCAAGTCCTGGGGCGGTGGGGCTTGAAGCAATAGCCTTCGGATTTGGGGAGAGAGAGAGAGAGAGAGATGCCACTGACTGAGCCAAGCCAACACACAAAACGGACGCGTTTGAGACGACGCCGAGAGTCAGTCGCCGAGGAGCTTGCAGTGGATTCCCAGCATTTTCTGCTTCGAGGTATTTTCCCCGCTCCCTTCCCCACCCCCCCACAATGGAACCATTTTGATCTGCAACTAGAAATGACAGGGCAGGTCGTCAGTGGGGACCAAGAGCTGCCTGAATGAAACAAACTAATGCTCGAGTGCGCATGCACGGGAAAGGAAAGGGGGGGGGGGTGGGGGGGTAAGGGAAGGAAGGAGATCCGTCACCTCCCAACCACAGGGGTTACTGTTCTTGCAGCAGCCACTTCAAAACTTACTTGCATTTCACAACCCCTCGGGCTTCATCTTAGAATAGACACTCTGACTTTACGGGGACAAGTCTCTGGGACTAGGCAGTGGTATGAAACGCACATACACACAGCAGAATCACATGGAGGGTGTATTGGTGGGGATTTGTGTCCCCACCCCCCAACCTTGGCTTTTGGATGCATACGATACAGGTCAGAGGGCATGTGTTTGTGTGGAGGGGGTGGGGGGGGAAAGAGAAGGAAAACAGTCTGGTTTGGGGGGCGGGGGGAGGGAGAAACTCAGTGTTGTGCGACTAGAAGCAAAACAGCATTCGGAAGCAGTTTTATTTTCCCCAAACAAAAATAATCTGCTCATAATTGTACGTTCCGTCAACAGGAGGTGGGGGGGGGGGGGCGTGGAGGGAAGGGGAAAAAATTTCACCTTCTGCTCAACTATACCATCAGAGTTCAACGACTATCAAAAATTAAAAGGCACAGGCACTGAAAAAGCAACCAAAAGCACTACTGAAAAGCCCTCTAAAAAGCCACTGCTTAACTGTGGAAAAAAAAAATCGAATGGAGGGGGGGGGAAAACCGCACAAAAATATACATATATACTCTCTATATATGATCAATATAAAACGTTCAAAAACTTAAAAAGTTGCACTTAAACACTTCAAAATTCAACAGTTCGATTCAAGCTTGGAAAAAAAAAAGAGAAGAGGAGGAGCAAGAATGGTCTGATATAAAACTTTCAAAGATCATCTCTACGGAAAAAATTCTAACAGTTTGAGCAATAGTTTTTTTTTAAAAAAGGGGGAAAACACTGGAAAAAAAGAGAAGTTAAAAATCTTAATCGTTTTTTTTAAAAAAAAACACTTCCTCAGATTTTTAAATTTAAAGTCCAACTCGAAAAAAAAATGACTAAAATTAAATATCTAAAAGTCATATACAAAAGTGTGCTTTCGGGAAATCTACTCGCGCACACTGCTAAAGCTAGAGATTAACTTGTTTTTTTAAAAAAGAGTATATAGCTTTTTTTTAAAAAAAAGGGGAAAAAAAAGATTATTTTGCAACTCTTACACTTTTCAGCTTTAAAAAAGTTTTTTTGAAAAAAAAATGTTGGTGCTTACTTCTGCATTCATGTTGATCTTATAGAGAGGCCCAACCAACTGGTTTTAGGGAAAAAGTGTCCACAAAACTGCGAATATAAAAAAGATTAAGAGTACAAAAGTTCAACAGAAGTCAATTTTGAGCGGAAGAGAAAAAACTTGAAAACATTTCAATTTCGTTATTAAAAAAAACGCCAGCAAGAAAATTGCCGTTTCTGCGATGTTAGAAGGGGTGGGGGCAGGCGCCCAGTGTGACACCGCTCTGACCGCCATCTTGAACGCAGCGGCGGCTCTTTACATGCTGCCACTGAAATAGCGAGCAGAACGAGCATTTGCCAGACAACGGCAACCTCCAGGCTTCACCGCGCTGCATCAAAAAGTCACCAAAAAATATACGTATTTGTATTTTTCTTTTTAAAAAAAAAACTAGCGCTGATTTAGTTTAGCAAAATCCGAGAAAACGGCCACGTGAGGATTTGCCCCGAACCATCCTGGGCCTTTCTGTGATCAACATCTCGAGCGAACAAGGGACGCCAACTTTTGCTTTTCCCTTTAGAAAAAAATACAAAACGTCTTTTTTTGAAACAGCATTTCAAATGTCTTTTTTTAAATTAAAAAAGCCAATTCAGATCTCAAGTTAAATATTTCAAGATGCAGATGTAAAAACCAACATCAAATATGTATTTTCCATTTTTTTTTAATTTCAAGATTTATATTTTTTTTTAAACTCTCAAAAAGTAACAATGTTTTCAAGACAGGAAACACAAATGCCCTTGAAGAACATTTCTTTAAAAATTGAACTATTTGCAAAATATGTCACTTTCCCCACAAGGGGTTTTATCAAAATGTGCTCCTGATTGTAACAAAAATTAAGGATTTTTGGGATTCGTTTACAAAAATGCACAAATTATTTCAAGAACATAAAAAGGTGTTTTGCTTTTCCCCAAAGTGAAAATTAAAGAAGTCATTGAGGTACAAAATGCATCATTTTTCCTTTTTCAAAGTGCTAAATATGCACAGAACACAAAACATTCTAATTCAAAAGATCTAAAGCATCCAAAAAGTTTGAGAATCCTTTCCCTGCTTTCGAAAGTGGAGAAAAATTCAACTTTCCCATTAAAAAAATCCGATTTTTTTTCTGCAGAACTTCCAACTTTTCACGGCAAATACACTAACAAAATTGTAAATTAGTGGAGAAATGCTCTAAAAAAGTTTTTACGTAGAACATATGCATCAAAAAATGGCATCTGAACTTTGATAGAAAAAAATGAAATTTGGAATATAAACGGTAAATTTTTTTAAATGTTTTCCTCTTATGAAAAATCACGTTCTAAAAAGCTTTCCTTTGTAAAGTGTAAAATGCAAAAATATTAAAAAATGAAGTTTTCAATCTTAAAAACAAATCTTAAGATATTCCCCCCCTCCCCAAAAAAGGGCAAAACAAGGAAGTCTTTTGGTAAAGTATAAAACAAGGAAGCTTTCTAAAGTAAAAATGTTGGTTAAAAAAAGTGCACATTATATATGTAAAAAAATTAGCAATTGCCCCTAACCAGGGATGTATAGATATAAATTTTATCATTTCAATTTGTAATCATAAATATATATAAATTTATTACCAATTTGAATATATCAATATTTGAAGTATATTTTAATGGGTTTACAATTAATATTCAAGTTACATTTAATTTACAAATAAATTTGCATTTATAATTAAGCATAAATATGCATTAAATAATTGAATGTAAACAAGTAAATCTGTTATTTTAGAAGTAAAAATTAATTTAAATATGACTATTTATTTGAATATAAATGTAATAATCAAATACATTGAATATGAATTTATAAATACATTTAATATCAACTTCAAAATACATTTAATATTAGTTTCAACTATATTTGTATGCATTTATAATTACACATTTTTAACCAAATTTTGAAATTACTTCAATATCTTTAATTCTATCAACCGATTTAGATAAATTTAAATATATTTAACTTGAATTTCTAATTAGAATTTCTTAATATTTAATAAACTGGATTTACAACTAAAGCTATCCACATGAAATTTATAAATATTTATCTTGGTATTATAATTCAACATTACATGACATGTTGAATTAGAATACAGTAAATCTAAATGTATAATTTAAATTAATTTAATTGAATTATTTAGCTACTTAATTTCTAAGATTTGAATTACTAATTTGTATTTATAATTTGATGTTTAATACTCTACATAGATAATTTTCATAAATGTATTAACTAAAATTTCAGTCAGGATTTAGATATTTACAATTGCAAGCATTTAATAATATTTTAATTGCAATTTATTAAACCAAGATACAGATTAGAATTTATAACTATTTAATTGAAAATCTTAAGTATTACAAATTATAACTACATTTAATTAGAATTGTTAAAACCAGACATCAAATTGGACCTAAATATGCAATTGTTAAAATTTATACAATTAGATATCATTACTCGATATTTAGATTTTGTAACAAGTTGATCAGAAATTAATTGGGATTTAAGTAGAATTGGCAAGTAGATATTTACCACCATGAAGAAATTAGTCTAAGATAATTTAGAAGTTTGAACTAGGAGTAATGAAAGGAGTTTTTAGGTTCAATAATGACAATTTACTACCTAAATATTTAGGTCAAATTTACAACTACTCTCATTCATAACCAGATATTTATTTTTCAAAGTTACAATTTAACTAGAATGAGTTTTTAGTTTTAATAAAGAGGATTCACTAAATATTGAAGTACAACTACTCACATTCATAAGCAGATATTAATTTTTAGATGGTTTAATTTTAAAGAAAGAGTTTTTAGGTTTAATAATGATTAAATATTGAAATAGAACTCACATTCATAACAGATTAGTAAAACCATTTTTAAAAGAGAGATTTAATTAGAATTTAGCTTGATTTTAGAAGAGATGTCATTGGAACTTCGCTAGATTTTAGAAGAGATTTAATTAGAAATGAGCTAGATTTTAGAATTGATTTAATTGGAGTTTAGATATATTTCAGAGATTTGATTAGTTCAGCTAGATTTGAGAATTGATTTAATTAGAAAATAGCTAGATTAAGAATTGATTTAATTGGAGTTTAGCTATATTTAATAGATTAGAAATTAGCTAGATTGAGAGACTTAATTAGAAATGAACTAGATTAAGAGATTTAATTAAGAAATGAACTAGATTAAGAGATTTCATTAAGAAATAAACTAGATTAAGAGATTTCATTAAGAAATGAACTAGATTGAGGTTTAATTAGAAATTAGCTAGATTTTAAGAATTGACTGAATTAGAAATTAGCTAGATTTTAGTTGGAGTTTAGCTAGATTTCCAGAGATTGAATTGGAATGGAGCTAGATTTTAAGAATAGATTTAATTAGAAAATAGCTAGATTAAGAATTGATTTAATTGGAGTTTAGCTATATTTAATAGATTTAATTAGAAATGAGCTAGATTGGAGAGATTTAATGAAGAAATGAACTAGATTAAGAGATTTAATGAAGAAATGAACTAGATTAAGAGATTTAATTAGGAAATGAACTAGA
This sequence comes from Squalus acanthias, assembly GCA_030390025.1. Lineage (NCBI taxonomy): Eukaryota > Metazoa > Chordata > Chondrichthyes > Squaliformes > Squalidae > Squalus > Squalus acanthias. The sequence continues at coordinate 629,128 of JASTWF010000050.1, read as the reverse complement.
TTAAGAGATTTAATGAAGAAATGAACTAGATTAAGAGATTTAATTAAGAAATGAACTAGATTGAGGTTTAATTAGAAATTGAGCTAGATTTTAAGAATTGACTGAATTAGAAATGAGCTAGATTTTAATGGGAGTTGAGCTAGATTTCCAGAGATTGAATTGGAATGGAGCTAGATTTTAAAGAATAGATTTAATTAGAAATGAGCTAGATTTCAAATGGGGAGTTTAAGCCTAGATTTTCCCAGAGATTGAATTAGAATGGAGGTGAATTTAAAAATTGGAGTTGAGCTCGCTTTTAAAAAGAAATTTCATTAGAATTCAGCCCGATTTGCTAATTTAATGCTCCAGTCGCGGATATTTAAACGGGTAAATTTATATATTTAAATCCCCCCCCCCGAAGGAAGGAGGGGAAAGAGAGAGGAATAAAAAATAAAAGCCCGCACTACACGCACACCCACCCCGTTGTCGGCTTCTTTTGTTAAGACTTTGTACTCACCGAGAGGACAAAACCCCGAGGAGGGAGAGAGGAGGAGGAGGAGGAGGAGGAGAGGCGGCTTTTTTTGTTAAAAAATAAAAAGAAAATAAAAATTAAAACGGGCAGTGTGCGAGGGCCTGGTGTGTGGGGATGGGGGGGGAGGAGGTGGTGGTGGAAGGAAGGAGAAGGCCCAGCCAAACAGACAGACAAGAGATAGAGAGAGAAAAAAAAAAAGCTCCTCTAAACCCGGGAGCTGGATTTTTTTTTTTGGTTCGGTGGCTCAGGGAAACCGGGAAAAGAAGTGTGGCTGAGGTGAAATTATTATTTTTTTTTTTTTTTAAAAAAAGGATGTTGGGTAGAGGAGGTGGAAAAAAAAAATAAACGGCTCCGAGAGAGAGAGAAAGAGAGGGGTGGAGGGGGGGGAAAAAAAAAACAAAGTTTCCACAGACACAACAATCAACAAGATGGCGGCCGCCGAGAGGGAGAAAGACGAAGATGAGCGGCCAGGCCGGGGAAGGAAAGGGCGGGAGGCCACCCCGAACGTTGTTGGCGGTAATAACCAATAGCAAGCGCGATGGCCTGGGGCGGGCGTCCAATCAGCGGGCGCCCCGCCCCGGCCATCGCGCTTGCTATTGGTTGCAGCCGCCCGTCCGTCAGGAATTTAGTCCCGCCCCCCCTCTCCTCCTCCTCGTGCTCCGGCGCACTCGAACTTGATGGCGTTGCCCCCCTCCACCGCCATTCGAAGCTGCGCCTTTTTTCATTGGTTGTTGGGGAGGGGGGGGCCGTTCATTGGTTGTTGGGGGGGGGGGCGTTCATTGGTTGTTGGGGGGAGCCGTTCATTGGTTGTTGGGGAGTGGGGGCCGTTCATTGGTTGTTGGGGAGGGGGGAGCCGTTCATTGGTTGTTGGGGGGGGGGGCCGTTCATTGGTTGTTGGGGAGTAGGGGGGCCGTTCATTGGTTGTTGGGGAGTGGGGGGCCGTTCATTGGTTGTTGGGGAGGGGGGGGGGGCCGTTCCCAACCTCCGCCGCTGATTGATTCGCTCGCCTGTCGGTCAAGGCCCCGCTTCCCGTGTCTTTTTTTTATTTCCTTGCTGGGATTTTGACTTATTTTGTTTTCTCTTCGCGCTGATATCGGCCCAACTTATTTCTACAATGTAAAAAAATAATAATAATGACAAGCCGATTAGCCGCCTTTTTTTTTTGAACCCGGCGGCCTCGTCCTATTGGTTGGAACACGGGCCTAGCAACGGTTAACTAACGAGGTCCGATTGGTCGCCGCCTGTGCCAATCTAAAAACCAAGATGACGTCATGGGTAGCGCAATCCCCGCCTTCTGACTGACGTCCCTGAAGGAAGGGCGGCGGTCCCTGTGTTCTGATTGGTTGGCAGACCTGTCTATCTTAGTTAAAAGTTACAGGAACCTCCCCCCCTCCTCCAGAAGATGCCCATTCTGTTCTCCATTTGGTTTCCCGTGTTGGAGCCTCTGCCAGTTGTGAAACAGAATGGCTGCCTCCATCTCTTCCCATTCTAGTTAATAGTGAGGAAGACTGTGACAAAATACAATAATGTGGCGGATCGCCACCTAAACGGGCGCAATCCACTTTTCCATCTGTGGACAATAAATCGGGCACCTTGCCTTTAAGGCGCATGCTGCCTTTAAGGCATGAAAAAAGGAGTGGGCGTCGCCCTCAGTGTGAACTTAAAAAGAGCGGGCGTCGCCCACAACCAGTAGGGTTTTGCAGAGAGAAGTTGTAGCAGCTATTTTGCCAAGGAGTATGTAATTAAAAGCCATGTGCTCCACATATTGACTCGGCCTCAATTCGTGCTTCGCGGCAGCCACAATAATAAGATGTTAATAAACTTGAAGAATGTGCGAGTAATGTGTTAGCTGTGGCTCAGTTGGTAGCACTCTCGCCTCTGAGTCACAAGGTTGTGGGTTCAAGTTCCGCTCCAGAGACTTGAGTTCAAAAATCTAGGTGGACACTCCAGCGCAGTACTGAGGGAGCGCTGCACTGTCAGAGGTGCCGTCTTTTGGATGAGACGTTAAACCGACGCCTGCGCTCCTGGGTGGACATAAAAGATCCCATGGCACTATTTCGAAGAAGAGCAGGGTAGGTGTCCTTGCCAATATTTAGCCTCAGAGACATGGACCATGTACAGCAGGCACCTCAAAGCACTAGAGAGGTACCACCAACGCTGCCTCCGCAAGATCCTGCAAATCCATTGGCAGGATAGGCGCACCAACGTCAGTGTTCTTGCTCAGGCCAACATCCCCAGCATCGAAGCTTTGACCACGCTCGATCAGCTCCGATGGACAGGTCACATTGTCCGCATGCCCGATACGAGACTCCCAAAACAAGCGCTCTACTCGGAGCTCCGACACAGCAAGAGAGCCCCAGGTGGGCAGAGGAAACGCTTCAAGGACACCCTCAAAGCCTCCTTGAAAAAGTGCAACATCCCCACCGACACCTGGGAATCCCTGGCCCAAGACCGCACAAAGTGAAGGAGAAGCATCCGGGAAGGCGCCGAACACCTCGAATCTCTTCGCTGGGAGCAAGTGGAAGCCAAGCGCAGGCAGCGCAAGGAGCGCACGTCAACCCAAGTACCCCACCCACCCACCCCTTCAACCACCGTCTGCCCCACCTGTGACAGAGACTGTAGGTCCCGCATTGGACTCATCAGTCACCTGCGAACTCATTTTTAATGTGGAAGCAAGTCATCCTCGGTTCCGAGGGACTGCCTAAGAAGAGAAGAAGATTTATCCCTCAATCAACATCACTAAAACAGATTGTCTGGTCATTATCACATTGCTGTTTGTGGGACCTTGATGTGCGCAATTTGACTGCTGCGTTTTCTACATTACAACAGTAAATGAACTTCAAAAAGTATTTCATTGGCTGTAAAGCGCTTTGGAACGTCCGGTGGTCGTGAAAGGTGCTATATAAATGAAAGTCTTTCTTTTAATTGGCAAATTAATTTCAATATAGATAAGTGTGAGGTGGTGCATTTTGGTAGGAGGAATAAAGAGGCCACTTACTCCTTGGAAAATAAAAGTCTAAATGGGGTAGCGAAGCAAAAGATATCTAGGAGTACACATTCACAAATCATTAAAAGTAGCGATGTAGGTTAATAAGGCCATAAAAATGTGCATAAAAAGCACTGGGGTTCATTACTACAGGACATAGAAAGGCTAGCAGAATGGGCAGACAAGTGGCAGATGGAATTTAATACAGAGAAGTGTGAGGTGATGCATTTTGGCAGAAGAAACACGGAGAGGCAATATACACTTAATGGCACAGTTTTAAAGAGTGTGCAGGGACAGAGGGACCTGGGAATTAATGTGCATAGGTCCCTGAAGGTGGCAGGGTATATTGAGTGGTTAGCAAAGCATATGGGATCTTGGGCTTCATAATGGAGGTATTGAGTACAAAAAGTAGAGAAGTTATGCTGAACCTTTATAAAGCGCTGGTTAGGCCACAGCTAGAGTATTGCGCCCAGTTCTGGTCACCACACTTTAGGAAGGATGTGAAGGCCCTTGAGAGGGTGCAGAGAAGATTTACCAGAATGGTTCCGGGGATGGGGGATCTTAGTTACAAGGACAGGTTGGAGAAGCTGGATTTGTTTTCATTAGAGCAAAGGAGGTTGAGGGGTGACTTGATAGAGGTGTAGAAGATTATGATGGGTTTGGATAGGCTAACCGGGGAAAGGCTGCTCCCACTAGTTGATGGTACAAGGACTAGGGGGACACAGATTTAAGGTTTTGGGCAAGAGATACAGGGGGGATGGGAGGAAAAACTTTTTTACGCAGCGAGTGGTGAGGACCTGGAACTCACTGCCGACGGAAGTGGTGGAAGCGGAGACACTCGATGTTTTCAAGGGGAGACTGGATAGGCACTTGAGGGAAATAAACTTGCAGGGCTACAGTGGGGGGAATGAGACTGACTCGATTGCTCTGCAGAGAGCCGGCACGCACTCGATGGGCCGAATGGCCTCCTTCTGTGCCGTTATGACTCTATGACTATGACTGAATAGAATTGAAAAGCAGAGAAATTATGTTAAACTTACATAGAATCTTGGTTAGACCACACTTAAGTACGGTGTACACTTCTGCTCTCCAGATTATAGAAAGGATATAGGGGCATTGGAGAAAGTGCAAAAAAGATTTACAAGGATGATTCCAGAATTCAGAGGTTATAACTATCAACAACAACAACAATTTTTATTTATATAGCGCCTTTAACGTAGTAAAAAGTCCCAAGGCGCTTCACAGGAGCGATTATAAAACAAAACTTGACAGCCACACAAGGAGATATTAGGGCAGCTTGTTCAAAGAGGTAGGTTTTAAGGAGCGTCTTAAAGGAGTAAAGAGAGGCGGAAAGGTTTAGGGAGGGATTTCAGAGTTTAGGGCCTTGGCAGCTGACGACACGGCCACCAATGGTGGAGTGATTAAAATCAGGGATTCTCAAGAGGCCTGAAATAGAGGGACAAAAATGAGAAGTCGCACAACACCAGGTTATAGTCCAACAGATTTATTTAAAATTACAAGCTTTCGGAGCTGTCGCCCCTTCCTCAGGTAGAGTTACTGTGAGACAATCTACCAGAATTCACAGAATATAAACACAGAGAAAATGCAGAGATTCAATCTATCCCTACATCAAAGACATACTAAGAGCACAGCCAAGACAATGAGATGTGTCCCAGGGGGTCCAACGTGTCAAAACACCTGCTGGCTGCATATCCTCTCCATTTGGGTTTGTTTCTTGGGTTTGTTTCTTGTGTTTGTTTTTTTAAAAAGCTGGAAAGACCGGCAACGATGTCAAGTCACGTTCTGTAGCGTGACATGAACCCGATATCCCGATTGAGGCCGTCCTCATGAGTGCGGAACTTGGCTATCAGTTTCTGCTCGATGATTTTGCGTTGTCGTGTATCCCGAAGGCCGCCTTGGAGAACGCTAACCCGCAGATCCGAGGCTGAATGCCCTTGACTGCTGGTGATAAAATGTGAACATGTTAATCTGTTTCTTGAGAACAATGGAACCTATGAAACCATACGTTGAAATGTAAGGTAAGCTAATCACATGAAGTTGTTTACCTTGCTGTATAACTATGAGCGCTGTACAATAGTAATTTAGAGTGCTGGTGAGCAGTAAGGACTGCTGCAGACTCTCCATGATATCATGAAATAAATTCCTAAAGGGAACCTCGAAGTCTCCGATGAAAGGTCATCGACCTGAAACGTCAACTCTCTTTCTCTCTCCACGGATGCTGCCTGGCCTGCTGAGTTTTTCCAGCGTTTTCTGTTGTTATCTCGAAGTCTCCGTCTGATAGTTAATTTCCGCGGCAGGGTGAGACCATGGAGGGATTTGAAAACAAGGATGAAAATTTTAATATCGAGGCGTTGCTGAACCAGGAGCCAATGTAGGTCAGCGAGCACAGGGGTGATGGGTGAATGTGAGTTCGGACACAGGCGGCAGAGTTTTGGATGACCTGAAGTTTACGTAGGGTGGAATGTGGGAGGCCGGCCAAAAGTGCGTTGGAATAGTCAAGTCTAGAGGTAACAAAGGCATGGATGAGGGTTTCAGCAGCAGATGAGCTGAGGTAGGGGCGGAGACGGGCGATGTCTCGGAGATGGAAATAGGCGGTCTTAGTGATGGCGCGGATATGGTGTCGGAAGCTCATTTCGGGGTCTAATATGACACCAAGGTTGCGAACAGTCTGGTTCAGCCTCAGTTGCCAGAGAGAGGGATGGAGTCAGTGGCTCGGGAACGGAGTTTGTGGCGGGGATCGAAGACAACGGCTTCAGTCTTCCCAATACAGGAAACTCTTTGGTATCCAGCACCGACGGGACCGGCGTGGTGCCGGTTGATCAGAAGTTCCGGATAACGGAGAGTTATATCTACCGAGGCTATTTTTAACAAACAAAAATAAAAAAATCAAGAAATGTGCAGTATACAGTATTTGGGTACTCACCTACAGAATGTTGTGTTAAATGGATGGTGGAAGATGCTTGATTAAGTACAGTACTGCCAGTTGAGGGTAATCCATAACTCTTTAATTACTTAACAGTAAAACAAAACTTACACACAGTAAAATGGCCGATCAGAAGAGACTCCCGGCAGCGCGGGAGAATCAGACTCCTGTTACTGCAGTGTTCGGAATTCCGACAGCGCCAGGAGGCCGAGTAGTGGCACTTTGGAGAACTACCCCCACTGACTAACTCGGCGTTCGCGGGAGACTCAGACTCGGACTCGGCAACATTGCCGGTTATTTGAGAGGAGTTTTCGGAGTACTCGGCGTTCGCGGGAGACTCGGACTCGGACTCGGCAACATTGCCGGTTATTTGAGAGGAGTTTTCGGAGTATGATTTTTGCCGGTTAAGAGAGAATTCCGGATATTTAGGTGCCGGTTAAACAAGAGTTTCCTGTATTTAGTTGGAGGAAATTTCTGCCCATCCAGTACTGGATGTTGGACAAGCAGGGTGACAAATTAGAGACAGTGGAGGGTTCGAGAGAGATGGTGGTGAGGTAGAGCTGGGTGTCGTCAGCGTACAGGTGGAAACTGACACTGTGTTTTCGGATGATGTCGCCAAGGGGCAGCATGTCGATGAGAAATAGGAGGGAGCCAAGGATAGATCCTTGGGGGACACCAGAGGTAACAGTGCAGGAGTGGGAAGAGAAGCCATTGCAGGTGATTCCGGAGATGAGGGGGTTGACTTATGAGGAAAGGTTGAGTAGGTTGGGCCTCTACTCATTGGAATTCAGAAGAATGAGAGGCGATCTTATCGAAACATATAAGATTGTGAGGGGGCTTGATCGGGTGGAGGCGGGGAGGATGTTTCCACTGATGGGTGAGACTAGAACTAGGGGGCATAATCTTAGAATAAGGGGCTGCCGTTTCAAAACTGAGATGAGGAGAAACTTCTTCACTCAGAGGGTAGTAAATCTATGGAATTTGCTACCTCAGAGAGCTGTGGAAGCTGCGACATTAAATCAATTTAAAACGGAGATAGACAGTTTCCTAGCTGATAAGGGAATTAAGGGTTATGGGGAGCGGGCAGGGAAGTGGACGTGAGTCTAGGTTCGGATCAGCCATGATCCTATTGAATGGCGGAGCAGGCCCGAGGGGCCATATGGCCTACTCCTGCTCCTTATGTTCTTATTCTCTGGCTACGATTAGATAGATATGAATGGAACCAGGTGAGTGCAGTCCCACCCAGCTGGACGACGGTGGAGAGGCGTTGAAGGAGGATGGAGTGGTCAGCCGTTTCAAAGGCTGCAGACAGGTCGAGAAGGGATAGTTTACCTTTGTCACAGTCACGTACGATGAAATTTGTGACTTTGGATGAGAGCCGTTTCGGTACTGTGGCAGGGCCGAGACCTGATTGTAGGGATTCAAACATGGAGTTCCGGGAAAGATGGGCACGGACTTGGGAGGCGACAACACGCTCAAGGACGTTGGAGAGGAAAGGGAGGTTGGGGGTTGCAAGGACGGTGGGGTCAAGGGTTGGTTTTTTTTGAGGCGAAGGGTGAAGATGGCAGATTTGAAGGGGAGGGGGGGGGGGGGCAGTAGCTGAGGAGAGAGAACCGCTTAACAATATCAACTAAGATGGGAACCAGGAAGGGAAGTCGGGTGGTCAGCAGTTTAGTTGGACTAAGGTCGAGGGAGCAAGAGGTGGGTCTCATGGACAAGATGAGCTCGGAGAGGGCATGAAGGGAGATAGGAGAGAAACCAGAGAAAGATGCAAGTTCAGGAAAGACTGAATAGGCCGGGGCTCTTTTCTCTAGAAAAGCGAAGGTTGAGAGGTGACCAGATAGAGGTGTTTAAAATTATTAAGGGGTTTGATAGGGTAAACATAGAGATGATGCTTCTCTTGTAGGGCAATCCAAAAGTAGGGGCCATAAATATAAGATAGTCACACTGCTGATCGGGCTTAGAGCTCCTTTTGGCCTGCTGCTCAGGCTTCGAGCTCCTCTCAGCTTGCTGGTCAGGCTTAGAGCGCCTCTCGGCCTGCTGCTCAGGCTTAGAGCTCTTCTCGGCCTGCTGCCTGGGCTTAGAGCTCCTCTCGGCCTGCTGCTCAGGCTTAGAGCTCCTCTCGGCCTGCTGCCTGGGCTTAGAGCTCCTCTCGGCCTGCTGCCCGGGCTTAGAGCTCCTCTCGGCCTGCTGCTCAGGCTTAGAGCTCCTCTCGGCCTGCTGCTCAGGCTTAGAGCTCCTCTCGGCCTCCTGCTCAGGCTTAGGACTCCTCTCAGCCTGCTGCTCCTCTCAGTCTGCTGCTCAGGCTTAGAGCTCCTCTCGGCCCGCTGCTCGAACTTAGAGCTCCTCTCGGCCCGCTGCTCGGGCTTAGAGCTCCTCTCGGCCCGCTGCTCAGGCTTAGAGCTCCTGTCGGCCCGCTGCTCGGGCTTAGAGCTCCTCTCGGCCCGCTGCTCGAACTTAGAGCTCCTCTCGGCCCGCTGCTCAGGCTTAGAGCTCCTCTCGGCCCGCTGCTCGGGCTTAGAGCTCCTCTCGGCCCGCTGCCTGGGCTTAGAGCTCCTCTCGGTCTGCTGCTCGGGCTTAGAGCTCCTCTCGGCCTGCTGCCTGGGCTTAGAGCTCCTCTCGGCCTGCTGCCTGGGCTTAGAGCTCCTCTCGGCCTGCTGCCTGGGCTTAGAGCTCCTCTTGGCCTGCTGCTCAGGCTTAGAGCTCCTCTCAGCTTGCTGCTCGGGCTTAGAGCTCCTCTCGGCCCGCTGCTCGGGCTTAGAGCTCCTCTCGGCCCGCTGCTCGGGCTTAGAGCTCCTCTCGGCCCGCTGCTCGGGCTTAGAGCTCCTCTCGGCCCGCTGCTCAGGCTTAGAGCTCCTGTCGGCCCGCTGCTTGGGCTTAGAGCTCCTCTCGGCCTGCTGCTCAGGCTCGGCCCGCTGCTTGGGCTTACAGCTGCTCTCGGCCTGCTGATCGGGCTGAGAGCTCCTTCCGGCGTGCTATTTGGGCTTGGAGATCCTCTCGGCCTGCTGCTCAGACTATCAGTTACTTCTGATTAGGCACTGAGGCACTCAGCTCCTCCATGCCAGGTACTCCAGCTCAGAGATCCACCTGGCTTGGTATTTAGGCTCTCAGTGACACACACAGACACATGTACACGCACATAAACATGTATACACACACACACACACACTCATATGTACACACACACACACACACCATTCAGACACACACACTCATACATACATATATACACACATGCACACGCACACTCTCTTTCCAAATGAGTTAAAGAAGTTGACACACGGCAGTAACAGAGACACTTTGTACAGGAAGGTCCCACAAATCCTGTGAGACACTTTATCAAAAGAAAACAGTCGATTGCATAGCACATTGTCCAAACAGTACTATAACTGGCGGGGGGACAAGCGGGGCCCATCTCTTTAAGCGTCTCTCTGCTGAAACGTAAGCAGCATGCTGTCGTGCATGACGGCGTTGTGGGACTGCAGATCCGCGCTGTCCTCTTCATCAGAGTCGGAATCTGGAAGACAGAATCAGAGCAGAAAGGCTGGAGAAATGATGCAAGGTGTTCATTATTCTCTATACAGACAATTGGCGGCTGGCAAGCAGGTAACCAGGCTGCAATTTAGGCTCTGTTCCTTCTTTCACATTTGTGCTGGAGAATTGGACTCCCTCTACTCCTACCTCCTCTGTGTCTGGGGCCGGATCAGACCTCAGGTCCCAGAGGGGGAAAGGTTAGTGTCTGACCCACTGACCCCACCCAGTCCCCCATCAGAGAGAGGAGACCTTCATCTCCCTCTGTCTGGGAGATAGAGGAGGGGGAGGGGAGTGGGGGAGAGAGGTGAGGAGAGGGGAAGGGGGAGAGGGGTGAGGGGTGAGGAGAGGGGGAGGGAGAGAGAGGGGAGAGCATGGCAGAGGGAGGGAGGGGGGAGGGTATATGGGAGGGTATGTGAGAGGGAGAGGGGAAGGGGGAGAGGGGTGAGGAGAGGGGGACGCAGAGAGGGGGGAGGGTATAGGGGAGGGAGGGGGGAGGGTATGTGGGAGGGGGAGGGGAGGGAGAGGGGAGGGGAGAGGAGAGGAGAGGGGAGGGAGAGGGGAGGGAGAGGGGGGGAGGGGAGAGGAGAGGGGAGAGGGAGGGGGCGAGGGAGGGAGAGGGGAGGGAGAGGGGAGAGGGGTGAAGAGAGGTGGAGAGGGAGAGAGAGGGGGAGGGAGAGGGGAGGGGGAGAGGGGAGGGGAGAGGGATGGGGAGAGGGGAGGGGAAGGGAGAGGGGAAGGGAGAGGGGAAGGGAGAGGGGAGGGGAAGGGAGAGGGGAGGGGAGGGGGGAGGGGAGAGGGGAGAGGGGAGAGGGGAGGGGAGAGGAGAGGGGAGAGGAGAGGAGAGCAGGGCAGGGAGGGGGAGACGAGTGAGGGGAGGGGAGGGGGAGGAGGAGAGAGGAGGGGGAGGGGAAAGGGAGGAGGAGAGGGAGGGGGAGGAGAGGGAGGGGGAGGGGAGGGGGAGATGGGTGAGGAGAGGGAGGAGGGGAGGAGGGGGAGGGGAGGAGGAGAGGGAGAGGGAGAGGAGGAGTGGCAGGTGCCTTCTTGCAGCTGGAGAGTGCGAGTATTGGGGCACTGTCTCTAGGGGGATTCCCCCAGGACCCCCAGCACCTCCACACTCGGAGGCCCGAGAGTGCGGGGATCTATCACTGCCGAGGGATTCAGGGAACAAAAGCTCCGAGTGCGAGCGGGGCGGGTGCCGCCGGAGCGAGGGGGACAAATTCCGCTTCTGCCGCGCACCGTGACCGATGTTGAAAAGGGGCGGAGACCTGTGCGGGAGCGGGCGGAGTCCCAACGTGCTGCCGCAACGCGCTTTGCATCCCGTAATTACGTCATTATCAATATTCCCTCTCATTTTGTTTTCCCGGAGCGCGGTCACTTTAAATTTGCTGCGCGTATCTTTTCCAGCAGCAGCGGCTGGCGAGCGGCCTGCGCGGGACCCTCCTGATTGGTGCGGGGCCAGGGGGCCGCACACCTTGGGGACAAACTTTGGTCCTGACGCTCCTGTATGTGGTTTAAGGGCAGGAAGAGCCCAGGTTCCATCCCCCTGGTCTGTGCTGAGTGAGCGGATCCCAGCCAGCCGGTGGGGGGGGAGCGACAATTGGTACTGAGCCCCACACAGAGCAGGATCGGCCAGGGATCGAAGCCAGGCACCTTCCTGCTCTTACATTAAGTGAGTAAAAAGAATTAGTAACAACTACACGATAGCAAAATACTGCGGATGCTGGAAAATTGAAACAACAACAGAAAACGCTGGAAAAACTCAGCAGGCCAGGCAACATCCGTGGAGAGAGAAACAGAGTTAACGTTTCAGGTCGAAAACCCTTCGTCAGAACTGAGAAAAAAGCAGGAAATGAAACAGATGAAAAATGCAAGGGGGAGGCTGGGGGGGATAACTATGGTAAGTAGAGACATTAAGAGATGCTCAAGGCAAGACGAGATGGTAATGGGACAGGTCAAGAAACAAAAGGTGAAGTGTGAAATGCTGGCAGAATGAGAGACAGCTGCCGTAGTGGGGGGGAGAGAAAAAAAAAAGGAAAAAGGCACGGACCAAAAGGGTGGATAAAATATATATATGTGGTGGGGGTCGAGGTTATGATCTGAAATTGTTGAACTCGACATTGAGTAATAACTATATATGCTTAACTGTATAACGAATTTTTATACAGAAAAAATACTCATTGCGTTGCAGGGGGTCCCCGAATTTTTTTATAACACGGGATGGCGGGCCTCGGAATCAAGAGGCCCGAGGAGCGACAGAAATCGGTCCTCGGGCCACATCTGCATACTCGGGGTGAGCCGCCGGCACTGGTGCCGCCTGCACGGGCAGCTTTCACAGAATCCCCACAGTGCAGATAGAGGCCATTTCAGCCCATCGAGCCTGCACCGACACATATCCCACCCTATCCCCGTAACCCCACGTATTTAATACCCCCCTAACACTGAGGGTCAATTTTATCACAGCCAAATCAACCTAACCCGCACATCTTTGGACTGTGGGAGGAAACCGGAGCACCCGGAGGGAACCCACGCAGACACGGGGAGAATGTGCAAACACCACACAGACAGTCACCCGAGGCCGGATTCGAACCCGGGTCCCTGGCGCTGTGAGGCAACAGTGCTAACCACTATGCCACCGTGTTGCCCAAGCTTGCTCGAGCAAAGACATCAATGCCAGCACCGGCCCTCGGGCAAGTCCCGGGAGTCGTCGTAACCTTAAACTGAGATCCGTGGCAGCGCGGGGGATAACGGGAGGGATTTTGAAGACTTTTTTTGTCAAGCATTTTCAGATGCAGCGATATCGTTTTTTTGTGAAGAGACGGTGACCTGTTTGAGGTTAAATAAAGCCACTGATGAGGTTTATCAACCAAACTGTCAATCTATCTTGGTTTATGTTTGGAAAAAAAATAGCAACTCACGATTCCTATACCAAATCTCATGGTTTTTTTAAGAGTTTGTCTCTTTATTTATGAGGCGTTAGGGTTGGCAATACTGGGTACTGAGCCCCACAGAGCAGGAAAGGCCCAGGGTTCGATCCCCCTTGCTCTGTGCTGAGTGAGCTGACCCCAGTCAGGGTGGGCTTTGGGGGAATTGGTCTCAGCACCCAATGGATCAGACAAAAAGAAAGAAAGACTTGCATTTATATAGCGCCTTTCACGACCACCGGACGTCTCAAAGCGCTTTACAGCCAATGAAGTACTTTTTGAAGTGGAGTCACTGTTTGTACTGTGGGAAACGCGGCAGCCAATTTGCACACAGCAAGCTCCCACAAACAGCAATGTGATAATGACCAGATCATCTGTTTTAGTGATGTTGGTTGAGGGATAAATATTGGCCAGGACACCGGGGATAACTTCCCTAACTCTTCTTCGAAATAGTGCCATGAGATCTTTTACGTCCACCTGAGAGGGCAGACTGGACCTTGGTTTAACGTCTCATCCGAAAGACGGCACCTCCGACAGTGCAGCGCTCCCTCAGCCTAGCTTTATGTGCTCAAGTCTCTGGTGTGGGACTATGAACCCACAACCTTCTGACTCAGAGGCGAGTGTGCTACCCACTGAGCCACAGCTGACACTGTCAATCAGCCAGGGTTCCTGCTCGTGATCACTATCCAGTGACTCCTGCTGTGTGCAGGTGTAATTTACCTCGGGCTCCGCTGTGATGCTCTCCACAGTCAAATAGCCAGGCCACATTCACCGTCCCATTTCATCGGGGAAGAATTGGACCCTAGGGTGAGGTATCGGTCATGATTCAGCTCGTTTCGGGCGGCAGGGCTAGGGGGTCGGGGGGTGTGGTGGAGAGAGAATAGCCCCTTCATGTTAAGAATCTGCTTTGAGAAAGGGAAAATCCTAAACCTAAGTTTGAGTTCCAGCCTCATAACACAGTGAAATACCACACAACACACGTTAACCGGGGACGAGAAATCAAACGAACGGCAACCTTCTCCTCACAACCAACTTTCTCGTTGTATCGGAACATCCAGAGCAGCAGACAAAAGATCCCAATGTATGCTCAGCCCAAACAGATCCAGCCTTCCTCCCTCTCCTCTGTCCCATCAAACACTCCCAGGGCAGGTACAGCACGGGTCAGATACAGAGTAAAGCTCCCTCTACACTGTCCCATCAAACACTCCCAGGGCAGGTACAGCACGGGTTAGATACAGAGTAAAGCTCCCTCTACACTGTCCCATCAAACACTCCCAGGGCAGGTACAGCACATGTTAGATACAGAGTAAAGCTCCCTCTACACTGTGCCATCAAACACTCCCAGGGCAGGTACAGCACATGTTAGATACAGAGTAAAGCTCCCTCTACACTGTCCCATCAAACACTCCCAGGGCAGGTACAGCACGGGTTAGATACAGAGTAAAGCTCCCTCTACACTGTCCCATCAAACACTCCCAGGGCAAGTACAGCACGGGTTAGATACAGAGTAAAGCTCCCTCTACACTGTACCATCAAACACTCCCAGGGCAGCTACAGCACGGGTTAGATACAGAGTAAAGCTCCCTCTACACTGTGCCATCAAACTCTCCCAGGGCAGGTACCGCACGGGTTAGATACAGAGTAAAGCTCCCTCTACACTGTCCCATCAAACACTCCCAGGGCAGGCACAGCACAGGTTAGATGCAGAGTAAAGCTCCCTCTACACTGTCCTATCAAGAATAACAGATACCCGGGAGTGAGTTACAGACTGGAATCTAATCGAGTGGTTCAGGTGGTTTTTATATCGTATAACAGATACCCGGGAGTGAGTTACAGGCTGGAATCTAATCGAGGGGTTCGGGGTGGTTTATATATCGTATAACAGATACCCGGGAGTGAGTTACAGGCTGGAATCTAATCGAGGGGTTCGGGGTGGTTTATATATAGAATAGCAGATACCCGGGAGTGAGTTACAGGCTGGAATCTAATCGAGGGGTTCGGGGTGGTTTATATATAGAATAGCAGATACCCGGGAGTGAGTTACAGGCTGGAATCTAATCGAGGGGTTCGGGGTGGTTTATATATAGAATAACAGATACCCGGGAGTGAGTTACAGGCTGGAATCTAATCGAGGGGTTCATAACTTCTTCCCCTTTGTATTGCAGGCCCCTTGAGATAAAGGCCATCATTCCACTAGCCTTTTTGATTACTCTTTGTACCAGTCTACTAGCTTTACGTGATATGTGTACTTGGACTCCCAAATCTCTTTGCTCCTCTAACAGTTCTTCGTTTCCCACAGATGAGAAAATACTCCGATTTATCTCTCTTGGATCCAAAGTGGATGACCTCACACTTGCCCACATTAAACTGCATCTGCCACAGTTTTGCCCACTCACTCAATCTGCCTGTTTCCCTTTGTAACTTCCAGCTCCCATCTGCACTACTTATTGTCCCTCATAACTTAGTGTCATCTGAAAACTCTTTATTCCATCATCCAAGTCATTGATAAATATGGTGAAAAGCTGAGGCCCCAGTCCAGATCCCCGGGGAACACCTCTCGTCACAACCCGCCAATCAGAGTGCATTCCCTTTATCCCCACTCTCTCTGGACTCAAGTCAGTCTACGTGCTCGCTGGCCTATATTGGCAACACCTTAAATTTAAAATTCTCATCCTCGTTTTCAAATCCCTCCATGGCCTCGCCCCTCCCTATCCCTGTAACCTCCTCCAGCCCTACAACCCTCCCTATCTCTGTAACCTCCTCCAGCCCCACAACCCTCCCTATCGCTGTAACCTCCTCCAGCCCTACAACCTCCCCCCCTGCCCCCGAGATCTCTGTGCTCTTCCAATTCTGGCCTCTTGCGTATCTCCGACTATCATCGCTCCACCATTGGTGGCCGTGCCTTCAGCCGTCTAGATCCTAAGCTCTGGAATTCCCTCCCTAAACCTCTCCGCCTCTCTACCTCTCACTCCTCCTTTAAGACGCTCCTCAAAACCTACCTCTTTGACCAAGCTTTTGGTCACCTGTCCTAACATCTCTGTGTGGCTCGGTCGAAATTTTTGTCTGATAACGCTAATACAAGAGTAGGGGGGGTTTATGCTTCAACTGTATAAAACACCAGTTAGGCCTCAGCTAGAGTACTGCGTGCCGTTCTGGTCACCACATTGCAGGAAAGATGTGATTGCACTCGAGAGGGTACAGCAGAGATTTACAAGGATGTTGCCGGGAGTAGAGAATCTTAGCTATGAGGAAAGTCTGGATAGGCTGGGTCTGTTATCCTTGGAACAGAGGAGGCTGAGGGGAGACCTTATTGAGGTGTATAAAATTATGAGGGGCATAGATAAAGTGGATAGAAAGGACCTATTTCCCTTAGCAGAGGGGTCAAAAAACCAGGGGGCACAGATTTAAAGTAATTGGGGGAAGGTTTAGAGGGGTTTTGAGGGGAAATTTCTTCACCCAGAGGGTTGTGGGGGGTCTGGAACTCACTGCCTGAAAGGGTGGTAGAGGCAGGAACCCTAACCACATTTAAAAAGTACTTGGATGTGCACTTGGGATGCTGTAACCTGCAGGGCTACGGACCAAGAGCTGGGAAGTGGGATTAGGTTGGATGGCTCTTTGTTGGCCGGCGCGGACACGATGGGCCGAAATGGCCTCCTTCCGCGCTGTAACTTTCTATGATTCTAACGCTCCTGTGAAGCACCGCGGGACGTTAAAGGCGCTGTATAAATGCGTGTAGTTGTTGTTATGTCCCGTTGTAAAATCTCTGCTCCCCATCCGCTCAGGGTGTTGTTGTATCGTGCACTGGCAGGCGGCCCCCCCGGATGTGGGCCTGTCAGCAATGTTGACCATGTCGCGGAAGGCGGGTGACACTCATCGGTGGGCTGGGCGTGAGGGAGAGTACACAGAAATAGAAAGACACAGAACACTGGTGGCACCTCGCGCCTTGCCTGAATGGGCACAGAGTGAGACCTACTTTGAATGTCACTGCCATCAGCTCCAGGCTGTGAGTCGGCTGTGGTGAACTAGGAGAAAAGAACCGGCTGTTAAATTCAGATATATCCACGTTGTTTCTGTGCTTAGAATTGGCTCAATCATCACAGCCCATCACATAGTGTGTTTTTTAAAAAATTCATTCTGGGGATGTGGGCGTCACTGGCATTTATTGCCCATCCCTATTTGCCTCTTGAGAAGGTGGCTTGCGAGGCCATTTAACAATCGCCAGGCAGGAGTGTTCCCTCCCAGTCGGGGAACACTTCAGCAGTCAAGGACATTCAGCCTCGGATCTGCGGGTAAGCGTTCTCCAAGGCGGCCTTCGAGACACACGACAACGCAAAATCGTCGAGCAGAAACTGATAGCCAAGATCCGCACCCATGAGGACGGCCTCAACCGGGATCTTGGGTTCATGTCACGCTACAGGACGTAGAGTCATCCAGACTCGAGTCGGCGTTGGCTTGTTCACAGATGTGATTTCCAGTTTTAAAAAAAAGTAAAAAGCTTAACCATACAGACTGCAGCATTTGACACGTTGGACCCCCTGTGACCCCACCTCATTGTCTTAGCTGTATTTTGCTGTCTTTGATGTAATGCCTTCCTGACTGGCCTGATTGTATCTCTGCCGAGGTGTGATGGAGGGCAGTTCAGAAAGATTTACTGTAGTCGTCTGACATTGTACGCTACACATTGTTCTCTGTCTATATATGCTTTGCTGATTTGTATTCCCTCACTGTACTTGTACCTGAAGAAGGAGCAGCCGTACCGTACATCGATCCATCAAATATTACATCAACTAATCACCCTTGTGCATTCCCTCAGTGCCTGTCTTCTGTGTTCCTTTGCCTGTCCTAATGCTCCTACGCAGTGCTACCCCAGTGGCTGCAGCATGGCTGGTGGAAGGCTGCTGACTTTCATGGTGGGGGAGACTGCAGATGGCCTTGCCAGCGTTCCCATTGTGTGATAGTTGTCCCTTTACCCTGTGTGTGTGTGTGTGTGTGTGTGAGAGAGTGACAGTTGTCCCTTTAATCCGAGTGTGACAGTTGCCCCTTTAATCTGAGTGTGACAGTCGCCCCTTTAATCTGAGTGTGACAGTCGCCCCTTTAATCTGAGTGTGACAGTTGCCCCTTTAATCTGAGTGTGACAGTCGCCCCTTTAATCTGAGTGCAGTAGCCGCCCCTTTACCCTGTGTATGTGAGACAGTTGCCCCCCGTTACCTGGTAACTGGTTGCGCTCCCGCTCAGCAGCCGCATGAGCTCAGTGAATCGCTGCTCGTAGAGGTGAAGCAGGACTGCCATGTAGAGACTGGAGCTCGTCATTTGTTCCTCAACCTGTGTCGGGGGAGAGCAGAGGGGGAGACGGAGAACACGAGAGAAATGGATCAGCCCTCGGTGCAGAGAGAGAATCGGAAAAACCGGCAGCTTCACTCCGGCCCCCGCCGGCTCCCCCCACCCCTCCCTCTCCCCCATCCTGAGGGCAATACGTTCAATACAGTCCCGTGCGGTATTTAATTTCAATCATCAACCGTCGAGATACGAGTGGGAATTTCAACGTGGGAGGGGACTGCAAAGTTATGCCGACGTCTGGTGGGGGGGCTGCTGACAGCAGATTGAGACTGACCCCAACGTATGGCCATCCCAGGGGCAGAGGAGCTCTTCATCCCCCTCTGTCTGGGGGCTCGGTTTGACCCCAGGTCCCAGAAGGTGAAAGGTCAATGTCTGACCCACGGACCCCACCCAGGCCCCCATCAGAGAGAGGAGACCTTCATCCCCCTCTCTCTGGTGCTGGATTTGACCCCAGGTCTCAGAGGGCGAAAGGGCAGCAGAGTTGGTCATTGGCCCAGAGCAGGAAGCGAGCGGGCATCCGTCCCTGTTCCTGCCTGCAATGATCCGACAGTGAGCGTTGCGTGCATAGTTTCTGCATTTTAATTGCAGATGTGATCAGCTCTTCTATGCTAATAATTCTTTTGTAAGCAGCGGTCACGACGCTTCACGTGAGGAGGTTTCACTGCACCTATAGGCACTTACGGACCCCTGGAAAAATGACAGGCATGACAACGACAAAAAAAATAGGCAAAAAGCTCTGCAACGCATGCGGCGGGGGTGGGTCTAGCCTGAGGTATCTTGGTCTCAGGGTGTTGTGGCTGATTTAAAGGGACAGCGACTCGACCAACACAAGAGAGAACCGGTTTCATTGTCGCCACGGTGACACTCCGCGCCGTCAGATTACCGAGCGCTAATATATCAGAGCAAAATACCGCGGAGGCTGGGAATCTGAAATAAAAACAGAAAAATGGTGGAAACACTCAGCCGGTCAGGCAGCATCTGCGGAGAGAGAAAGAGAGTTAACGTTTCAGGTCGATGACCTTTTACCTGAGCCCGCGCACTTGCCCCTCCCCCCACACGCACACACATACCAGCGAGCGTGTTCTTGCCCCTCCCCCCCCCACACACACACACACACTTGCGAGCGAGTTCTTGCCCCTCCCCCCACACACACACACACACCTGCGAGCGAGTTCTTGCCCCTCTCCCCCACACACATACCTGCGAGCGAGTTCTTGCCCCCTCCCCACACACACACACATACCTGCGAGCGAGTTCTTGACCCTCCCCACACACACACACATACCTGCGAGCGAGTTCTTGCCCCTCCCCCCAGACACACACATACCTGCGAGCGAGTTCTTGCCCCTCCCCCAGACACACACATACCTGCGAGCGAGTTCTTGACCCTCCCCCAGACACACACATACCTGCGAGCGAGTTCTTGACCCTCCCCCACACACACATACCTACGAGCGAGTTCTTGCCCCTCCCCCACACACACATACCACGCTCGCCCCACCCTCTACCTGCGAGGCCGCACGCTCGCCCCTTCCGCTACCTGCGAGGCCGCGCGCTCGCCCCTTCCGCTACCTGCGAGGCCGCGCGCTCGCCCCTTCCTCTACCTGCGAGGCCGCGCGCTCGCCCCTTCCTCTACCTGCGAGGCCTCGCGCTCGCCCCTTCCTCTACCTGCGAGGCCTCGCACTTGCCCCACCCTCTACCTGCGAGGCCGTGCGCTCGCCCCTTCCTCTACCTGCGAGGCCGCGCGCTCGCCCCTTCCTCTACCTGCGAGGCCGCACGCTCACTCCTTCCTCTACCTGCGAGGCCGCGCGCTCGCCCCACCCTCTACCTGCGAGGCCGCGCGCTCGCCCCTTCCTCTACCTGCGAGGCCGCGCGCTCGCCCCACCCTCTACCTGCGAGGCCGCGCGCTCGCCCCACCCTCTACCTGCGAGGCCTCGCGCTCGCCCCTTCCTCTACCTGCGAGGCCGCGCGCTCGCCCCACCCTCTACCTGCGAGGCCGCGCGCTCGCCCCACCCTCTACCTGCGAGGCCGCGCGCTTGCCCCACCCTCTACCTGCGAGGCCGCGCGCTCGCCCCTTCCTCTACCTGCGAGGCCGCGCGCTCGCCCCTTCCTCTACCTGCGAGGCCGTGCGCTCGCCCCACCCTCTACCTGCGAGGCCGCGCGCTCGCCCCTTCCTCTACCTGCGAGGCCGCGCGCTCGCCCCTTCCTCTACCTGCGAGGCCGCGCGCTCGCCCCTTCCTCTACCTGCGAGGCCGCGCGCTCGCCCCTTCCTCTACCTGCGAGGCCGCGCACTCGCCCCTTCCTCTACCTGCGAGGCCGCGCGCTCGCCCCACCCTCTACCTGCGAGGCCGCGTGCTCGCCCCTTCCTCTACCTGCGAGGCCGCGCGCTCACCCCACCCTCTACCTGCGAGGCCGCGCGCTCGCCCCACCCTCTACCTGCGAGGCCTCGCGCTCGCCCCTTCCTCTACCTGCGAGGCCGCGCGCTCGCCCCACCCTCTACCTGCGAGGCCGCGCACTCGCCCCACCCTCTACCTGCGAGGCCTCGCGCTCGCCCCTTCCTCTACCTGCGAGGCCGCGCGCTCGCCCCTTCCTCTACCTGCGAGGCCGCGCGCTCGCCCCTTCCTCTACCTGCGAGGCCGCGCGCTCGCCCCTTCCTCTACCTGCGAGGCCGCGCACTCGCCCCTTCCTCTACCTGCGAGGCCGCGCGCTCGCCCCACCCCCTACCTGCGAGGCCGCGCGCTCGCCCCTTCCTCTACCTGCGAGGCCGCGCGCTTGCGATGAAACTCGTGCACGTCGAAGTTGTCGAAATCCAGCTTGAGGGTCTGCTTGCAGAGTTCGCAGGTGGTGACAGCAGCCAGATCGGCGCCTGAGCGGGAAACAAGGGAGAGGGTTCACGGTCCCGCCCACTCACTCAATCACCGCAAGCTGCACAGCAACAACAGTGGGGAGGGAGACTGAGGGAGAGGGAGGAGGGGAGGGGGAATGTGACTGGTGAGGGGCGGGGGAAGGAGACGGAGGGAAGGGGAGGGGGAAAGAGACGGAGGGAGGGGAATGAGATGGAGGGAGAGGAGGGGGAAGGAGACGGGGGTAGGAATTGGAGGGAGGGGAAGGAGACGGAGGGAGGGAGATGGAGACGGAGGGAGGGGAGGGGGCAGGAGATGGAGGGAGGGGAGATGGAGGGAGGGGAGGGGGAAGGAGATGGAGGGAGGGGAGGGGGAAGGAGACGGAGGGAGGGGAATGAGATGGAGGGAGAGGAGGGGGAAGGAGACGGGGGTAGGAATTGGAGGGAGGGGAAGGAGATGGAGGGAGATGAGGGGGAAGGAGATGGAGGGAGGGGAGGGCGAAGGAGACGGGGGTAGGAATTGGAGGGAGGGGAAGGAGACGGAGGGAGGGGAGGGGGAAGGAGGCGGGGGTAGGAATGAGATGGAGGGAGAGGAGGGGGAAGGAGACGGGGGGAGGGGAAGGAGATGGGGGGGAGGAGATAGAGGGAGGAAGGGAGGAATCAGACGGAGGGAGGAAGGGAAGGTTACGGAGGGAGGGGGATGAGGAAGGTGACGGAGGGAGGGGGATGGACAAAGGAGCGAGGGAGGGAGACGGAGGCAGTGAGGGGAAGGAGACGGAGGGAGCGGAGGGGGAAGGAGACGGGGGTAGGAATTGGAGGGAGGGGAAGGAGACGGAGGGAGGGGAGGGGGAAGGAGACGGGGGGTAGGAATTGGAGGGAGGGGAAGGAGACGGAGGGAGGGGAGGGGGAAGGAGGCGGGGGTAGGAATTGGAGGGAGGGGAAGGAGACGGAGGGAGGGGATGGGGCAGGAGGTGGGGGTAGGAATTGGAGGGAGGGGAAGGAGACGGAGGGAGGGAGATGGAGATGGAGGGAGGGGAGATGGAGACGGAGGGAGGGGGATGGAGACGGAGGGAGGGGAGGGGGAAGGAGACGGAGGGAGGGGAATGAGATGGAGGGAGAGGAGGGGGAAGGAGACGGAGGGAGGGGGAAGGAGTTGGAGGGAGGGAGGGGAAGGAGTTGGAGGGATGGAGGGGAAGGATTGGAGGGAGGTGAGGGGAAGGAGATGGAGGGAGCGGAGGGGAAGGAGATGGAGGGAAGGTGATGGAGGGAGGGAAGGTGATGGAGGGAGGGAGGGGAGGGGGAAGGAGATGGAGGGAGGGCCTGCACCAACACATATCCCACCCTATCCCCGTAACCCCACGTATTTAATCCCCCCCTAACACTAAGGGTCAATTTATCATAGCCAAATCAACCTAACCCACACATCTTTGGACTGTGGGAGGAAACCGGAGCACCCGGAGGAAACCCACGCAGACACGGGGTTCCCTGTACGATGGGTTTCAGGATGCCCTCGACGCCCATCGTACAGGGAACCCCCAGCTTCTGTCGCGACACTACAGACTTCTTGCAGAAACTCAGCACCCATGAACCAGGAACACTCCTCGTCACAATGGACGTATCGGCACTCTACACCAATATCCCCCACAATGACGGCATCGCTGCGACAGCCTCAGTACTCAACACCAACAACAGCCAATCTCCGGACGCCATCTTACAACTCATCCGCTTCATCCTTGACCACAATGTCTTCACCTTCGACAACCATTTTTTCACCCAAACACACGGAACAGCCATGGGGACCAAATTCGCACCCCAATACGCCAACATCTTCATGCACAAGTTCGAGCAAGACTTCTTCGCTGCACAGGACCTCCAACCAACGCTGTACACCAGATACATCGACGACATCTTCTTCCTTTGGACCCACGGCGAAGGATCACTGAAAGGACTACACGATAGCATCAACAGGTTCCATCCCACCATCAAACTCACCATGGACTACTCCTCAGAATCGGTTTCATTCTTGGACACACGAATCTCCATCAAAGACGGACGCCTCAGCACTTCACTCTACCGCAAGCCCACGGACAACCTCACGATGCTCCACTTCTCCAGCTTCCACCCTAACCACGTTAAAGAAGCCATCCCCTATGGACAAGCCCTGCGAATACACAGGATCTGCTCAGACGAGGAGGAACGCGATGGACACCTACGGACACTGAAAGACGCTCTCGTAAGAACGGGATATGACGCTCGACTCGTCGATCGACAGTTCCGACGGGCCACAGCGAAAAACCGCATAGACCTCCTCAGAAGACGAACACGGGACACAACCAACAGAGTACCCTACGTCGTCCAGTACTTCCCCGGAGCGGAAAAACTACGCCATGTTCTTCGCAGCCTTCAACATGTCATCGATGACGACGAACACCTTGCTAAGGCCATCCCCACGCCTCCACTACTCGCCTTCAAGCAGCCGCCTAACCTCAAAAGTACCATCGTTCGCAGCAGATTACCCATCTTTCAGGAGAACAGCAACCAAGACACCACACAACCCTGCCACGGCAACCTCTGCAAGACATGCCAAATCATGGACACAGATACCATCATTACACGTGAGGACACTACCCACCAGGTACATGGTACATACTCATGTGACTCGGCCAACGTTGTCTACCTGATACGTTGCAGTAAAGGATGCTCCAGAGCATGGTACATCGGCGAGACCATGCAGACACTGAGACAACGTATGAACGGACACCGCGCAACAATCGCCAGGCAGGAGGGTTGCCTCCCAGTCGGGGAACACTTCAGCAGCCAGGGGCATTCAGCCTCGGATCTGCGGGTAAGCGTTCTCCAAGGCGGCCTTCGAGATACACGACAGCGCAAAATCATAGAGCAGAAACTGATAGCCAAGTTCCGCACTCATGAGGATGGCCTCAATCGCGATATCGGGTTCATGTCACGATACAGAACGTGACTTGACATCATGGCTGGTCTTCCCAGGGTTTTTTTTTTAAAAAGGCTAACACAAGAACACAAATTGACAGGATATGCAGCCAGCAGGTGGTTTGACACGTTGGACCCCCTGGGACACATCTCATTGTCTTGGCTGTGCTCTTTGTTGCAGGGAATAATGTGAATAGATTTTGCCTGGGTTTAAATTGTGAATTCTGGGAGATTCTCTCATTGCTAACTTACATGACGAAGGAGCGAACTGCTTCGAAAGCTTGTAAAATTAAATAAATCTGTTGGACTATAACCTGGTGTTGTGCGACTTCTCATTTTTGTCCTTTAAGATTCTCCTTGAAACCTTCCTCGTTGACCAAGGCTTTGATCTAATATCTTATGTGGTTCAGTTGTCAAATTTTGTTTGATAATTGATCCTGTGAAGCGCCTTGGGACGTTTTACTACGTTAAAGGCGCTGTGTAAATGGGAGCGGTTGTTCAGAGGAAGGAGAGAGGGAAGTTCAGAGGAGCACTGATCACTAAAATAGAGGGAGACGGGAGAGGATGTCATGGAGAGGGAAAGGCTGGAGCTGAGAGGGTGATCGCTCATCGGATGGTGAGCTTTTCCTCGTACCCTGCCCGGGCGTGTGACAGACGTTAGTTAAACGTCCCAAGGCGCTGCACAGGAGTATTTTAAGACAATAGAAAAATAGGAAAAAAAATAGAAGATAGGAGCAGGAGTAGGCCATTCGGCCCCTCGAGCCTGTTCCGCCATTCGATGAGATCATGGCTGATCATCCAAATTCAGTTCCCTGTCCCTGCTTTCTCCCCATATCCCTTGATCCCTTTAGC
Organism: Squalus acanthias; assembly: GCA_030390025.1. Taxonomy (NCBI): domain Eukaryota; kingdom Metazoa; phylum Chordata; class Chondrichthyes; order Squaliformes; family Squalidae; genus Squalus; species Squalus acanthias. The sequence goes on along the minus strand of JASTWF010000050.1, from coordinate 604,252 downwards.
CTTAAGAAATATATCCAACTCCTTCTTGAATATATTTAATGAATTGGCCTCCACTGCCTTCTGTGGTAGAGAATTCCACAGGTTCACCACTCTCTGGGTGAAGAAATTCCTCCTCATCTCAGTCCTAAATGGCTTACCCCTTATCTTTAGACTGTGACCCCTGGTTCTGGGCTCCCCCGCCATCGGGAACATCCTTCCTGCATCTAGTCTGTCTAGTCCTGTTAGAACAAAAAATTTGACACCGAGCCACATAAGGAGAAATTAGGGCAGGTGACCAAAAGCTTGGTCAAAGAGGTAGGTTTTAAGGAGCGTCTTAAAGGAGGAGAGAGAGAGAGGCGGAGAGGTTTAGGGAGGGAATTCCAGAGCTTAGGGCCTAGGCAACAGAAGGCACGGCCGCCAAAGGTTGAGCGATTATAATCAGGGATGCTCAAGAGGCCAGAATTAGAGGAGCGCAGATATCTCGGGGGGGTTGTGGGGCTGGAGGAGATTACAGAGATAGGGAAGGGGCGAGGCCATGGAGGGATTTGAAAACAAGGGTGAGAATTTTGAAATCGAGGCGTTGCTTAACCGGGAGCCAGTGTAGGTCAGCGAGCACAGGGGGTGATGGGCGAACGGGACTTGGTGAGAGTTAGGACACGGGCAGCCAAGTTTTGGATGACCTCAAGTTTAGGTAGGGTGGAATGTGGGAGGCCGGCCAGGAGAGCGTTGGAATAGTCAAGTCTAGAGGTAACAAAGGCATGGATGAGGGTTTCAGCAGCAGATGAGCTGTGGCAAGGGTGTAGACGGGCCATGTCACGGAGGTGGAAGTAGGCGGTCTTAGTTATGCCGCAGATAAGTGATCGGAAGCTCATTTCAGGGTCAAATCTGACACCAAGGTTGCGAACAGTGTGGTTCAGCCTCAGACAGATGTTAGGGAGAGGGATGGAGTCAGTGGCTGGGGAACAGAGTTTGTGGCGGAGACCGAAAACAATGGCTTCGGTCTTCCCAATATTTAATTGGAGAAAATTTCTGTCATCCAGAACAGTATGTCGGACAAGCAGTCTGACAATTTAGAGACCATGGAGGGGTCAAGAGAAGTGGTGAGGTAGAGCTGGGTGTCGTCAGCGTACATGTGGAAACTGACATGTGTTTTCAGATGATGTTGCCAAGGGGCAGCATGTAGATGAGAAATAGGAGGGGGCCAAGGATAGATCCTTGGGGGACACCAGAGGTAACGATGCGGGAGAAAAAGAAAGAAAGACTTGCATTTATATAGCGCCTTTCACGACCACCGGACATCTCAAAGCGCTTTACAGCCAATGAAGTACTTTTGAAGTGGAGTCACTGTTGTAATGTGGGAAACGCGGCAGCCAATTTGCACACAGCAAGGTCCCACAAACAGCAATATGATAATGACCAGCTAATCTGGTTTTGTTATGTTGATTGAGGGATAAATATTGGCCAGGACACCGGGGATAACTCCCCCCTGCTCATCTTCGAAATAGTGCCATGGGATCTTTTACATCCACCTGAGAGAGCAGACGGGGCCTCGGTTTAATGTCTCATCCGAAAGACGGCACCTCCGACAGTGCAGTGCTCCCTCAGCACCGCGCTGGAGTGTCAGCCTAGCTTTATGTGCTCAAGTCCCTGGGGTGGGACTCAGAGGCGAGAGTGCTACCCACTGAGCCACAGCTAACACTGGGAGCGGGAAGAGAAGCTGTTACAAGTGATTCTCTGGCTACGATTAGATAGATAAGAATGGAACCAGGCGAGTGCGGTCCCACCCAGCTGGACGATGGTGGAGAGGCGTTGGAGAAGGACGGAGTGGTCAACCGTGTCAAAGGCTGCAGACAAGTCAAGAAGGACGAGGAGGGATAGTTTACCCTTGTCACAGTCACAAAGGATGTCATTTGTGACTTTGATGAGAGCCGTCTCGGTACTGTGGCAAGGGGCGGAAACCTGATTGCAGGATTCAAACATGGAGTTGCGGGAAAGATGGGCACGGATTTGGGAGGCGACAACACGTTCAAGGACTTTGGAGAGGAAAGGGAGGTTGGAGATGGGGCGGTAGTTTGCAAGGACGGAGGGGTCAAGGGTTGGTTTTTGAGGAGAGGGGCGATGACGACAGATTTGAGGGAGAGGGGGACAGCACCTGAGGAGAGAGAACCATTAACAATGTCAGCTAACATGGGAGCCAGAAAAGGAAGTTGGGTGGTCAGCAGTTTGGTGGGAATAGGGTCGAGGGAGCAGGCAGTAGGTCTCAAGGACAAGATGAGCGTGGAGAGGTCATGAGGGGAGATCGGAGAGAAACTGGTGAAAGATGTGCATTCAGGGCTAGGGCAGGGGGAAAACCTTCGAGGAAGTTTGGCCCGGTGGGCTAGGGGAAGGAAGGGAAGTGGCAGAGGCAGCTGAACGGATGGTCTCAATCTTAGAGACAAAGAAGTCCATGAGCTCCTCACACTTGTTGTCGGAGGTGAGGGTGGAGAAGACAGGGGAGAGGGGTTTAAGAAGATGGTTAGCAGTGGAGAATAGTAGCCGGGGTTTATCTTTGCAATCCAGAATGATCCTGAATAGTGAGCAGTTTTGGCAGACGAGAGCAGGACCCAATAATGCTTTATGTGGTCCAACCAGATCTGGCTGGTGAATGGCTAAACCAGTTGTCCACCATATCTGTTCAAGTCTGCATCTCTTGGACTTAAGGGAGCGAAGATGAGGGCCGTACCAGGGGGAACATCCAGGGTGAGAGAGAGTAATTGTTTTAATAGGGACGAGGGCATCAAAGGTGGTGGTGAGGGTGTGGCTGAGCAGATCAGTAGCTGCAGAAATGTCCTGGTGAATGGAGGGCCAAAGTCTGGACAGTTGGGATTTCGTAAGTGCGGCTGTAAGAGAGTTGGGAGAGAGTATTTTCCAGGGGCGGACACAGAAGGAAGTAGGGTTGAGGGGTGGATGTGGGTGGAGAGCGATACAAGGAAGTGGTCAGAGATGACCTTGGGCCGAAAATTGATCCCGGGACGCGAGAGTACGCAGTGCGTACTCTCGCGTATTCCCACTCCAATTGCCGGTTTTCTGCATGCCCTGCGCATGCGCTGAAAACCGGCAATTGCTCTTCTGAAAAGGGGGCGGGGCCTGGGTGCATCGCGTGCGCGCTACAGGCTGCGCGCACGCTGTGCACTTCATGCTTTGGACGCGCAGGTAAGTAGGGAAGATTTTGGAAATGTAAAAAGGAGGAGTAAGACCCGCTTTTAAGAAGGTAAGTAGTGAATTAAGTATCTTTTTGAATTTTTTTTTACAGGTATATCTTTTTTAGAGACTTTAAAGACAGGTAAGTTTATTTTTATAACTTTTTAAAAGATTTTAAATTTTTTCAAAAATTTAATTTTTTATTTAAAATGGTTAATTTAATTAACTATACTTATTTTATTAATGTGATGGTTTTTTTTTTAAATTTAATTGAGGTTTAGCTGTTATTTTGGGGGGTGTAAGATTCATAGATTTCACAGCCATGCTGTGAGACTTATGAATGGAAGATGGTGTGCTGCCATTGGCTCTAACTGAGTCACGTGATCCCACAGCTCGCACAAATTCACTACGCCGCTGGGATACGCAAGCCCAGCACAGCTGATGTCTGGAACATCAAGTTCGTGCGAGCTGGATCTGAAAAAGCATAAGCGAGGTGAGACATCGCGGGGAAGGCTTACCCCCGCGGGAACAGAGCGAGATCAATTTCTGGGCCCTTATCTGCGATTGACACGATGGGAGTAGCGAGACCACGAGAGATGGCAAGGTTAAGGGGGGGAGGCCATGAATATGGGTTGGGGAGTTTACATGGAGGGAGAGATTAAGGGAGGATAGGAGGGTAGTGAACCCAGAGGAGAGAGAGCATAATGAATTGAGATGGAGGATCAAAAGTCGCTCGGTGCAGAGGCTGAGGGAGGAAAGCAGTGAAGATAATAACATTTTTATGGTACTTGGGTGGGTGGTAGAGAACGAGAATTTTAAATGAGAGGTGAGGGGGTGGAATAAGGTGAGATGCTCAAAAGAGGAGAAAGTGCCGGAGGAGTAGGGGAACAGACTGAGGTGTGATTTGGAGATGAGAGCCACACTGTCACCACGGCGATCTGAGCGGGGCAAGTGGTGGAAGGTATAGCCAGGCGGGGAGGCTTCATTTAAGGGTAAGGTGTCATCACCCCTCAGCCAAGTGTCCATCAGGGCCATGATGTCGATGCAATCATCCACGATAAGCTCATGGATGGCAAGGGACTTGTTCGCAAGCGAACGGACATTCTGGAGGGAGATGCGGAGAGGGTCGGTGACGGCTGACCCATTGCCAGTGCCACAGGGAGGGGTGAGTTGGACGGGGAGGAGATTGGCAAGATTAGCCCCCAGTGGGCGCGCTGGGCGGGAAGGCTGGCGAGAGAGTAGGATGGGACAGTCGGGGTTGCTGCTCGTGAGGAGGCAGCGACGAGTGCCTCGATGGGCCCTTCGAAGGATGCCAAGAGAGGCACAGAGGGAAGCTGTGGGCTTATCTAAGAGGGAGTCAAGCCTGGGACGGCGGTAGGAGAGTAGGAAGGTCGAAGAGTAATGAAGGATTGGGGAAGGGATTTGGGAGGGCAGAGTATCCCAGAGAGGAGAGATGAAAGGAGGCATGACGACAGGAGAGACCGGTCAGAGAGGGACAGAGAGAAAAGGAAAAGGGGGAGGAAAGAGTGGAAAAAGAAATGAACGGCTCGGGTCCGGAGCGGCTGCCAAAGTACACATGCGAATAGACACAGGGAAAAGCTCAGGTTACATAGGCCTGGTTATGTAGCAATTAATGGGATACCTATTTCCTGGTAGCAGGGAATAGGTTGGAGACAACAGTAGGGAGACCAGGGTCAAAGCCAGAGGTCCCATGGAGGTACAAAGCCGACGTAAGCAGGATGGAGCCGGCATGGAGCATCGACGAACCGCCGTCCAAATTCAGAGACCGGTGTAGCAGGGGAGTGAAGTCCAGACGTTATTTGAAGGGGAGCGAGTTCGAGGTTGGAGGTTGTTGCCGTAGGAATGAGAGTCGGTAGCGGTGCAGGAAGATGATGGCCAAATTGAGGCAAGTTGGAGGTCACCGTAGGTCAAAGTGGCGGAGAAAATGTACAACAAGCCAGTGACCAACAAAGCTGAAAAACCAGTACAACCCGTTGAGCAGAGAGACAGCTGCAGTTTAAAAGTTATTGTGAAAAAAATCTTTGAGCAGCAGAGTTAGAGACACAGCAGGTAAGTCTTACAGTGTAATCCAGTACAGAAGCGCAGTGGTGTAATTCAAAGCAGAAACGTAGTCCAGATGCCCAGAGAAGTCCAGGAGATCGGAAACCAATTTGAGAAAAGAAGTTCTGACGAAAGGTCATCGACCTGAAACGTTAACTCTGTTTCTCCCTCCACAGATGCTGCCTGAGCTGCTGAGTTTTTCCAGCATTTCCTGTTTTTATTTCAGATTGCCAGTATCCGCAGTACTTTGCTTTTGTTTTGAGAAAAGAGTTCAGCAGCTTAAACTTGAAGCGACTGAATAGCCTGGATGAGTGCAGCTCCAACAACACTCAAGAAGCTCGACACCATCCAGGACAAAGCAGCCCGCTTGATTGGCACCCCATCCACCACCTTAAACATCCACTCCCTCCACCACCGGCGCACCGTGGCTGCAGTGTGTACCATCTATAAGATGCACTGCAGCAACTCGCCGAGGCTTCTTCGGCAGCACCTCCCAAACCCGCCACCTCTTCCACCTAGAAGGACGAGGGCAGCAGGCGCATGGGAACACCATCACCTCCAAGTTCCCCCTCCAAGTCACACACCATCCTGACTTAGAAGAATATCGCCGATCCTTCATCGTCGCTGGGTCAAAATCCTGGAACTCCCTCCCTAACAGCACTGTGGGAGTACCTTCACCCCATGGACTGCAGCGGTTCAAGAAGGCGGCTCACCACCACCTTCTCAAGGGGCAACTAGGGATGGGTAATAATTGCTGGCCTTGCCAGCATCGCCCAGATCCCATAAGCAAATAATGGAATAACAACAGAAAACGCTGGAAAAACTCAGCAGGCCAGGCAGCATCCGTGGAGAGAGAAACAGAGTTAGCGTTTCAGGTCGAAGACCTTCCGTCAGAACTGGAAAAAAGCAGGAAATGAAATAGATTTAAAGCAAGGATAAAGCTGGGAAAAGGGGGAGGGGATGAAAGAACAAAAGGAGAGATTAAGAGACATTAAGAGATAATCAAGGCAAGAGGAGGTGTTAATGTGACAGGTTGAGGCTAAAAGAAGTGTGAAATGCACTGGCAGAATGAAGGACAGCTGCCAGCTACTGGGAGGACAAAAAAAGTGGGGGGGGGCCAAACAAAAGGGTGGATGAAAAAATAAAATATAAATGTGATAGGGGCCGAGGTTATGATCTGAAATTGTTGAACTCTATGTTGAGTCCAGAGGGCTGTAGAGTGCCTAAACGAAAGATGAGGTGCTGTTCCTCGAGCTTACGCTGAGCTTCCGTGGAACAGTGTAATAGGCCGAGGACGGTGAGGTCAGAGTGGGAGTGGAGCGGTGAATTAAAGTGACAGGCCGCCGGGAGCTCGGGGTCCCCCTTACGGACTGAACGGAGGTGTTCTGCAAAGCGGTCACCCAATCTGCGTTTGGTCTCCCCAATGTAGAGGAGACCACATCGTGAGCAGCGAATACAGTCTACTAAATTGCAGCAAATAATGAAAATGTTTTTAAATATCAGAGCAGAGACATAGCAGCTGAGTCAAACAGTGTAGTCAGTAGAACAGCGTAGTCCTGTTGGCAGAGGAGTCCAGGAGATGGAAGTCAAGTTTCAGCAGAGTTCCAGCAGTTGAAAGAGCTCAGTGAGAACAAAGACACGCAGGGTCGGGGGATGGGCAGTGGACTCTGCAGTGGGTATAGAATCATAGAATGGTTGCAGCACGGAAGAAGGCCTTTCGACCCATCGAGCCCGTGCCGGCTCTCTGCAAGAGCACTTCAACTAGTTGCACTCCCCCACCGTTTCCCTCTAGCCCTGCAATTTTTTTTCCTTCAGGTACTTATCCAATTCCCTTTTGAAAGCTGTGATTGTATCTGCCTCCACCACCCTTTCAGGCAGTGAATTCCAGATCCTAACCACTCGCTGAGTAAAAAAGTTTTTCCTCATGTCGCCTTTGGTTCTTCTGCCAATCACTTTAAATCTGTGTCCTCTGGTTCTCGACCCTTCCGCCAGTGGGAACAGTTTCTCTCTATCTACTCTGTCCAGACCCCTCATTATTTTGAACACCTCTATCAAATCTCCTCTCAATCTTCTCTGCTCCAAGGAGAACAACCCCAGCTTCTCCAGTCTATCCACATAACTGAAGTCCCTCATCCCTGGAATTATTCTCATAAATCTTTTCTGCACCCTCTCGAAGGCCTTCACATCCTTCCTAAAGTGCAGTGCCCAGAATTGGACACAGTACTCCAGTTGAGGCCAAACCAGTGTTTTATAAAGGTTCATCATAACTTCCTTGCTTTTGTACTCTGTGCCTCTATTTATGAAGCCCAGGATCCCGTAAGCTTTTTTAACTGCTTTCTCAACCTGCCCTGCCACCTTCAACGATTTGTGCACATGTACCCCGAGGTCTCTCTGTTCCTGCACCCCCTTTAGGATTGTACCCTTTAGTTTATATTGCCTCTCCTCATTCTTTCGACCAAAATGTATCACTTCGCACTTTTCTGCGTTAAATTTCATCTGCCACGTGTCCGCCCATTCCACCAGCCTGTCTATGTCCTCTTGAAGTCTATCACTCTCCTCCTCACTGTTCACTATACTTCCAAGTTTTGTGTCATCTGCAAATTTTGATATTGTGCCCTGTACACCTAAATCTAAGTCATTGGGCCAAAAATTCGGCACTTGCCGGGTGAGCACGCGCTGTGTACTCACCCGTAAGGCCTCCTGAAGTGCCGGTTTCCTGCATGCACTGCGCATGCGCAGGAAACCGGAACTTCCAGTCTCGTGAAGGGAGGGGTTCAGAGGTGAACCGCGTGCGCGGGAGAGGCTGCGCGCACGCAGCGAACTTAGGGTTTTTTTCAGGTTTCTACGGGAGGGTAAGTATTGAAGAACCTGCGCTTTTAAAAAGGAGGCGCAGGACCCGTTTTCAACAAGGTAAGTGGTTAATTAATTATAATTTAAAAAATTTTTCAACAGGTTTATCTTTTTTAGATACTTTAAAGAAAGGTAAGTTTATTTTTAGCACTGTTAAAAAGTATTTTAATTTTTTCAAAAATTTAAATTTTTGTTTAAAGTAGTTAATTTATTTAACTTATAGTTATTTTAAAAATGTGATGTTTTTTTAAAAATTTATTTGAAGTTTAGGTGTTGTTTTGGGGCCGATTTCAATTCATAGATTTGACAGGTCTTCCTGTCAAATCTATGAATGAAAGATGGTCTGCTGCCATTGGCTCTCCATGGCCCACGTGATCCCAGGGGACGCATCGCACTAACTGCGCCCCTGGGACACGCAAGCACTGCGCGCCGGCACTTGGAGCAGGCCCAGGAGCTGAAGTCCCCGTGGGCCCAGAGGTCAACGGCAGGCGCGGTAGGTAGGTGCGCGCGCGATCCTTGCACCCGCGGGAAGCCAGGGTGCCGAATTTCTGGGCCATTAATATATATGAAGAAAAGCAGTGGTCCTAGAACTGACCCCTGAGGAATTTGCAGGGGCCCCATTCGGTCGAGCGTCCTACCTGAGATAATCTTTGCCTGTAGCCACCTCTTCAGGCAGTCGTGGTGCACGAACTGTAGACTTCCAACACATTTGCAGGGTTCAAGGAGTGGGTTCAGTGGGGTGCCGCCCGGTATCAGGCAGATCCTGCACAGGTCCCCCTCCTCCTCCTCCGAGTCCTCGTGAAGCAGACTGAATACAAAGCACACCGGATCAGAGCATGAGTAAAGAGTCGGCGGTGGGGATCTCTCCAATGAGAACTCCTTTTAAAGAGGTAGTCTCTCCATCAGGGACCCCCTTTTAAAGAGGGAGTCTCTCCATCAGGGACCCCCTTTTAAAGAGGGAGTCTCTCCATCAGGGACCCCCTTTTAAAGAGGGAGTCTCTCCATCAGGGACCCCCTTTTAAAGAGGGAGTCTCTCCATCAGGGACCCCCTTTTAAAGAGGGAGTCTCTCCATCAGGGACCCCCTTTTAAAGAGGGAGTCTCTCCGTCAGGGACCCCTTTTAAAGAGGGAGTCTCTCAGTCAGGGACCCCTTTTAAAGAGGGAGTCTCTCCGTCAGGGACCCCCTTTTAAAGAGGGAGTCTCTCCATCAGGGACCCCCTTTTAAAGAGGGAGTCTCTCCATCAGGGACCCCCTTTTAAAGAGGGAGTCTCTCCGTCAGGGACCCCTTTTAAAGAGGGAGTCTCTCAGTCAGGGACCCCTTTTAAAGAGGGAGTCTCTCCGTCAGGGACCCCTTTTAAAGAAGGAGTCTCTCAATCAGGGACCCCTTTTAAAGAGGGAGTCTCTCCGTCAGGGACCACCTTTTAAAAAGGGAGTCTCTCCGTCAGGGACCCCTTTTAAAGAGGGAGTCTCTACATCAGGACCCTCTTAGAGAAGGGGCTGCTTTCTCACAGCCCTCGCATGCTCTGCCCCGCCTCCCCACCGCCCCCCACATTAGACCGACGGATCCCGCACCCCCGCCAGTTCCTCACCTCTCCTGCAGCTTCCTGAGCGTCTCTGGGTCTGGACGGGGCTTCTCGCTGTCCCGGGCCTCTTTCCCAGCCTCGCCGGTGGACGCCAGGCTCCGCTCCCTCGCCTCCTGGCCCCTCAGGTCCGACACGGCCAGGATGGTCATGGACAGGGGGCCTCGCAGCTGGCTGCCGCCGCCCCAGGAGGAGCCGGCCGCCGCCGCCGCTCCCAGGCGGGCGGTCGAGATGGGCTGGAGGCGGGCCAGGGCGGTGGCGGTGTGGTGGGGGACGGCAGCAGCCCCGGCGTTGGTGGTGGTGGTGAGCAGCAGGCTGACCAGCCGGCCGGCTTCCAGTCGGGGCAGCTGCTGGACCTCGCTGTTGGGCCCGGGAGCCGGGTGGTGGGGCCTGGCGCCGGGCGCGGGGCCCTCCAGGGGATAGCCTTGGTCGTCTGAGCCGCGGAAGGTCTGTGTGCCCCGGCTGGAGGTCGCGGGGTCGGGTGAGGGCCCGAGGGGCCGGGGGCCAGCTCGTCTATCGTCCTCGGCGCCGCATGGTGCTTTCCCGTGGTGGTGGTGGTCATCTCCGGCGGTGGTACCGCTGTTGCTTTTCTCTTGGGCGGCCCACGGGCGGTCCCTGAGCCCGAAGGGCAGGCGATCGCCCGGCGGGGCGGCAGGGCCGCCCGAGTCGGCGGGCAGGGCGGCGGCCGCCCCTTGCTCCGAGCCCGGCGGGGGCGGCGCCGGGGGGTCCTCGACGCCGCCGTCGTCTCTCCGGCTGGCCGGCCAGTCCGCCGCCGTGGCGTTGGACAGCCTCTCGCGCCTCAGCCTCCGCAGGATGTGGCTGGTGTGCTGCCTGCACAGCTTGGAGGGCTCGGCCGGCTCCCGCGGTCCCCCGGACTCGGCCTCCCGGCCCGGCCCTTCGCGCTGGCCGGCAACGGGCCGGCAGGGGGACAGCCCCGGGCCCGGGTCCTGGCTGTTGCCGCTGCCGCCGCTCCTCCTCGCTGAGCCCTCCTCCTCGGCGCTGTCCCCACAACACAGGCTCCCGGACTGAGCCCTCCTGACCGGCGGCCCCGGTGCGGAACCAGCCGAGTTCTGCCTGGGCGCCTTGGGCACCTGGTTGGTGGGGGGGGCCTTCTTGCCCTTCAGTTGCAGTCTCTGCGCCTCGAAAGAGGGTCCGTGGTCCGGGCCTGAAACACACACAAAAAAATAGCCAAACATGTCTTTTAATTGCATAGAATTACATCGAGTCTACAGCACAGAAACAGGCCATTCGACCCAACCATCTCAGTAGCAGCATAACTCTCTAGTCCCTTCTCCCTCATGTGTTTATCTAGCCTCCCCTTAAATGCATCTATACTATTCGCCTCAATTACTCCCTGTAGTACATAAGCACATAAGAAATAAGAGCAGGAGTAGGCTATATGGCCCCTCGAGCCTGCTGCGCCATTCAATAAGATCATGGCTGATCATCGACCTCAACTCCACTTTCCCGCCCGATCTCCATATCCCTTGATTCCCCTAGAGTCCAAAAATCTATCTCTCTCAGCCTTGAATATACTCAAAGACTCAGCATCCACAGCCCTCTGGGGCAGAGAATTCCAAAGATTCACAACCCTCTGAGTGAAGAAATTCCTCCTCATCTCAGTCTTAAAAAGCCGACCCCTTATTCTAAGACTATGCCCCCTAGTTCGAGACACTCCAGCCAGGGGAAACAACCTCTCAGCATTTACCCTGTCAATTCCCTGCAGAATCTTGTTTGTTTCAATGAGATCACCTCTCATTCTTCTAAACTCCAGAGAGTATCGGCCCATTCTACACAATCTCTCATCAGAGGACAGCCCTCTCATCCCAGGAATCAATCTAGTGAAGCTTCGTTGCACCGCCTCCAAGGCAAGTATATCCTTCCTTAGATAAGGAGACCAAAACTGTGCACAGTACTCCAGGTGTGGTCTCACCAAGGCCCTGTACAATTGTAGCAAGACTTCCTTACTCTTATTCTCCAACCCCCTTGCAATAAAGGCCAACATGCCATTTGCCTTCCTTATTGCTTGCTGTACCTGCATGCTAGCTTTCTGTGTTTCTTGCACGAGGACACCCAAATCTCTCTCAACACCAACATTTGAAAGTTTCTCACCATTTAAAAAATATTCTGTTTTTCTATTCTTCCTACCAAAGTGAATAACCTCACATTTCCCTACATAATACTCCATCTGCCACCTTACTGCTCACTCACTTAGTCTATCTATATCCCTTTGCAGACTCTTTGTGTTCTCCTCACAGCTCACCTAGCTTTGTATTATCAGCAAACTTGGATACATTACACTCAGTCCCTTCATCTAGGTCATTAACATAGATTGTAAATAGCTGAGGCCCCAACACTGATCCTTGCGGCACCCCACTAGTTACAGCCTGCCAACCTGAAAAAGATCTGTTTATCCCTACTCTCTGTTTTCTGTCCGTTAACCAATCCTCTATCCATGCTATTATATTACCCCCAACCCCATGAGCCCTAATCTTGTGTAATAACCTTTTATGTGGCACCTTATCGAATGCCTTTTGGAAATCCAAATATACTACATCCACTGGTTCCCCTTTATCTACACTGCTAGTTACATTCTCAAAAAACTCTAATAAATTTGTCAAACATGATTTCCCTTGAATAAATCCATATTGACTCTGCCTAATCATGTTATGATTTTCTAAGTGCCCTGATACCACTTCCTTAACAATGGATTCCAGCATTTTCCTGATGACTGATGTCAGGCTAACTGGCCTGTAGTTCCCTGTTTTTTCTCTCCCTCCTTTCTTGAATAGCGGTGTTACATTTGTGACCTTCCAATCCGCTGGGACTGTTCTAGAATCTAGGGAATTTTGGAAGATCAAAACCAATGCATCCACTATCTCTTCAGCCACCTCTTTTAGAACCCTAGGATGCAGGCCGTCAGGTCCAGGGGATTTGTCGGCTTTTAGTCCCATTAGCTTCTCTAGTACTTTTTCTCTACTTATATTAATTACGTTAAGTTCTTCACTCTCATTAGACCCTTGGTTCCCCACCATTTTTGGTATGCTTTTTGTGTCTTCTACTGTGAAGACAGATACAAAATATTTGTTTAATGTTTCTGCCATTTCCTTATTCCCCATAATAATTTCTCCTGTCTCAGCCTCTAAAGGACCAACGTTTACTTTTGCTACTCTCTTCCTTTTTACATACTTGTAGAAGCTCTTACAATCTGTTTTTATATTTCTTGCTAGTTTTCTCTCATATTCTATTTTTTCCCTTTTTATCAATTTTTTGGTCAACCTTTGCTAGTTTCTGAAACTCTCCCAATCCTCAGGCTTACTATTGTTCTTTGCAACATTATAAGCTTCTTCTTTCAATCTAATACTATCCTTACCTTTTTTAGTTAGCCACGGTTGGATCATTTGTCCCATGGAGTTTTTGTTTCTCAATGGAATGTATTTTTGTTGAGAATTATGAAATATTTCTTTAAATGCTAGTCCCTACTTATCTCCCGCCATACCTTTTAATCTATTTTTCCAATCTACCTTAGCCAACTCGCCCCTCATACCTATGTAATTGGCTTTATTTATTATGATCACTCTGCCCCAAAGGATCCTTTACTGTGAGATTGCTAATTAACCCTGTCTCATTACACAATACAAGATCTAAAATAGCCTGTTCCCTGGTTGGTTCCATGACATATTGTTCTTGGAAACTGTCCCGAATGCATTCCATGAACTCGTCCTCCAGACTACCTTTGCCAATTTGATTTGTCCAGTCTATATGAAGATTAAAGTCCCCCAAGATTATTGCATTACCGTTGTTGCAAGCTCCTACTATTTCTTGATTAATATTCTGTCCAACGGTATAGCTACTGTTAGTGGGCCTATATACTACTCCTACCAGTGTTTTCTGCCCCTTGTTATTCCTTATCTCCACCCATACTGATTCTACTTCCTGATCTTCCGAGCCGAGATCCTTTCTCGCTACTGTCCTTATGTCATCCTTTATTATCAGGGCTACTCCCCCTCCTTTTCCATTCTGCCTGTCTTCGAAATGTCAGAGGCACTGGAGAAGGTGCAAAAAAGATTTACAAGGCTGATACCAGAACTGAGAGGTTATACCTATCAGGAAAGGATGAACAGGGTGGGTCTCTTTTCTCTTGAAAAGAGAAGGCTGAGGGGTGACCTAATCGAGGTCTTTAAAATTATGAAATGTTTTGATAGAGTAGACACAGAGAGAGTTTTTCCACTTGTGGGGAACAGCAAAACTAGGGGTTATAAATATAAGATAGTCACTCAATAAGGAATTCAGGAGAAACTTCTTTACTCAGTGTGGTGAGAATGTGGAACTCGCTGTTACATAGAAGATAGGAGCAGGAGTAGGCCATTCGGCCCCTCGAGCCTGCTCCGCCATTCGATGTGATCATGGCTGATCATCCAAACTCAGTACCCTGTACCTGCTTTCTCCCCATATCCCTTGATACCTTTAGCTTTAAGAAATATATCTAACTCATTCTTGAATATATTTAATGACTTGGCCTCAACTACCTTCTGTGGTAGAGAATTCCACAGGTTCACCACTCTCTGGGTGAAGAAATTCTTCCTCATTTCTGTCCTAAATGGCTTACCCCTTATCCTTAGACTTATGACCCCTGGTTCTGGACTCTCCGACCATCGGGAACATTCTTCCTGCATCTAGTCTGTCCAGAGCTGTCAGAATTTTATATGTTTCGATGAGATCCCCTCTCATTCTTCTATACTCCAGCGAGTATAAGCCCAATCGACCCAATCTCTCCTCATATGTCATTCCTGCCATCCCAGGTATCAGCCTTGTGAATCTTCGCTGAACTCCTTCCATGGCAAGAACATCCTTCCTCAGATAAGGCGACCAAAACTGCACACAGTACTCAAGGTGTGGTCTCCCCAAGGCCCTGTACAACTGCAGCAAGACATCCTTGTTCCTGTACTCGAATCCTCTCGCTATGAAGGCCAACATACCATTTGCCTTCTTCACCGCCTGCTGCACCTGCATGCTTCCCTTCAGCGACTGGTGCACAAGGACACCCAGGTCTCGTTGCACTTCCCCTTCTCCCAATCTATTGCCATTCAGATAATAGTCTGCCTTTCTGTTTTTGACACCAAAGTTACATGGAATAGCATAGATGCATTCAAGGGGATGCCAAATAAGTAAAAAAAGAACTTGCATTTCTTCAGCACCTTTTGCCACCTCAGGACGTCCCAAAGCGCTTTACAGCCAATGAAACACTATTTTGAAGCGTAGCCACTATTGTAGTGTAGGAAACGCGGCAGACAATTTGCGCACAGCAAGCTCCCACAGCAATGTGATAATAAACCAGATAATCTGTTTTTGTTATGTTGGTTGAGGGATAAATATTGGCCAGGACACAAGGGGGAACTCCCCTGCTCTTCTTCGAAATAGTGGCCGTGGGATATTGGCCCAGGTTCTAGTCCCACTCCAGAGACTTCGGTGCCAGTACTGAGGGAGTGCAGCACTGTCGGAGGTGCCGTCTTTCGGATGAGATGTCAAACTGAGGGTCCCGTCTGCCCTCTTGGGTGGACGTAAACGATCCCATGGCCGCTCTTGGAAGAAGAGCATGAGGACATCTCACCTGTATCCTGGGGCCAACTTTTATCCTTCAACCAACATCACTAAAACAGATGATCTAGTCATAATCTCATTTGTGGGACCTTGATGCGCGCAAATTAGTTGCCACATTTTCTACGGGGCAGGTACAGCATGGGCTAGATACAGAGTAAAGCTCCCTCTACACTGTCCCATCAAACACTCCCAGGGCAGGTACAGCACGGGTTAGATACAGAGTAAAGCTCCCTCTACACTGTCCCATCAAACACTCCCAGGGCAGGTACAGCACGGGTTAGATACAGAGTAAAGCTCCCTCTACACTGTCCCATCAAACACTCCCAGGGCAGGTACAGCACAGGTTAGATACTGAGTAAAGCTCCCTCCACACTGTCCCATCAAACACTCCCAGGGCAGGTACAGCACGGGTTAGATACAGAGTAAAGCTCCCTCTACACTGTCCCATCAAACACTCCCAGGGCAGGTACAGCACGGGTTAGATACAGAGTAAAGTTCCCTCTACACTGTCCCGTCAAACACTCCCAGGGCAGGTATGGCACGGGTTAGATACAGCGTATAACTCGCTCTACACTGTCCCGTCAAACACTCCCAGGGCAGGTACGGCACGGGTTAGATACAGAGTTAAGCTCCCTCTACACTGTCCCATCAAACGCTCCCAGGGCAGGTACAGCACGGGTTAGATACAGAGTATAACTCGCTCTACACTGTCCCGTCAAACACTCCCAGGGCAGGTATGGCACAGGTTAGATACAGAGTTAAGCTCCCTCTACACTGTCCCATCAAACACTCCCAGGCCAGGTACAGCACGGGTTAGATACATATAAGAACATACAAGGAATAGGAGATATGGCCCCTCAAGCCTGCTCTGCCATTCAATAAGATAATAGCTGATCTTCTATCTCAACTCACTTTCCCGCCCTCTCCCCATATCCCTTGATTCGATTAGTGTCCAATCTATCAATCTCTGTCTTGCATATACTCACCGACTGAACATTCACAGCCCTCTGAAGTAGAGACAGAGTAAATATCTGAGGAAGATGTTCTTGCCATGGAGGGAGTGCAGCGAAGATTTACCAGACTGATACCTGGGATGGCAGGAATGACGTATGAAGAGAGATTGGGTCGATTAGGCTTGTATTCGCTAGAGTTTCGAAGAATGAGAGAGGATCTCATTGAAACTTATAAAATTCTAACAGGACTAGACAGACTAGATGCAGGAAGGCTGTTCCCGATGGCGGGGGAGTCCAGAACCAGAGGTCACAGTCTTAGGATAAGGGGTAAGCCATTTAGGACTGAGATGAGGAGGAATTTCTTCACCCAGAGAGTGGTGAACCTGTGGAATTCTCTGCCACAGAAGGCAGTTGAGGCCAATTCATTAAATATATTCAAGAAGGAGATAGATATATTTCTTAAGGCTAAAGGGATCAAGGGATATGGGGAGAAAGCAGGGACAGGGTACTGAATTTGGATTATCAGCCATGATCTCATTGAATGGCGGAGCAGGCTCGAGGGGCCGAATGGCCTACTCCTGCTCCTATCTTCTATGCTTCTATGCTAAAGCTCCCTCTACACTGTTCCATAAAACTATTCCCTACAGCAGACACAGGGGGCTGCTATTCCCTATAACATACACAGGGGCTGCTATTCCCTACACTCCCAGGACAGGTACAGCACGGGTTAGACAGAGAGTAGCGCATTCTGCTTATTCTTGGTAATATTTCCCATTATCACCACTTCCCTTTGGATCTTTCTCACCTGAGGTCACACTGCCCTTGATATCGGGGACGTCTGCCAGCTCCGGGACTTTCTGCCTCTTTCCCATGATGTTGGATAAAGATGGAAGTTTGGAGCCTCTACCGGTGAGCGGAGCTCTGGGATATGCGGGTGAATGTTGAACCTCTTTGGCTTCTGTATCCACGATGTCCATCTGTGAGGAGCAGTGCCAATGAATTAAACTAGACATCGCGTGCAAGGAAAGAGAGACAGAAACAACTGAGAATCCTGGAGATAGAGTGGAGCATCGTGGATATATTTACTACAACAGACATGGGGGCTGTTATTCCCAACAATATACACAAGGGTTGCTATTCCCTATAATATACACAGGGGCTGTTATTCCCTATAATATACACAGGGGCTGTTATTCCCTATAATATACACAGGGGCTGTTATTCCCTATAATATACACAGGGGCTGCTATTCTCTATAATATACACAGGGGCTGTTATTCCCTATAATATACACAGGGGCTGCTATTCTCTATAATATACACAGGGGCTGTTATTCTCTATAATATACACAGGGGCTGCTATTCTCTATAATATACACAGGGGCTGCTATTCTCTATAATATACACAGGGGCTGCTATTCTCTATAATATACACAGGGGCTGTTATTCCCTATAATATACACAGGGGCTGCTATTCTCTATAATATACACAGGGGCTGCTATTCTCTATAATATACACAGGGGCTGTTATTCTCTATAATATACACAGGGGCTGCTATTCTCTATAATATACACAGGGGCTGCTATTCTCTATAATATAGACAGGGGCTGTTATTCTCTATAATATACACAGGGGCTGCTATTCTCTATAATATACACAGGGGCTGCTATTCCCAACAATATACACAGGGGCTGCTATTCTCTATAATATACACAGGGGCTGCTATTCTCTATAATATACACAGGGGCTGTTATTCCCTATAATATACACAGGGACTGCTATTCCCTATAATATACACGGGGGCTGTTATTCCCTATAATATACACAGGGGCTGCTATTCCCAACAATATACACAGGGGCTGCTATTCCCTATAATATACACAGGGGCTGCTATTCCCTATAATATACACAGGGGCTGCTATTCTCTATAATATACACAGGGGCTGTTATTCCCTATAATATACACAGGGGCTGTTATTCCCTAAAATATACACAGGGGCTGTTATTCCCAACAATATACACAGGGGCTGTTATTCCCTATAATATACACAGGGGCTGTTATTCCCTATAATATACACAGGGGCTGCTATTCCCAACAATATACACAGGGGCTGCTATTCTCTATAATATACACAGGGGCTGCTATTCCCAACAATATACACAGGGGCTGATATTCCCTATAATATACACAGGGGCTGCTATTCCCAACAATATACACAGGGGCTGCTATTCTCTATAATATACACAGGGGCTGCTATTCCCAACAATATACACAGGGGCTGTTATTCCCTATAATATACACAGGGGCTGCAATTCTCTATAATGTACACAGCGACTGCTATTCTCTATAATATACACAGGTTCTGCTATTCTCTATAATATACACAGGGGCTGTTATTCCCTATAATATACACAGGGGCTGTTATTCCCTATAATATACACAGGGGCTGCTATTCCCAACAATATACACAGGGGCTGTTATTCTCTATAATATACACAGGGGCTGCTATTCTCTATAATATACACAGGGGCTGCTATTCCCAACAATATACACAGGGGCTGTTATTCCCTATAATATACACAGGGGCTGCCATTCTCTATAATGTACACAGCGACTGCTATTCTCTATAATACACACAGGGGCTGTTATTCTCTATAATATACACAGGGGCTGCTATTCTCTATAATGTACACAGCGACTGCTATTCCCTATAATATACACCGTGGCTGCTATTCTCTCTAATATACACAGGGGCTGCTATTCTCTATAATGTACACAGGGGCTGCTATTCCCGAGAATATACACAGGGGCTGCTATTCTCTATAATATACACAGCGACTGCTATTCTCTATAATGTACACAGCAACTGCTATTCCCTATAATATACACAGGGGCTGCTATTCTCTCTAATATACACAAGGGCTTTTATTCTCTATAATATACACAGGGGCTGTTATTCTCTATAATATACACAAAGGCTGCTATTCCCGAGAATATACAAATGGGCTTTTATTCTCTATAATATACACAGGGGCTGCTATTCTCTATAATATACACAGGGGCTGTTATTCTCTATAATATACACAGGGGCTTTTATTCTCTATTATATACACAGCGACTGCTATTCTCTATAATATACACAGAGGCTTTTATTCTCTATAATATACACATCGACTGCTATTCTCTATAATATACACAGGGGCTGTTATTCTCTATAATATACACAGGGGCTGCTATTCTCTATAATATACACAGGGGCTGTTATTCTCTCTAATATACACAGGGGCTGTTATTCTCTATAATATACACAGGGACTGCTATTCTCTGTAATATACACAGGGGCTGCTATTCCCTATAATATACACAGGGGCTGTTATTCTCTCTAATATACACAGGGGCTGTTATTCTCTATAATATACACAGGGGCTGCTATTCCCTATAATATACACAGGGGCTGCTATTCTCTATAATATACACAGCGACTGCTATTCTCTATAATATACACAGGGGCTGTTATTCTCTGTAATATACACAGGGGCTGCTATTCTGTATAATAGACACAGGGGCTGTTATTCTCTCTAATATACACAGGGGCTGTTATTCTCTATAATATACACAGGGGCTGCTATTCCCTATAATATACACAGGGGCTGCTATTCTCTATAATATACACAGCGACTGCTATTCTCTATAATATACACAGGGGCTGTTATTCTCTGTAATATACACAGGGGCTGCTATTCTGTATAATATACACAGGGGCTGTTATTCTCTATAATATACACAGGGGCTGCTATTCTCTGTAATATACACAGGGGATGCTATTCTGTATAATATACACTGGGGCTGTTATTCTCTATAATATACACAGGGGCTGCTATTCTCTATAATATACACAGGGGCTGTTATTCTCTATAATATACACAGGGGCTGCTATTCCCTATAATATACACAGGGGCTGCTATTCCCTATAATATACACAGGGGCTGCTATTCTCTCTAATATACACAGGGGCTGCTATTCCCTATAATATACACAGGGGCTGCTATTCTCTCTAATATACACAGGGGCTGTTATTCCCTATAATATCCACAGGGGCTGTTATTCCCAACAATATACACAGGGGCTGCTATTCCCTATAATATACACAGGGGCTGCTATTCTCTATAATACACACAGGGGCTGCTATTCTCTAGAATATACACAAAGGCTGCTATTCCCTATAATATACACAGGGGCTGCTATTCTCTCTAATATACACAGGGGCTGTTATTCCCTATAATATACACAGGGGCTGCTATTCTCTCTAATATACACAGCGACTGCTATTCCCGAGAATATACACAGGGGCTGCTATTCTATATAATATACACAGGGGCTGCTATTCTCTATAATGTACACAGGGGCTGCTATTCCCGAGAATATACACAGGGGCTGCTATTCTATATAATATACACAGGGGTTGCTATTCTCTATAATATACACAGGGGCTGCTATTCCCGAGAATATACACAGGGACTGTTATTCTCTATAATATACACAGGGACTGTTATTCTCTATAATATACACAGGGGCTGTTATTCTCTATAATATACACAGGGGCTTTTATTCTCTATAATATACACAGGGGCTGCTATTCTCTATAATGTACACAGGGGCTGCTATTCCCGAGAATATACACAGGGACTGTTATTCTCTATAATATACACAGGGGCTGTTATTCTCTATAATATACACAGGGGCTGTTATTCTCTATAATATACACAGGAGCTGCTATTCTCTATAATATACACAGGGGCTTTTATTCTCTATAATATACACAGGGGCTGCTATTCTCTATAATGTACACAGGGGCTGCTATTCCCGAGAATATACACAGGGACTGTTATTCTCTATAATATACACAGGGGCTGTTATTCTCTATAATATACACAGGGGCTGTTATTCTCTATAATATACACAGGAGCTGCTATTCTCTATAATATACACAGGGGCTTTTATTCTCTATAATATACACAGGGGCTGCTATTCTCTATAATATACACAGGGGCTGCTATTCCCTATAATATACACAGGGGCTTTTATTCCCTATAATATACACAGGGGCTGCTATTCCCTATAATATACACAGGGGCTGTTATTCTCTATAATATACACAGGGGCTGATATTCCCAACAATATACACAGGGGCTGCTATTCTCTATAATATACACAGGGGCTGCTATTCCCAACAATATACACAGGGGCTGCTATTCCCTATAATATACACAGGGGCTGCTATTCCCTGTAATATACACAGGGGCTGCTATTCTCTATAATACACACAAGGGCTGCTATTCTCTATAATACACACAAGGGCTGCTATTCTCTATAATATACACAGGGGCTGCTATTCCCTATAATATACACAGGGGCTGTTATTCTCTATAATATACACAGGGGCTGCTATTCCCTATAATATACACAGGGGCTGCTATTCTCTATAATATACACAGGGGCTGTTATTCCCTATAATATACACAGGGGCTGCTATTCTCTATAATATACACAGGGGCTGTTATTCTCTATAATATACACAGGGGCTGCTATTCTCTATAATATACACAGGGGCTGCTATTCTCTATAATGTACACAGGGGCTGTTATTCCCTATAATATACACAGGGGCTGCTATTCTCTATAATATACACAGGGGCTGCTATTCTCTAGAATATACACAGGGGCTGCTATTCCCGAGAATATACACAGGGGCTGTTATTCTCTATAATATACACAGGGGCTGCTATTCTCTATAATATACACAGGGGCTGCTATTCCCTATAATATACACAGGGGCTGCTATTCTCTATAATATACACAGGGGCTGTTATTCCCTATAATATACACAGGGGCTGCTATTCTCTATAATATACACAGGGGCTGTTATTCTCTATAATATACACAGGGGCTGCTATTCTCTATAATATACACAGGGGCTGCTATTCTCTATAATACACACAGGGGCTGCTATTCTCTAGAATATACACAGGGGCTGCTATTCCCGAGAATATACACAGGGGCTGCTATTCCCTATAATATACACAGGGGCTGTTATTCCCAATAATATACACAGGGGCTGTTATTCCCAATAATATACACAGGGGCTGCTATTCCCTATAATATACACAGCGACTGCTTTTCTCTGTAATATACACAGGGGCTGCTATTCTCTATAATATACACAGGGGCTGTTATTCCCTATAATATACACAGGGGCTGCTATTCTCTATAATAGACACAGGGGCTGCTATTCTCTCTAATATACACAGGGGCTGCTATTCCCAACAATATACACAGGGGCTGATATTCCCAACAATATACACAGGGGCTGCTATTCTCTATAATACACACAGGGGCTGCTATTCTCTATAATATACACAGGGGCTGCTATTCTCTATAATATACACAGGGGCTGCTATTCTCTATAATATACACAGGGGCTGCTATTCTCTATAATATACACAGGGGCTGCTATTCTCTATAATATACACAGGGGCTGCTATTCTCTATAATATACACAGGGGCTGCTATTCTCTATAATATACACAGGGGCTGCTATTCTCTATAATATACACAGGGGCTGCTATTCTCTATAATATACACAGGGGCTGCTATTCTCTATAATATACACAGGGGCTGCTATTCCCTACAATATACACAGCGACTGCTATTCTCTATAATATACACAGGGGCTGCTATTCTCTATAATATACACAGGGGCTGCTATTCCCGAGAATATACACAGGGGCTTTTATTCTCTATAATATACACAGGGGCTGCTATTCTCTATAATATACACAGGGGCTGTTATTCTCTATAATATACACAGGGGCTGTTATTCTCTATAATATACACAGCGACTGCTATTCTCTATAATATACACAGAGGCTGCTAATCTCTATAATATCCACAGTGACTGTTATTCTCTATAATATCCACAGGGTTGCGATTCTCGATAATACACACAGTGGCTGTTATTCTCGGCCGCAGCCCCTGACCTGAGTACCTTTCTGTTGACAGGCATCCCACTGATCCATGGTCTGTCGTAGCTTCGGCCGGTGTAGCCTGTGGTCCGGGCCAGCGGCTGCGTGGCTCGCTGCTCCCGCTTTTGCTCGGCCTGCATGCGTTCGCGCTCCTTCAGGCGTAGTCGACTCTGCACCGAAGCACAGTGCGTTACTGGGCGCTTGCAGTCCCTTCCTGAGGGGGACCCACCCCCCCCCTCCCTTGCCCCTCCCCACCTGCCCATGCTTGGAAGCCGGTCCCGAAGTACGCCTGCCCCCCCTTGCAATACCTCACGTAGGATGGGGCGAGGGGGTATCTTCCCGTACTGAGCCCAGTCTTAAGGGGTACAGTTTGGTTTTGTGTTGTACTGAAAGTGAGCTGTTGCTCAGTGGGTCTCACACACTCGCCTCTGAGTCAGACGGTCGTGGGCTCAAATCCCCACTCCAGAAACTCGAGCCATATCATCCAGGGCCGACACTCCCGGCGCCAGTACTGAGGGAGCCGCTGCACTGTCAGAGGTGCCGTCTTACAGATAAGACGTTAAAACCGAGGGCCCCGTCTGCCCTCTCAGGTAAAAGATCCCACGGCCACTCTTTCTAAGAGCAGGGGTGTCCTGGTCAATATTTATCGCTTAACCAACATCACTAAAAAACAGATGAGCTGGTCATTTACCACATAGAAACATAGAATCTAGGAGCAGGAGTAGGCCATTCGGCCCGTCGAGCCTGCTCCACCATTCAATACGATCATGGCTGATCATCCAAATCCAGTACCCTGTCCCTGCTTTAATCCCCAAAGTACACATATCCCACCCTACCCCCGTAACCCCACGTATTTAATTCCCACTAACATATCCCATCCTATCCCCATAACCCCACATATTTAATCCCCCCCTAACACTAAGGGTCAATTTATCATAGCCAAATCAACCGAACCCGCACATTTTTGGACTGTGGGAGGAAACCGGAGCACCCGGAGGAAACCCACGCAGACACGGGGAGAATGTGCAAACCACATTGCTGTTTGCGGGATCTTGCTGTGCGCAAATTGGCTGCCGCTTTTCCAACGTTACAACAGTGACCACACTTCAAAAAAGTACGTAATTGGCTGTAAGTTTGGGACGGAGATAGACAGTTTCCTAGCTGATAAGGGAATGAAGGGTTATGGGGAGCGGGCAGGGAAGTGGGCGTGAGTCTAGGTTCGGATCAGCCATGATCCTATTGAATGGCGGAGCAGGCCAGAAGGGTCGTATGGCCTACTCCTGCTCCTACTTCTTATGTTCTTATGTCCTGTGGTTGTGAAAGGCGCTGTATAAATGCAAGTTCTTTCTTTCTTTAGTGTAGTGGCTGGGCGGAGCACGGAGAGGAGCAACAACAACAACTTGTATTTATATAGCGCCTTTAACGTAGTAAAACGTCCCAAGGCGCTGCACAGGAATATTATAAGACAAAATATTTGACACCGAGCCACATTAGGAGAAATTAGGGCAGGTGACCAAAAGCTTGGTCAAAGAGGTAGGTTTTAAGGAGTGTCTTAAAGGAGGAAAGAGAGGCGGAGAGGTTTAGGCAGGGAATTCCAGAGCTTAGGGCCGAGGCAACAGAAGGCACGGCCACCAATGGTGGAGCGATTATAATCAGGGATGCTCAAGAGGGCAGAAATAGAGGAGCGCAGATATCTCGGGGGAGGGTTGTGGGGCTGGAGGAGGTTACAGAGATTGGGAGGGGGGGCGAGGCCGTGGAGGGATTTGAAAACAAGGATGAGAATTTTGAAATCGAGGCGCTGCTTAACCGGGAGCCAATGTCGGTCAGCGAGCACAGGGGGTGATGGGCGAACGGGACTTGGTGCGAGTTAGGACACGGGGCAGCCGAGTTTTGGATGACCTCAAGTTTACGTAGGGTGGAATGTGGGAGGCCAGTCAGGAGTGCGTGGGAATAGTCAAGTCTGGAGGTAACAAAGGCATGGATGAGGGTTTCAGCAGCGGATGAGCTGAGGCAAGGGCGGAGACGGGCGATGTTACGGAGGTGGAAGTAGGCGGTCTTTGTTATGCTGCGGATATGTGGTCGGAAGCTCGTTTCGGGGTCAAATATGACAGCGAGGTTGCGAACATCTAGAGCCTGGGTTCGAAGAGGCAGGGAAGTCTCGGGGAGGCGAGGGGTTCCAGAGTGTTCCGGTTCCTGGCAAAGGAGGAGTCGGAGACGCTGCGACAAAGCGAGGATGCAGGGAGGCGTCGGCCGAGAGGGTTTGGAGGGATCGGGTTGCCAACCCTCCAGGATTGACCCTGGAGTCTCCAGGACTCATCTGTGGCACACTGCTGCGAGCAACCCAGGAGAAAAATCACAGGGGCATGAAAATAATTGGGTTTTTAAAAAAAAAAAACATTCTCCGAACACTTCTGTTTACGAGTTATAAAAATATTGGACATGGGAAAAGGCTGTTTGGCTCAGTAGTCAAGAATCATCCAGTCAGGTCATGAAGTGTCTCTTAGCCTTTATTACAAAAAGATTGGACTATAAGAGTAAAGGAGTCTTGCTGCAATTATATAGGGCCCTGGTGAGACCACACCTGGAGTACTGTGTACCGTTTTGGTCTCCTTACCTAAGGAAGGATATACTTGCCATAGAAGGATCACCAGACTGATTCCTGAGATGGGGGGGATTGTCATATGAGGAGAGATTGAGTAGAATGGGCCTATATTCCCCAGATTTTTGAAGAATGAGAGGTGATCTCATTGAAGCTGGGGGAGTCCAGAACCAGGGGTCACAGTCTCAGAATAAGGGGTCGGCCATTTAGGACTGAGATGAGGAGAAATGTCTTCACTCAAGGGGTTGTGAATCTTTGGAATCCCAGAGGGCTGTGGAGGCTCAGTCATTGAGTATATTCAAGACAGAGATCGATAGATTTTTGGGTACGAAGGTAATCAAGGGATATGGGGATCGTGCGGGAAGGTGCAGGTGATGTAAAAGATCAGCCATGATCGTATTGAATGGCAGGGCAGGCTCAAAGGGCTGAATGGCCTACTCCTGCTCCTATTTTCATGTTGTTATGTTCTTATGTTCACTTTCGATCGGTGTGGGCAGACTATGCGCCATCGGGATGTCCGGCGACCAATGGCAGGGCGGCTGGAGGTAGGAGATCTCACTGAGAGAGCAGGACTGAGAGACACCAATCAGTAAACAGACATCTCCCCGAGGGAGAGAGGGACTGAGATACACCAGTCAGTGTACAGATATCTCCCTGAGAGAGAGAGGGACTGAGAGACACCAGTCAGTGTACAGATATCTCCGAGGGAGAGGGGCTGAGAGACACCAGTCAGTGTACAGATATCTCCCTGAGGGAGAGAGACTGAGAGACACCAGTCAGTGTACAGATAGCTCCCTGAGGGAGAGGGACTGAGAGACACCAGTCAGTGTACAGATATCTCCGAGGGAGAGGGGCTGAGAGACACCAGTCAGTGTACAGATATCTCCCTGAGGGAGAGAGACTGAGAGACACCAGTCAGTGTACAGATATCACCCTGAGGGAGAGAGGGGCTGAGAGACACCAGGCAGTGTACAGATATCTCCCTGAAGGAGAGGGACTGAGAGACACCAGTCAGTGTACAGATATCTCCCTGAGAGAGAGGGACTGAGAGACACCAGTCAGTGTACAGATATCACCCTGAGAGAGAGGGACTGAGAGACACCAGTCGGTATACAGATATCTCCCTGAGGGAGAGTGACTGAGAGACACCAGTCAGTGCAGAGATATCTCCCTGAGGGAGAGGGACTGAGAGACACCAGTCAGTGTACAGATATCTCCCTGAGAGAGAGAGGGACTGAGAGACACCAGTCAGTGTACAGATATCTCCCTGAGGGAGAGGGGACTGAGAGACACCAGTCAGTGAACAGATATCTCCCTGAGGGAGAGGGACTGAGACACACCAGTCAGTGTACAGATATCACCCTGAGAGAGAGGGACTGAGAGACACCAGTCAGTGTACAGATATCACCCTGAGGGAGAGGGACTGAGAGACACCAGTCAGTGTACAGATATCTCCCTGAGAGAGAGGGACTGAGAGACACCAGTCAGTGTACAGATATCTCCCTGAGGGAGAGGGACTGAGAGACACCAGTCAGTGTACAGATATCACCCTGAGGGAGATAGACTGAGAGACACCAGTCAGTGTACAGATATCTCCCTGAGGGAGAGGGACTGAGAGACACCAGTCAGTGTACAGATATCTCCCTGAGGGAGAGGGGACTGAGAGACATGGTATGCTGAGAGAGGCGTGAAGAGACTTACAACCAACATGGTGCTGTTCGCCCTGCGTCGAGTGTCAGTGGGTGTGAGGAGTGCTGGACGGAAGGGGCTGTCTGAAAGGCTCCATGTGAATTGCCTGTGTGTGAGGTCATCCTTTTCCCAACAATGGCGGGGCATTGTGAGGTCTTCGGCCCAAGATACGGGCGGGGGGGGTTGGGGGGGCCATTCAGCTCCCCCCCACCACCCCCCACCCCCACCGCAGACAGGTGGCTGGGGGATCTGCCGGGTGCGCAACGGGCACCGAGCCTGTGGAATGAGTCCAGCGGCAATTCACCGGGAAGATCGAAGGGGTTCCGGGGGGTGGGGAGGGGATGGCGGGGATGGAGCGGGGAGGGGTTGGCTGGGCAAACTTGGGAGTTGTATGCTTCTGAGGCGCGGAATTTAAGTGTTGATCTGGGTTGTGGTGTTTTGAGGGCAGGAGATAGGAGGCCTCGCTTTTAAACCTCCCATCAGAATCCTAACCGGTGAAAACCTGCCATGGCTGCCTGTCATCACGGCCCTGCCGGAAACAAAGCGCAGTGTCTTGGTTAGGGAGCTGGACGAACGATCCAGAGGGTTGAAGGTTAAATCCCACCGCCAGAGCAAGTAATCGAAAGATTCCCACACGACCTGGTCTAGTCTGTGTGTGAACAGCACAGTCCCTCACTACCTGGTCTAGTCCTAATGTGACACCAGTCCTGCCTACCTGGATATCCTCTTAATGCCCCCTGACTTGGCGTGACACGACACTCAGCCAATGCCCAGCTCCTCAGGGTAAGGATGGGCAATAAATGTGGTCTTTTCCTGTGACAACCGTATCCTGGGAATAAAGGAAAAATCCGTCGCACAATCCCATTCACCTCTCGTGTCTGACTTTTCCCGTTTCACCCGTAACTTTAAACTCTCTCCATTTGTCCCTGAATCTCCACTGAGCTCCTCCTCTGCCACCCTCACCCCTCCTCCAGCGATGTGCCCCAGAATAGAGAATCTTTCCTGATCCGTTCAGGAATCAGCCTGGTTACCTCGAGGATCTGGGCTCCCTTAAATCGCCCTTAGTCGGTAGGGGGGGGCGATTCGTTGCTCTGGCAGGGAGCTCCGGAACGAGATGGCGGAATTCTACAAGTGGAGGCGAGCCGGTTAAAAGGGAACCCGGGGAAAACTTTCGGACAACGGGTTGGGAAGAAGGTGGGCCGCACCGTCCCTCCCTAAACTCTGGGGGGAAAAATCATGAGGGCGTTTAAAAAATTGTTCTTTTCACCTTCTTTCCGCATTTTTGTTTATTAGTTGTAAAAGTATTGGCGAAGGAGAGTAAAGCTGTTCAACTGGATGTGGGGGTTGGAGGCGGGAAGGTCATGTGATGAATACAACCCTGAAGTTGGGAAGTTAAACGGGTGTGGCGATTCTAAAGTTAGGAAGTTAAACGGGTGCGTTTGAAAGGGAGAACAGATATTGATTATGATGTGGAGATGCCGGCGTTGGACTGGGGTGGACAAAAATGAGAAGTCGCACAACACCAGGTTATAGTCCAACAGATTTATTTAATTTTACAAGCTTTCGGAGCAGATATTGATTAGGAACAGACGGGGTTTAAAAAATGTGGGGAAAGGGCTGGGAATCAGGACTGAACAGCTGAAGCGCTGCCTTAGCTCCTAAAATGGCGGAGCAAGGTCAAAGGGCCAAATGGCTGACGCTTGCTGCTAAGAGAAAATCAGGCAAAGTTGGTGCGACAGCGCCACCCGCAGACGGGAAGTGTCATCGCACGACTTCTTTTTCAGAGGGATCAATACTTGTGGCCTATTTATATTTTGGCTGACTTCCCCCCCTTTTCTGGAGGTGCTGACCTCTCGCTGGGGTGGGGGTACGGGGTCCACGGGCACCCTGCGGTAACTCGCCCAAGTGGTTTCCCCCCCCCCCCCCGCCAACCCCCAACCTCCGGGACAGCGCATGTTGGCAGGGTACTCGACCTTGGGTGGGAACGCTTTACCATTCAACAACAACGACAACTTGCATTTATATAGCGCCTTTAATGTAGTCAAACGTCCCAAGGCGTTACACAGAAGCATTATAAAATAAAGTTGGACGCCGATCCACATAAGAACAAAGAAGGTTCACTCGGTTAATTCCGGGGATGAGGGGGTGGACATACGAGGAGAGGTTGAGTAGATTGGGACTCTACTCATTGGAGTTCAGAAGAATGAGAGGCGATATTATTGAAACATATAAAAATGAGAAGTCGCACAACACCAGGTTATAGTCCAACAGATTTATTTAAAATTTATTTTAAATAAATCTGTTGGACTATAACCTGGTGTTGTGCGACTTCTCATTTTTGTCCACCCCAGTCCAACACCGGCATCTCCACATCATGAAACATATAAGATTGTGAAGGGGCTTGATCGGGTGGACGCGGTGAGGATGTTCCCAATGATGGGTGAAACTAGAACTAGGGGACATAATCTTAGAATAAGGGGCTGCTCTTTCAAAACTGAGATGAGGAGAAACTTTTTCACTCAGAGGGTAGTGTGTCCGTGGAATTTGCTACCCCAGGAAGCTGTGGAAGCTACATCATTAAATAAATTTAAAACAGAAATAGACCGTTTCCTAGAAGTAAAGGGAATCAGGGGTTACGGGGAGCGGGCTGGAAATTGGACATGAGTTTGAGTTCGGATCGGTCAAGGCCCTGTGGGTGGCGGAGTGGGCCCAGGGGCCGAGTGGCCTGGTCCTGCTCCTACTTCTTGTGTTCTTTAGAGTTGAGGTTGGATCAGATCAGCCATGATCTCATTGAATGGCGGAGCAGGCTCGAGGGGCCGATTGGTCTACTCCTGCTCCTATTTCTTATGTTCTTATGTTCTTATTAGGGCAGATGACCAAAAGCTTGGTCAAAGAGGTAAGTTTTAAGGAGCGTCTTAAAAAAAAGAATGATGCGGAGATGCCGGTGTTGGACTGGGGTGGACAAATGTGAGAAGTCGCACAACACCAGGTTATAGTCCCAACAGCTTTATTTGAAATCACAAGCTTTCCGGAGCGGCTCCTCCTTCGTCAGGTGAAGTGAAGAGATGCATATAGGCACAGCATATATAGTCAGAGAACACTGCCAGGTGACTACAGTTAATCTTTCTAACTGCCCTTTATCACACCTCGGCAGAGAGATAATCACGGCAATCAAAGGTGTGGATGGTGTCCAACGAGTCGTCGCTGGCTCGTTCTCTCGACACAGATGCGGCCTGCTGTAATTATCAGCAAAAAAAGTAAAACATTTTTTTGTTTTCCATACAGACCCCAGCAGTTGCCACATTTGACCCATTGTGACACCACCTCATTGTCTTTGTTGTATTTTGCTATTGTCTTTGATGTAATGTTTTCCTGACTGACCTGTTTGGACACCATCCACACCTTTGATCGCCGTGATTGTCTCTCTGCCGAGGTGTGATAAAGGGCAGTTAGAAAGATTAACTGTAGTCACCTGGCAGTGTTCTCTGACTATATATGCTGTGCCTATATGCATCTCTTCACTTCACCTGACGAAGGAGCAGCGCTCCGAAAGCTCGTGATTTCAAATAAAGCTGTTGGACTATAACCTGGTGTTGTGCGACTTCTCACTTAAAAAAAGAAAGACTTGCATTTATATAGCGCCTTTCACGACCACCGGACGTCCCAAAGCGCTGTACAGCCATTTAAGTACTTTTGAAGTGTAGTCACTGCTGTAATGTAGGAAACGTGGCAGCCAATTTACGCACAGCAAGCTCCTACAAACGGCAATGTGATACTAACCAGATAATCTGTTTTTAGTGATGTTGGTTGAGGGATAAATATTGGCCAGGACACCGGGGATAACTCCCCCCCCTGCTCGTCTTCGAAATAGTGCCGTGGGATCTTTTACGTGCACCTGAGAGGACAGACGGGGCCTCGGTTTAACGTCTTATCTGGAAGACGGCACCTCAGACCGTGCAGCGCTCCCTCAGCACTGCACTAGAGTGCCAGCCTAGATTTTTTGTGCTCAAGTCTCTGGAGTGGGACCTGAACCCATGACCTATCTGACTCAGAGGCGAGAGTGCTACCCACTGGCACTAAAGGAGGAAAGAGAGGTAGAGAGGCGGAGAGGTTTAGGGAGGGAATTCCAGAGCTTAGGGCCTTGGCAGCTGAAGGCACGGCCACCAATGGTGGAGCGATTAAAGTCGGGGATGCTCAAGTGGTCAGAATTATAGGAGCGCAGATATCTCGGGGGGTGCGGGGGGGTTGTGGGGCTGGAGAAGGTTACAGAGATTGGGCGGGGCGAGGCCACGGAGGGATTTGTAAACAAGGATGAGAATTTTAATATCGTTGCACCTTGAATACTGCATACAGTTTTGGTGTCCTTACTTAAGGAAAGACATCCTTGCTCTCGAGGCAGTGCAAAAAAGGTTCACTCGGTTAATCCGGGGATGAGGGGGTGGTCATATGAGGAGAGGTTGGATAGATTGGGACTCTACTCATTGGAGTTCAGAAGAATGAGAGGCGATCTTATTGAAACATATAAGATTGTGAAGGGGTTGGATCGGGTGGATGCGGGGAGGATGTTCCCGATGACGGGTGAGACTAGAACTAGGGGACATAGTCTTAGAATAAGGGGCTGCTCTTTCAAAACTGAGATGAGGAGGAACTACTTCACTCAGAGGGTGGTAGGTCCATGGAATAAGCTGCCACAAAAAGCTGTAGAAGCTACATCATTAAATAAATTTAAAACAGAAATAGACAGTTTCCTAGAAGTAAAGGGCATTAAGGGTTACGGGGAGCGGGCAGGAATTTGGACATGAGTCTAGGTTCGGATCGGTCATGGCCCTGTGGGTAGTGGAGCGGGCCCAGGGACCGTGTAGCCTGATTCTGCTCCTATTTCGTGTGTGCAATTCTGTTAGATGCAGGAGATGGTTCTGTGATAGTAGATAGTAGATTGGCGGTTAGGATCAGATCAGCCATGATCTTATTGAATGGCGGAGCAGGCTCGAGGGGCCGATTGGCCTACTCCTGCTCCTATTTCTTATGTTCTTATGTTCTTATGTTCTTAACCGGGAGCCAATGTAGGTCAGCGAGCACAGTGGGTGATGGGCGAACGGGACTTGGTGCGAGTTAGGACACGGGGCAGCCGAGTTTTGGATGACCTCAAGTTTACGGAGGGCACAACGTGGGAGGCCGGCCAGGAGTGCGTTGGAATAGTCAAGTCTAGAGGTAACAAAGACATGGATGAGGGTTTCAGCAGTGGATGAGCTGAGGCAAGGGCGGAGACGGGCGATGTTACGGAGGTGGAAGTAGGCGGTCTTAGTGACGGCACGGATTTGTGGTCGGAAGCTCATCTCGGGGTCAAATACGACACCAAGGTTGCGAACAGTCTGGTTCAGCCTCAGGCAGTTGCCAGGGAGAGGGATGGAGTCGCTGGCTAGGGAGCAGAGTTTGTGGCGGGCACCAAAGACAATGGGCTGGATTTTGAAGTTGGAGTCGTGTTGGGGTCGGGAATCACACATTCTGGCTTGTGAACCCGCCTCCATCGAGATGTGGCCAACCCACTGTATTTTCCCTTGATTGACCTTGTTGAGCCCGCCCAGTGGGCTCAGCAGGCCAATTAAGGGCCACCCAGCAACAGGTGACGTCACAGACTGACATTTCATCTGTCAAGAGCTTTTGACAGAT
Source organism: Squalus acanthias (assembly GCA_030390025.1). Taxonomy (NCBI): domain Eukaryota; kingdom Metazoa; phylum Chordata; class Chondrichthyes; order Squaliformes; family Squalidae; genus Squalus; species Squalus acanthias. The sequence continues at coordinate 571,069 of JASTWF010000050.1, read as the reverse complement.
GAAATATCAGCGTTTGACAGCTCTGTGAAGCTGTCAAACACTCACAATATGATTTCTAACTTCAGTCCTTCCTTTCAGGCTGAGTTAGAAACCATTCCAACACAGAAAACAGAAGGCTGCTGTTTTTGACAGGTCCACGGCTTTCCTGCTTTCTGTGCCGGTGAGATTTCTAACTCCCGAGAACTGAAGGGCTGACAGCTGCAGGAGGAAGTTAAGGTAAGTAAAACTTTTTCCAACACTTAGCACTTACCTTACACACTTACCTCTGCACACATGCACCCATCACTCACCTGCCCACCAGACATATCGACCCCTCCAACCCCTGCAGACCCACGGTCCGCCCCGATAGCTTGGAGCATTTGCCACCTGTCGGGAAGCCCACACTTTTGTTTTTAAAATAGGGATTATGCAAAAAACTGCCTGTTAACTACCTGTTAACAGGCAGTTAATTGTCAGTAATCCTTTCCCGCCTCGGGGAGTCGGGTCTCAGCACAGGTCGGGTACCCGCCGCCAGAGAAACTGGCATGGAGGCGGGTTGGAGGCGGGATGGGGTCGCGACCCCCGAATCTGCAACTTTAACCGCCCCCCCCCACCCCCCGACTCCAAACCCAACTCCATGGGTCATTCAAAATCCTCAATGGCTTCGGTCTTCCCAATAGTTAGTTGGAACAGGGGTCACCGGTTAGTGATCAGGTGCTGTGACCCAGGCTGAATTTACGCCTTTTCCTAACCCAGGGGACACTGAGACCCAATTGTATCCCCCGCTTAACTGCCCGCCCCCCCGGCTGGGAATTTAGCACAGACCTGGGGTGGGGGAGGTGGGGGGGGGTGCGGGCATGGATGGATGGAACCTAGGCTCTTCCTGCTCTGTGTGGGGCTCAGTACCAATTGTAGCCTCCCTACCGCCCACCCCAGGCTGGCATCAGTTAACGCGGCATAGAGGGGTGGGGATGGAACCTGGGCCCTCCCTGGCTCCTGTGGCTCAGGAGTTCACTGGGCAGGGCATCTACCCGCAGAAAGACTGGTGAAGTTCCACTTTGTATGTTGTGGTATAAAGGGGGCGCAGCTGGAGACAATGGTTCGCAGGCTTCCCCCAAACTGCAACCAGTGGCTCAGTGGTAACGGCCTCGCGTCTGGAAGTCAGGAGGTGGTGGGTTCGAGTCCCCGGGCCGACACTCCCGGTGCCAGTACTGAGGGAGTCGCTGCACCGTCGGAGGTGCCCGTCTTTCGGATGAGACGTTAAACCGAGGGCCCCGTCTGCCCTCTCGGGTGGACGGAAAAGATCCCATGGCCGCTATTGGAAGAAGAGCAGGGGGGGGAGTTCTCCCCCGGTGTCCTGGGGCCAATATTTATCCCTCAAACAACATGGCTAAAAAAAAACCCAGATGATCTGGCCATTATCGCAGTGCTATTTGCTGGGTGCAAATCGGCTGACCCGTTTCCTACATTACAACAGTGACTACTACACTTAAAAAAAAAGTACTTCTTTGACTGTAAAGCGCTCTGGGATGTCCTGCGGTTGTGAAAGGCACTATAGAAATGCAAGTTCTTTCTTTCTGTGGCCGAATATCAAAAAACGCCCCGGACTGTCTCTGTTCGAACAGAAGGAATCGCCTTGCTTGGATGAAAATGGCCGCCGGGAAAAATCTGGCTCCCCGATAGGGGCCCACTGCGGGGCTCAGATCTTACCCTGTAGTTGTTTTCTATTCTGCGTTGGACCTCCATCATGTAGGCACTGTCTGTGATGGGTGTGTTTCTGTGGTAGCCACTCTCCATCCTGGAGGGAAAAAAAAGCAGCGAAGGGAGCATCGCCGAAACATAAGACAGAGCTTGTGAGATGCATAGAATTGCGTTGAATCTTACAGCGCAGAAACAGGCCATTCAGCCCAACAGGCCTACGCTCCACACGAGCCTCCTCCCACCCCATTTCATCTCACCCCATCATGCTATTCATCTCAACCACTCCCTGTGGTAGCGAGTTCCACATTCTCACCACTCTCTGGGTAAAGAAGTTTCTCCTGAATTCCCCATTGGATTTATGAATGACTATCTTATATTTATGGCCCCTAGTTTTTGACTCCCCCACAAGTGGAGACATCTTCTCTACGTCCAGCCTATCGAACTCCTTCATAATTTTAAAGACCTCTATCAGATCACCTCTCAGTCTCTTTCTCAATAAGTAGATCCTCTCAGTTCTGGTATCATCCTTGTAAATCTTTTTTGCACCTTCTACACTGCCTCTATGGGCCAAAAATTCGGCACTTGTCAGGTGAGTACGCACTGTGTACTCACCCGTAAGGCCTCCTGAAGTGCTGGTTTCCTGCATGCATTGCGCATGCGCGGGAAACTGGAACTTCCCGTCTGGTGAAGGGGGGGGTTCAGAGGTGAACCGCGTGCGCGGGAGAGGCTGCGCGCACGCAGCAAACTTAGTTTTTTTTTCAGGTTTCTCCGGGAAGGTAAGTATGGAAGAAGCTGCGCTTTTAAAAAGGAGGCGCAGGACCCGTTTTCAACAAGGTAAGTGGTTAATTAATTACAATTAAAAAAAATTTTCAACAGGTTTATCTTTTTTAGATACTTTAAAAGAAAGGTTAGTTTATTTTTAGCACTGTTAAAAAGTATTTTAATTTTTTCAAAAATTTAAATTTTTGTTTAAAGTAGTTAATTTATTTAACTTATAGTTATTTTAAAAATGTGATGTTTTTTTTTTAATGTATTTGAAGTTTAGGTGTTGTTTTGGGGCCGATTTCAATTCATAGATTTGACAGGTCTTCCTGTCAAATCTATGAATGAAAGATGGTCTGCTGCCATTGGCTCTCCATGGCCCACGTGATCCCAGGGGACGCATCGCACTAACTGCGCCCCTGGGATACGCAAGCACTGCGCGCCGGCAGCTGCAGGAGGCCCAGGAGCTGAAGTCCCCGTGGGCCGTGAGGTCAACAGCAGGCGCGGTAGGTAGGTGCGCGCGGGATCCTTGCACCCGCGGGAAGCCAGGGAGCCGAATTTCTGGGCCTACATCTTTTTTGTAATGTGGAGATCAGAACTGAGCACAGTCCTTCGAGTGTGGTCTAACCAAGGATCTATGCAAGCTTAAGATAACTTCTCTGCTTCTGAATTCCATTCCTCTGGAAGTGAACCCCAGTACTTTATTGGCACTTTTTATGGCCTTGTTAACCTACTTTTTGTGACTGATGTATCTGTACCCCGAGATCCCTTTGCGCCTCTGCCCCATTTAGACTCTTATTTTCCAAGGGGTAGGTGGTTACCTAAATGCACCACCTCACATTTATCTATATTGAAATTCATTTGCCAATTACATTCTTCATCTGCAAAATCAGACAGCGAGTATCGACAAACCGTTTGTCGAATGTCCTCATGCCAAGTCATGATCTTACTGAATGGCGGAGCGGGCTCGAAATGCCGACTGGCCTACACCTGCTCCTATTTCTTATGCACTTATGCCCATTCTGTCAGTTTATTAGGGGGAAAAATTGAATCGCGCCCCCTTTGGGGTGCTACCCCCGAAAAAATTAGCACCTCCGTGGCTAAAATTCATGGTAGCGCCCCAAGAGGGAAGCGGGGCACTATTGGAAGCGCCCCACCTCCCTCTTGGGGCACTGCGAGGGAATATCGCGTCGCAGTATTGCAGGCCTTTCTCCCCTTCTTAAAGGGGAGGGGCCTTGCGCAGCACGACCCGGGGCCCAGTGGGCCACCAGAGATCGGAGTGCCGGCAAAAGAGCCCGGCACTCAAGAGAACTGCCGGAAACATGGAGCGCAGCCAGCACTCCGCGGGGGTGGGGGGGTGTACTCAGGAGGCCGGGGACGGCAGCGGAGGCAGGTGCTGGCAGGCGGCCAGCAACAAAAATACCCGCCCGGCACCTCGCCTTTAATTAGCGCTGCCCCGGCCGCAGGTAGTCCCCCCTGACCCCGTCGGACGTCGTGTCCGGCGGTAAGTCAGGGGGCGCTACCGAAGATCGCGGCCGGGGCGTTGCGCACGGTGATGACGTCATCGCCGGCGGCGCAGCGCCGCGGGGCGCTAACGGTTACCGCCGCCGCTAACCTCCCGCTGAATTTCGCAGGAGGTGTTGGCGGCGCCGCACCCGGGCGCTAGTTGCTTTGCGCCCCGTTAGCGCAGAGGGCGCTAACGGAAGGCGCAAAGCAACCGAATTTCTCCCCCTTAATGTCTGCCTGCATTGTGTCCCAGTCCTCCTCTGTATTAACTATGCCCACGAACCCCCCTCATAATTGGTGTCATCCACAAATTTTGATATTCTGGCGGATCGCCACCTAAACGGACGCAATCCACTTTTCCGTCCGTGGACAATAAATCGGGCACCTTGCCTTTAAGGCGCATGCTGCCTTTAAGGCAGGGAAAAAAAGGAGTGGGCGTGGCCCTCAGAGTTTGCAGAGAAATGTTGTAGCAGCCATTTTACCAGAGATGTGATTAAAAGCCATGTGTTCCACATATTGACTCGGCCTCAATTCGTGCTTCGTGGCAGCCACAACAATATTGAACTTCCGATTCCCGAGTCCAAATTAATTACATAAATGGTGAGCACCAGTGGTCCCACCACCAGTCCCTGTGGAACACCACTTCACAGCTGCCCCTGGTCTGAACAACTACCCTAAATACCCACTCTCAGTTTTCAGTTTTGTGGTAGGATTGCTTTCCATTCTGCTACCTGTTCCCTGACTCCACATGCTCTGACCTTAGTCTACTATGAGGTACATAATTTTTTTTTTTTATTCGTTCATGGGATATGGGCATCGCTGGCAAGGCCAGCATTTATTGCCCATCCCTAATTGCCCTTGAGAATGGGGTGGTGAGCTGCCTTCTTGAACCGCTGCAGTCCATGTGGTGAAGGTACTCCCGTGGTGCTGTTCGGCCCTCGTTCCAGGATTTTGATCCAGCAACGATGAAGGAACGGCGATATACTTCCAAGTCAGGATGGTGTGTGACTTGGAGACGAACTTGGAGTTGGTGGTGTTCCCATGCGCCTGCTGCCCTTGTCCTTCTAGGTGGAAGAGGTGCTGGTTGGAGGTCAATCATCACAGCCCCAGGACATCACTGTAGGAGTTCCTCAGGGCAGTGTCCTAGGCCCAACCATCTTCAGCTGCTTCATCAATGTCCTTCCCTCCATCATAAGGTCAGAAATAGGGATGTTCGCTGATGACTGCACAGTGTTCAGTACCATTCAGAACTCCTCAGATAATGAAGCAGTCCATGCCCAGATGCAACAAGACCTGCACGATGTTCAGGCTTGGGCTAATAAGTGGCAGGTAACATTCGCGCCACACAAGTGCCAGGCAATGACTATCTCCACCAAGCGAGAGTCTAACCACGTCCCCTTGACATTCAACGGCATTACCATCGCCGAATCCCCCACCATCAACATCTTGGGGGGTCACCATTGACCAGAAGCTTAACTGGACCAGCCACATAAGTACTGTGGCTACAAGAGCAGGTCAGAGGCTGGGTATTCTGTGGTGAGTGTCTCACCTCCTGACTCCCCAAAGCCTTTCCACCATCTACAAGGCACAAGTCAGGAGTGCGATGGAATACTCTCCACTTGCCTGGATGAATGCAGCTCCAACAACACTCAAGAAGCTCAACACCATCCAGGACAAAGCAGCCCGCTTGATTGGCACCCAATCCACCACCTTAAATATTCACTCCCTCCACCACCGGCGTACCGCGGCTGCAGTGTGTACCATCTACAAGATGCACTGCAGCAACTCACCAAGGCTTCTTCGGCAGCACCTCCCAAACCCGCGACCTCTTCCACCTAGCAGGACAAGGGCAGCAGGCGCTTGGGAACACCATCACCTCCAATTTCGCCTCCAAGTCACACACCATCCTGATTTGGAAGTATATCGCCGATCCTTCATCGTCACTGGGTCAAAATCCTAGAATTCCCACCCTAACAGCACTGTGGGAGTAGCTTCACAACAGGGAATGCAGTAGTTCAAGAAGGCGGCTCACCACCACCTAATCAAGGGCAATTAGGGATGGGCAATAAATGCTGGACTTCCCAGCGACGCCCACATCCCATGAATGAATAAAATAAAAACAATGGAGTCAGTGCCCCGGGGATTGTGGGGGGTCTCACAGTGAGACCTGTCCCTGTGTGTATAATGGAGTCAGTGCCCCGGGGATTGTGGGGGGGTCTCACAGTGAGACCTGTCCCTGTGTATATAATATAACTCAGACTGAGTTTCATTACTTTTTATTGTATTATGAGGTGTGCAAGGAAGTCCTCTCCGAGTTAATAATGCTGTGGTTAGGTGCCAAACCCATCTTTGATTGCTGTGGGGCACCCTTGGGTGCCAAGTCCTCTGGTTGGTTGCTGCGGGGCACCCTTGGGTGCCAAACCCCATCTTTGATTGTTGTGGGGCACCCTTGGGTGCCAAGCCCATCTTTGGTTGCTGTGAGGCACCCTTGGGTGCCAATTTTTTTTGGTTGCTGTAGGGCACCCTTGGGTGCCAAGCCCTTTTGTTGGTTGCTTTGGGGTGCAAACTCACCCCCACCCCCCAGTTCAGGCTGCTGGGGGTGCCCCCCTACCCTTTGGGTGAGCCTTACCTGTAGCTGGGAGGTCCAGCTGCTGGCGCCCACTTCCTCCCTGCCATTGCCAGTGCGCCAGCTTCACCTGATCTCCATGGCGACCACGTCACTCAGCGTCGTCTCCCCGGGAGACCACGCTGCCGGCGCCCCCGGGATCCCGCCCACCGTGGCGGCCTCGGCTTTGATTGACACCCACGTGCCATCGCGCGCACACGTTGCCGTAGTCACGTCGCCATGGAGATGACGCTCGCGGCCGCCCCGCCCCGCCTCGCCCCCTTCTCCCGTCCCCCCCGCCCCCTTCTCACGCCGACGCACACTAACGCCGCCGAGCTCCGCGCGCCCGGCCTTTGAACAGCGTCTCCATGGAAACAGCCGCGAGCCGCGCATGCGGGGGAAAAAAGTGTTCGTTCAAATGCCAACCGGCGCAGTCCGCCGTGGAAACGGGGAGGCGTTTCCACCCACCCCACACACTTTCCTTCAAGTGCTGCTGACGCCCACCGCCTCGATTGGTAATCAAACATCCGCCTAACCGTCACTTAAACGTTTAGGCGGCAGACTCACCCGCCCGCCTCCAGCGGCTTCAGGAAACGCGACTGGCTGAGCGACCCGTCAATCAAGTCAATGTTCCGCGCCGATTGGTTCGCGTCCAAGGCGTTTCGTCCACGTGCGACCGCCGCCGGTCGGCTGACGTCGTGGTGGACGTTCAACCACGTGGCTCACCGCACCGCCCCATTGGACGGCCTCCACGTCAACCAAGTCGGACTCTCCCCCGTGCCGATTGGTTCGCGTCCAAGGCGTTTCTCGACAGGCGACCACCACGTGGACGTTCACTCCGTCACTCAAAGACTCCACGGCACGCCCGGAGCTATTCCTATTGGACGGCCTCCACGTCAATCAAGTCGGAGTCCCCCCGCGCCGATTGGTTCCTGCTGAAGCTTCTGCCGCCTGCAAACCTGCCCCCTTTGAAACCACCCGGGCGGCTGGCCATCCGATTGGTCAGCCGCGCTGTCAATCACCAACGCTACAGGCCGATTGGCCGCAGCCTCATCCGCTGACCACCCCACTTCAAGGTTTTTCACCAGATGTGACACCTGCCCTTTGCACCTCCTCCCTTCCCACTGTTCAGGGTGCCAAACCTTCCTTCCAGGTGAAACAGCGATTTAGCTGGAAGTGAAAGTTAGAAAACGAGTCAGCAAAACTAGTAGGGAGCAGAAACAAAGGCCAACAGTAAAGAGGGTCAAAGTGCAGAAAAATATTATGATGTGGAGATGCCCATGTTGGACTGGGGTGGACAAATGTGAGATGTCGCACAACACCAGGTTATAGTCCAACTGCTTTATTTGAGAAGTCGCACAACACCAGGTTATAGTCCAACAGTTTTATTTGAAATCACGAGCTTTCGGAGCGCTGCTCCTTCGTCAGGTGAAGTGAAGGAATACAAATCAGCAAAGCATATATAGACAGAGAACAATGTGTAGCGTACAATGTCAGACGACTACAGTAAATCTTTCTGACTGCCCTCCATCACACCTCGGCAGAGATACAATCAGGCCAGTCAGGAAGGCATTACATCAAAGACACAGCAAAATACAGCTAAGACAATGAGGTGGGGTCACAGGGGGTCCAACGTGTCAAATGCTGCAGTCTGTATGGTTAAGCTTTTTACTTTTTAAAAAAACTGGAAATCACATCTGTGAACAGGCCAACGCCGACTCGAGTCTGGATGACTCTACGTCATGTGGCGTGACATGAAACCAAGATCCCGGTTGAGGCCGTCCTCATGGGTGCGGAACTTGGCTATCAGTTTCTGCTCGATGATTTTGCGTTGTCGTGTGTCTCAAAGGCCGCCTTGGAGAACGCTAACCCGCAGATCCGAGGCTGAATGTCCTTGACTGCTGACGTGTTCCCCGACTGGGAGGTAACAATCCTGCCTGGCGATTGTTGCGCGGTGTCCGTTCATACGTTTGAAATCACAAGCTTTCGGAGCGCTGCTCCTTCACCTGACGAAGGAGCTGTGCTCCGAAAGCTTGTGATTTCAAATAAAGCTGTTGGACTATAACCTGGTGTTGTGCGACTTCTCAGAAAAATATTAAACAGGCAAAGTTGAAGGCACTTTATCTAAATGCATGTAGCATTCGCAACAAGGTGGATGAATTAATGGCACAAATAGAAGTAAATGGGTATGATGTAATTGCCATTACAGAGACATGGATGCAGGGTAACCAAAACTGGGAACTGAATGTTCCAGGGTACTCAACATTTAGGAAGGACAGACAAAAAGGAAAAGGAGGTGGTGTTTAAAAAAATTTTTTTTTATTCGTTTGTGGGATCTGGGCGTCGTTGGCAAGCCAAGCATTTATTGCCCATCCCTAGTTGCCCCTTGAGAAGGTGGTGGTGAGCAGCCTTCTTGAACCGCTGCAGTCTGTGTGGTGAAGGTACTCCCACAGTGCTGTTAGGGAGGGAGTTCCAGGATTTTGACCCAGCGACGATGAAGGATCGGCGATAAACTTCTAAGTCAGGATGGTGTGTGACTTGGAGGTGGTGGTGTTCCCATGCGCCTGCTGCCCTTGTCCTTCTAGGTAGAAGAGGTCGCTGGTTTGGGAGGTGCTGCCGAAGAAGCCTTGGCGAGTTGCTGCAGTGCATCTTATAGATGGTACACACTGCAGCCACGGTACGCCGGTGGTGGAGGGAGTGAATGTTTAAGGTGATGGATGGGGTGCCAATCAAGCAGGCTGCTTTGTCCTGGATGGTGTCGAGCTTCTTGAGTGTTGTTGGAGCTGCACTCAACCAGGCAAGTGGAGAGTATTCCATCACACTCCTTACTTGTGCCTTGTAGATGGTGGAAAGGCTTTGGGGAGTCAGGAGGTGAGACACTCGCTGCAGAATACCTAGCCTCTGACCTGCTCTTGTTGCCACAGTATTTATGTGGCTGGTCCAGTTAAGTTTCTGGTTAATGGTGACCCCAGGATGTTGATAGTGGGGGTTTCGGTGATGGTAATGCCATTGAATGTCAAGAGGAGGTGGTTAGACTCTCGTCTGTTGGAGATAGTCATTGCCTGGCACTTGTGTGGCACGAATGTTACCTGCCACTTATCAGCACAAGCCTGAACGTCGTCCAGGTCTTGTTGCATGCGGGCATGGACTGCTTCATTATCTGTGGAGTTGTGAATGGTGCTGAACACTGCAGTCATCAGCGAACATCCCCATTTCTGACCTTATGTTGCAGGGAAGGTCATTGATGAAGCAGCTGAAGATGGTTGGGCCTAGGACACTGCCCTGATGAACTCCTGCAGTGTTGTCCTGGGGCTGTGATGATTGACCTTCAATCACCACAACCATCTTCCTTTGTGCTAGGTATGACTCCAGCCAGTGGAGCGTTTTCCCCCTGATTCCCATTGACTTCAGTTTTACTAGGGCTCCTTGATGCCAGACTCGGTCAAATGCTGCCTTGATGTCAAGGGCAGTCACTCTCACCTCACCTCTGGAATTCAGCTCCTTTGTCCATGTTTGGACCAAGGCTGTTATGAGGTCGGGAGCCGAGTAGTCTTGGCGGAACCCAAACTGGGTATCAGTGAGCAGGTTATTGGTGAGTAAGTGCCGCTTGATAGCACGGTCGATGACACCTTCCATCACTTTGCTGATGATTGAGAGTAGACTGATGGGGCAGTAATTGGCCGGGTTGGATTTGTCCTGCTTTTTGTGGACAGGACATACCTGGGCAGTTTTCCACATTGTCGGATAGATGCCAGTGTTGTAGCTGTACTGGAACAGCTTGGCTATAAGGCGCGGCTAGTTCTGGAGCACAAGTCTTCAGCACAATAGCCGAGATGTTCACAGAATCACAGAATCCCCACAGTACAGATAGAGGCCATTTCGGCCCACCGAGCCTGCACCGACACATATCCCACCCTATCCCCACGTATTTAATCCCCCTCTAACACTAAGGGTCAATTTATCTTAGCCAAATCAACCTAACCTGCACATCTTTGGACTGTGGGAGGAAACCGGAGCACCCGGAGGAAACCCACGCAGACACGGGGAGAATGTGCAAACTCCACACAGACAGTCATCCGAGGCCGGATTCGAACTCGGGTCCCTGGCGCTGTGAGGCAACAGTGCTAACCACTATGCCACCACTATGTTGTCAGGGCCCATAGCCTTTGCTATATCCAGTGCGCTCAGCCGTTTCTTGATATCACGTGGAGTGAATCGAATTGGCTGAAGACCGGCTTCTGTGATGGTGGGGACCTCAGGAGTAGGCCGATAGGGATCATCCACTCGGCACTTCTGGCTGAAGTTGGTTGCAAACGCTTCAGCCTTGTCTTTTGCACTCACATGCTGGGCTCCACCATCATTGAGGATGGGATAGTCTTGGAGCCTCCTCCTCCCGTTAGTTGTTTAATGGTCCACCACCATTCACGACTGGATGTGGCAGGACTGCAGAGCTTTGATCCATTGATTCTGGAATTGCTTAGCCTTGTCTATAGCATGCTGCTTCTGCTGTGTTGCAGCTTCCCCAGGTTGGCACCTCATTTTTAGGTATGCCTGTTGCTGCTCCTGGCATGCTTTTCTACTACACTCGTTGAACCAGGGTTGGTCCCCTGGCTTGGTGGTAATGGTAGAGTGAGGGATATGCCGGGTCATGAGGTTACAGATTGTGGTGGAATACAATTCTGCTGCTGCTGATGGCCCACAGCGCCTCATGGATGCCCAGTTTTGAGCTGCTAGATCTGTTCGGAATCTATCCCATTTAGCACGGTGGTAGTGCCACACAACACGATGGAAGGTGTTCTCAGTGTGAAGACATAGCGCTGTTAATAAGGGATGAGATCGGTACGGTAGAGATAAAAGATTTTGGCTCAGCAGATCGTGATGTAGAACTGGAATCAGTTTGGCTGGAGCTAAGAAACAGCAAAGGGCGGAAAACATTGGTGGGAGTTGTGTATAGGCCACCAAACAGTAGTGGTAATGTAGGGCACAGTATCAATCAAGAAATTAGAAGTGCATGTAACAAGGGCAATACGGTAATCCTGGGGGACTTTAATCTACATATTGACTGGGCAAATCAAATTACCACTAATGGTGTGGAGGACGAATTCTTGGAATTCATGCGAGATGGTTTCCTGGATCAGTATGTGGAGGAACCAACCAGGGAACAGGCTATTCTGGATCTGGTACTGTGTAATGAGAAAGGGCTAATCAATAATCTTATGGTAAAGGGGCCTTTAGGGACAAGTGACCATAATATGATTGAATTTTACATTAAGTTTGAGAGTGATGTAGTCCAATCTGAAACTAAGGTCTTCAATCTAAACAGAGGAAACTACAACGGTATGAGGGACAAGTTGGCCATGGTAGATTGGGAGACTACACTAAAAGGTATGAAGGTGGACATACAAGGGCTAACATTCAAGGAAATAATGCATAATTTGCAACAAACATATATTCCTCTAGGGCATAAAAACCCAAAAGGAAAAGTGATACAACCATGGCTAACAAAAGAAATTAAAACTAGTATTAAGTCAAAGGAGGAAGCTTATAAAGTTGCCAGAAAAAGCGGTCAGCCTGAGGATTGGGATCTTTTTAGAAATCAGCAAAGGGGGACCAAGAAATTGATAAACATAGAAACGTAGAAGATAGGAGCAGGAGTAGGCCATTCGGCCCCTCGAGCCTGTTCCGCCATTCGATGAGATCATGGCTGATCATCCAAACTTAGTACCCTGTCCCTGCCTTCTCCCCATATCCCTTGATACCTTTAGCTTTAAGAAATATATCTAACTCCTTCTTGAATATATTTACTGACTTGGCCTCAACTGCCTTCTGTGGTAGAGAATTCCACAGGTTCACCACTCTCTGGGTGAAGAAATTCCTCCTCATCTCTGTCATAAATGGCTTACCCCTTATCTTTAGACTGTGACCTCTTGTTCTGGACTCACCCGCTATCGGGAACATCCTTCCTGCATCCAGTCTGTCTAGCCCTGTTAGAATTTGATAAGTTTCAATGAGATCTCCTCTCATTCTTCTAAACTCCAGCGAGTATTAGCCCAATCGACCCAATCTCTCCTCGTACGTCATTCCTGCCATCCCAGGTATCAGTCTGGTGAATCTTCGCTGCACTCCCTCCATGGCAAGAACATCCTTCCTCAGATAAGGCGACCAAAACTGCACACAATACTCAAGATGTGGTCTCACCAAGGCCCTGTACAGAAAGGGAAAATGGAATATGAGCACAAACTAGCGAAAAATATAAAAACGGATTGTAAAAGCTTCTATAGGTATGTGAAAAGGGAAAGACTGGCGAAGGTAAATGTAGGTCCTTTACAGTCAGAGACGGGAGAATTTATAATGGGGAATGAGGAAATGGCAGAGAAATTAAATAAATACTTTGATTCTGTCTTCACGGAGGAAGACACAAAAAACCTCCCAGAAATACGAGAAAACCAAGGGTGTGATGAGAATGAGAAACTTAAAGAAATTATTATTAGTAAAAAAACAGTACTTGCAAAATTAATGGGACTAAAAGTCGATAAATCCCAAGGACCGGATGACCTACATCCTAGGCCATTGGGACAGTGGACGCGTTGGTTGTCATCTTCCAAAATTCTAGCAATTCTGGAACGGTTCCTGCAGATTGGAGGATAGCAAATGTAAGCCCGCTATTTAAGAAAGGAGTGAAAGGGGAAAAATTGAAAGATGTTGAGGAAAAATAAGTGTCGGGTAGGATAGCACGAAGGGGCTTGGTTTACTATCCGGGCAAGGGTCAATATAGTACAAAAACACATTTTAAAGATAGGATACAGAAAACAGAAAGGCAGACTGTTATCTGAATGGCAATAGATTGGGAGAAGGGGAAGTGCAACGAGACCTGGGTGTCTTTGTGCACCAGCCGCTGAAGGTAAGCATGCAGGTGCAGCAGGCGGTGAAGAAGGCAAATGGTATGTTGGCCTTCATAGCGAAAGGGTTTGAGTATAGGAACAGGGATGTCCTGCTGCAGTTGTACAGGGCCTTGGTGAGACCACACCTTGAGTACTGTGTGCAGTTTTGGTCGCCTTATCTGAGGAAGGATGTTCTTGCCATGGAAGGAGTTCAGCGAAGATTCACAAGGCTGATACCTGGGATGGCAGGAATGACATATGAGGAGCGATTGGGTCGATTGGGCTTGTACTCGCTGGAGTATAGAAGAATGAGAGGGGATCTCATCAAAACATATAAAATTCTAACAGGACTAGACAGACTAGATGCAGGAAGGATGTTCTCGATGGTCGGAGAGTCCAGAACCAGGGGTCACAGTCTAAGGATAAGGGGTAAGCCATTTAGGACAGAAATGAGGAAGAATTTCTTCACCCAGAGAGTGGTGAACCTGTGGAATTCTCTACTACAGAAGGCAGTTGAGGCCAAGTTATTAAATATATTCAAGAATGAGTTAGATATATTTCTTAAAGCTAAAGGGATAAGGGATATGGGGAGAAGGCAGGGACAGGGTACTGAGTTTGGATGATCAGCCATGATCTCATCGAATGGCGGAGCAGGCTCGAGGGGCCGAATGGCCGACTCCTGCTCCTGTCTTCTATGTTTCTATGTTTCTATGATAAGAGCTGCCAGCCTTGCAGCAGCTAATGCGGAAGCTGTGCAAACAGACGACCTCAGCTTAAACCATAAAACAAGGGCCAGGCATCGAATGAGTCACACACACAGGTAGACCAAATCACAGACATTTCACAAAAACAGGAACGATAGGGTTGTGGGAGACCATAGCTGCAGGAAAGCAGAAGAAGAAATGAAACACTGCAAAGATTAGTAGTTGCAGCCTCAGCTTTACTAAAATGATTGCTTTACTAAGATGATTAGAAGATAGGAGCAGGAGTAGGCTATTCGGCCCCTCGAGCCTGCTCCGCCATTCGATGAGATCATGGCTGATCATCCAAACTCAGTACCCTGTCCCTGCCTTCTCCCCATATCACTTGATACCTTTAGCTTTAAGAAATATATCCAACTCCTTCTTCAATATATTTAATGACTTGGCCTCAACTACCTTCTGTGGTAGAGAATTCCACAGGTTCACCACTCTCTGGGTGAAGAAATTCTTCCTCATTTCTGTCCTAAATGGCTTACCCCTTATCCTTAGATTATGACCCCTGGTTCTGGACTCTCCGACCATCGGGAACATTCTTCCTGCATCTAGTTTGTCCAGACCTGTCAGGAATTTTATATGTTTCGATGAGATCCCCTCTCATTCTTCTATACTCCAGCGAGTATAAGCCCAATCGACCCAATCTCTCCTCATATGTCATTCCTGCCATCCCAGGTATCAGCCTTGTGAATCTTCGCGGAACTCCTTCCATGGCAAGAACATCCTTCCTCAGATAAGGCGACCAAAACTGCACACAGTACTCAAGGTGTGGTCTCACCAAGGCCCTGTACAACTGCAGCAGGACATCCCTGTTCCTGTACTCAAACCCTTTCGCTATGAAGGCCAACATACCATTTGCCTTCTTCACCGCCTGCTGCACCTGCATGCTTACCTTCAGCGACTGATTAATATAGTTATCTTTGAAATATAGGCGAAGACAATGTGACGCGATTTAGGTAACCAATCAGTAAATGTGCGTGCGGGGTACAACCCAATCAGATTACTAGAAAGGATCGTGCACGAGGTCAAGCATGTATACCTATGTGTATAAATGTTTAACAATTGCTGTAACAATTTGGAGAAGTTTGGGTAAGACAGAGCAGACTGTCTCCCCACGCGTGCGAATAAAGATGACTTGAACTCTCGATCTCGGACTTGTGTTGAGTATTTAAAATTACTCCACAACAGGAGGGAGAGGGAAAACGGGGAACTACAGACCTGTTAGCCTCACATCAGTAGTTGGGAAAATGCTGGAATCTATTATAAAGGAATGCAATAACTGGGCACTTGGAAACTAATAGTAAGATTGGGCAGAGTCAACATGGATTTATGAAAGGGAAATCCTGTTTGACAAACCTATTGGAGTTCTTTGAGGATGTAACTAGTGGAGTAGACAAAGGGGAACCGGTAGATGTGGTGTATCTGGATTTTCAGAAGGCCTTCGATAAGGTCCCACACAAGAGGTTGGTGAACAAAATTAGGGCACATGGAATATGGGGTAACATACTAGCATGGATTGAGAATTGGTTAACAGACAGAAAACAAAGAGTAGGGATAAACTGGTCTTTTTCAGGATGGCAGGCTGTGACTAGTGGGGTACCACAAGGATCGGTGCTTGGGCCCCAGCTATTCACAATCTATATCAATGATTTGGATGAGGGGACTAAATGTAACATTTCCAAATTTGCTGATGATACAAAGCTAGGTGGCAGTGTCAGTTGTGAAGAGGATGTGAAGAAGCTTCAAGGGGATCTCGACAGGCTCAGTGAGTGGGCGAGAACATGGCAGATGGAATATAATGTGGAGAAATGTGAAGTTATCCACTTTGGTAGAAAAAACAGAAAGGCAGAGTATTTCCTAAATGTCGAAAGATTGGGGAATGCAGATGCTCAAAGGGACCTGGGTGTCCTTGTACATGAGTCACTGAAAGTGAATGTGCAGGTGCAGCAAGCCATTAGGAAGGCAAATGGTATGCTGGCCTTCATTACAATAGGATTTGAGTACAGGAGTAAAGAAGTCTTACTCCAATTATATAGGGCCTTGGTGAGACCACACCTGGAGTACTGTGTACAATTTTGGTCTCCTTACCTAAGGAAGGATATACTTGCCATAGAGGGAGTGCAACGAAGGTTCACGAGATTGATTCCTGGGATGACGGGACTGTCGTATGAGAAGAGATTGAGTAAACTAGGCCTGTATGCTCTTGAATTCAGAAGAATGAGAGGGGATCTCATTGAAGCATACAAAATTATTACAGGGCTTGATAGGGTGGATGCTGGGAGAATGTTTCCCTTGGCTGGGGAGTCTAGAACCAGGGGCCACAGCCTCAGGATAAAGGGTAGGCCATTCAGGACTGAGATGAGAAGAAATTTCTTCACTCAGAGGGTGGTGAATCTTTGGAATTCTCTACCCCAAAGGGCTGTGGAGGCTCAGTCATTGGGTATATTAAAAACAGAAGTCGATAGATTTCTGACTAGTAAAGGCATCAAGGGATATGACGATAGGGCCGGTGAATGGAGTTGAGGCAGAAGATCAGCCATGATCTCATTGAAAGGCGGAGCAGGCTCGAAGGGCCGAATGGCCTACTCCTGCTCCTATTTCTTATGTTCTTATGTTCTCACTTGTGCTTCTTTCAACTTAGTATTCGCTGCTCGCCATGCAGTCCCCTCTGCTTTGGGGAGTCCAAACGCAGATTGGGCGACCGGTTTAAGGACACCTCCGTTCAGTCCGCAACCGAGGGTTCCCCCTCCATTGTGCCCATCCCATCTCCCGCAGTTCTGCTCTCGCCCCTTCCCCTCCCGCCCAGAGCTATGATAGGGTTCCCCTTGTCCTCACCTTTCACCCCACCAGCCTCCACATTCAACAGATCATCCTCCGCCATTTCCGCCACCTCCAGCATGGTTCCACCACCAAAGATATCTTCCCCTCCCCTCCCCTTTCAGCATTCTGAAGGGACCGCTCCCTCCGCGACACCCTGGTCCACTCCTCAATCACCCCCAACAGCCCCTCCCCTCCCCACGGCACCTTCCCGTGCAAGCGCAGGAGATGCAACACCTGCCCTTTTACCTTCTCCCTTCCCACCGTCCAGGGCCCCAAACACCGTCCAGGGCCCCAAACGCTCCGTCCAGGTGAAACGGCGATTTACTTGTACTTCTTGCAATTTAGTAGACTGTATTCGCTGCTCACGGTGCGGTCTCCTCTACACTGGGGAGACCAAACGCAGATTGGGTGACCGCTTTGCGGAACGCCTCCGTTCAGTCCGCAAGCGTGACCCCGAGCTTCCGATTGCTTGTCATTTTAATTCCCCGCTCCACTCCCACTCTGACCTCGGCCTATTACACTGCTCCAATGAAGCTCAACGTAAGCTCGAGGAACAGCACCTCATCTTTCGATTAGGCACTTTACAGCCTTGCGGAGTCAACATTGAGTTCAACAATTTCAGACCATAACCTGTGCCCCTATTTTTTCAGATGGCAGCTGTGGACGATTCTGCTGTTCCAATTTACACCAATTCCAGACCCATCTTTTGTTTCTTTACTCGTCCTTTTACCATCTCCTTTTTCTTTGTACAATCATACCTTTTGTCATTTAATCACTCCTGCCTTCCAGCCTATCACAGACGGTCCCTTTTGTTCTTTCCTCCCCTCCCACCTTTCCCAGCCCCTACACTTGCTTAAAATCTGTTACATCTCCAACTTTTTCCGGATCTGACAACAGGTCATCGGCCTGAAACGTTAACTCTGTTTCTCTCTTCACAGATGCTGCCTGACCTGCTGAGTGTTTCCAGCATTCTCTGTGTTTTCGCCAAGTGACTCTCAAAGATGCCACGGCACTCACTGCCCTCTTGCCATTGGACGGCGCCCACGTCAATCAAGTCGCGCTCCCCTCGCCGATTGGCTCCTGCTGAAACTTCTCCCTGCTGGAACTCCTGAAACCCGCCTAAACCTCCGTGGCGGGCAATCTGATTGGTCAGCCGCGCTGTCAATCACAAACGCATGAGACTGATTGGCCAGAAGCTGTGTTACGCGTCATGATCCTCGCCTCTGATTGGCCAAGTGTTTAGATAGAGCAGCCCCTCTCCTAATTTGTTTGCCTGATTGCGGGGTGGGGGGGGGGGGCGAAGGGGGTCAGACAGGTCCTTCCTTCCCTCCTACCCACGCTTAGCAGGGGAGGCAGTGACAGAGATGTGCTGCCAGCAACCCTCGTGGGTCAGTCCTTCACCTCCGACCCTTCACCTCCACCTCCTTCCTCTCAGGATCCCGGCATGGCCTCCTACCACACCACACACACACACACACACTTCTCCAAATTTTTTCCTTTCAAGTATTTAGCCAATTCCCCTTTGAAAGTTACTATTGAATCTGCTTCCACCGCCCGTGTCAGGCAATGCATTTCCAGAGACTTGACCGGAAACCCAGTCCCTCCATCTGTCTCGGAGGTCACCAGTTTGATAAAGAAAGGAAAGAAAGACTTGCATTCAACGTTCCCACAGCTGCCCAGTCATCGTAAATACAGCGCAGGCGCGGAAATTTAAAGGGACTGCGCGCTAAAAGAAACAGGCCACGCCGAAAAAAGTGCCGCTTACATGAAACCGTGCTCGCATTTATATGGCGCCTTTCGCCACCTCAGCACAGCTTTACAGCCAATGAAGTACCTTTGAAGTGTAGTCACCGTGGTAATGTAGGAAGCGAGGCAGTCAATTTTGCGCACAGCAAGCTCCCACAAACAGCGATGTGACAATGACCAGATCATCTGTTTTTGATGGGGCAGAAATTCCGTTCCCTGCGGGTGGGTACGCGCTGTGTACTGTACTCGCCCGTCGGGCCAACGGAAATGCCGGTTTCAGGCATGCGCTGCGCATGCGCTGGAAACCGGTATTTCCGATCGGTCAAGAAAGCTCTTGACAGATCCTCCGCCTGCCCGGGGAGCAGGGCCTCTGCGGGGCGGGGGGGGGGGAGAGTTTCGTTTTTTGGAGACCCTCCGCCCGCAGAAAACACTTACAATTCTTGCGCCTGGTAAAAGCAGGCGTAAGGCCTGCTTTTACCAGGATAAGAGTGGAAAAAAGTTTTAAAAAAAATTTCCACTGATTTATCATTGAAAAATACTTTAAAGAAAGGTAAGTTTATTTTTAGCCCCGTTAAAAACTTTAATTATTTAAAAAAAATAAAAGTTTTGTTTAAAATACTTAATTTATTGTAATTTAAAGTCATTTTAAAACTATGATGTTTTAAAAAAGTTTATTTAAGTTTTACTATGTTCTGGGGGTGATCTCCATTCATATATTTGACAGGTCTTCCTGTCAAATGTATGAAGGGAGATTCTCTTCTCTGATTGGCTCCCCATGGCCCACGTGATCCCAGGGACGTTGCGAACTACTTGCGCCTCTGGGATACGTGGGCCCTGCGCACCGGCAGTTTGGAGAGGCCCAGCAACGGAACTCTGCGCCTCCCAGGAGCTCTCAGGTAAGGGCGCAGATTTTTCCAGATCGCAGCCCTCCGCCTGCGGGAGGCCCCTGCGAACGGAATTTCTGGGCCGTTATGTTGGTTGAGGGATAAATATTGGCCAGGACACCGGGGATAACTCCCCCCTGCTCTTCTTCCAATAGTGGCCATGGGATCTTTTACATCCACCTGAGAGAGCAGACATCTCATCCGAAAGAAGGCACCTCCGACAGTGCAGCACTCCCTCAGTACCAGGTACCGGCGGACACCGCATGCTCCATCTCCAGGGCCACCCGGGCGCGAACGTGACCGCGGAAGAGAGGCAGGCAGTCGGGCCGAACACTAATGCAGTGTAAGGTGGGTTACCGTATGGCTTAGTATCTGTTACGTTTGGTGCTTGTGACAGGCAGATATCCCACGTGTTTGTCAGGTAGCTATCCACAATCACCGACGGTACCCCGTGTAGGTTTCATTCACCGCCTTACATAAGAACATAAGTAAGAAGTAGGAGCAGGAGTAGGCCATACGGTCCCTCGGGCCTGCTCCGCCATTCAATAGGATCATGGCTGATCCGAACCTAGACTCACGTCCACTTCCCTGCCCGCTCCCCATAACCCTTAATTCCCTTATCTGCTAGGAAACTGACTATCTCCGTTTTAAATTGATTTAATGTCGCAGCTTCCACAGCTCTCTGAGGTAGCAAATTCCATAGATTTACTACCCTCTGAGTGAAGAAGTTTCTCCTCATCTCAGTTTTGAAACGGCAGCCCCTTATTCTAAGATTATGCCCCCTAGTTCTAGTCTCACCCATCAGTGGAAACATCCTCCCCGCCTCCACCCAATCAAGCCCCCTCACAATCTTATATGTTTCGATAAGATCGCCTCTCATTCTTCTGTATTCCAATGAGTAGAGGCCCAACCTACTCAACCTTTCCTCATCAGTCAACCCCCTCATCTCCGGAATCAACCGAGTGAACCTTCTCTGAACTGCCTCGAGAGCAAGTATATCTTTTCTTAAATATGGAAACCAAAACTGTACGCAGTATTCCAGGTGTGGCCTCACCAGTACCCTGTACAGCTGAAGCAAGACTTCCCTGCTTTTATACTCCATCCCCCTTGCAATAAAAGCCAAGATTCCATTGGCCTTCCTGATCACCTGCTGTACCTGCATACTAACCTTCTGTGTTTCATGCACTTACGAAAGTTGTCAGCTTGCCTAGAGCAGGAGATGAAGGTGTTGCACGGTGGGAAAAGTCGCTAAAGAGCTACAATACCAGGGGACGCAGGTTAAAAAAACGAGGGCGCAACACACACACGCAAACATCATGCACACACCAAACGCGCACTACACACACACGCACACACCACACCCACACACCACTGAAGTGGAGAAAGAGTTAAAATTACATCGCTGGCAGTTCACAGAATGGTGGAAGAAAGACAGTTGCTAACATCCACATCCATCAGATGACCGTTGAAGACTAAAAACAACTCAGTCGAGACAGGATGTCTAGCATGACAAACTGCCCTTAGAGCTTTGTTTTCTGGGTCACATTGTATAAAAATGTAGTGGTTTGCTGTAACAATTTGGAGAAGTCTCCTGGCACGCCAGGTGTAATAAAGATAACTTGACCATCGATCTGAAACCCTTGGTCGAGTGTTGGTTTAAAATACTCCACAACACCACAAATGTGGGCACGCACCACGTATGCACACACCACATAAACATGCACACACATCACATATGCATGATGCGGAGATGCTGGTGTTGGACTGGGGTGGACAAAAATGAGAAGTCGCACAACACCAGGTTATAGTCCAACAGTTTTATTTGAAATTACGAGCTTTCGGAGCGCTGCTCCTTCGTCAGGTAAAGTGAGGGAATGCGAATCAGTTACAAAGTATATATAGACAGAGAACAATGAGTCTGCAGAGATACAATCCGTCAGGGAGGCATTACATCAAAGACACAGCAGAGTACAGCTAAGACAATGAGGTGGGGTCACAGGGGGTTCAACGTGTCAAATGCTGCAGTCTGCAGTTAAGCTTTTTACTTTTTTTTAAAAACTGGAAATCACATCTGTGAATAAGACAACGATGACTCTAGTCTCGACTCTAGTCTCGACTCTAGTCACGTCCTGTAGCGTGACATGAACCCGATATCCCTATTGAGGCCATCCTCATGGGTGCGGAACTTGGCTATCAGTTTCTGCTCGATGATTTTGCGTTGTCGTGTGTCTCGAAGGCCGCCTTGGAGAACGCTAACCCGCAGATCCGAGGCTGAATGTCCTTGACTGCTGGAAGAAATGACCTAGAAAAAAGCTACAATGGGGAACAGGAGACGGTGCCTCTTTTTTTTGAACACCCAAATCAATTTTTTGACCACCCTTTTTTTTTCAAACTGTCAAAATCAAATTAAAATTTAATGCGGGTTACAGGAGACGGTGAAGAGGCTGCCGTGATGTCATTGTAAAAAAACTCCAGTGGTTGAGAGACGCTCCCTACAGTTCAAACTGCGGCAGCAGCTCGGGAGAGTGAGTCAGCAGCAACCAGTGGGGAAGAAGCAGGAGCTGTTTACAGTGCAAGGACGGAGATTGAAACTGGACGGACTGACTGGGCACAGCAGACTGAGTGAGGGAAGAGCGACAGAAAGAGAGAGGTGCACAGAGCGGGCCAGAAAAGAGAGAGAGAGAGAGAAGGTAAAACAGTCTTCGGTTAAAACCTTTAACTTTAGAGCTGCCTGGTACTTTCCTGCCCAGTTACAGTAACACTCCCTGGAATAGAGACACTCCCAGTTGCAGAGAGCTTCCAAGTTACAGAGAGACTCCCAGTTACAGACAGACTCCCAGGGACAGAGAGTCTCCTCAGGGACAGAGTGCTGTAGGAAATGCGACAGCCAATTTGAGCACAGCAAGATCCCACAAACAGCAATGTGATAAATGACCACATAATCTCTTTATTTTTTTAGTGATGTTGGTTGAGGGATAAATATTGGCTCACCCCACATCTCAGTGACCGAGAGCCCTGGCTGGTGTGGTACTGCGCCCCACAGAGCAAGGAAGAGCCCAGGTTCCACACCCCCTCCTCCCGATCTGTGCTGCGTTAGTTCATTCCAGCTGGGAGTGGGCGGCTACAATTGGTACTGAGCCCCCCACACAGAGCAGTAAGAGCCCAGGGACAGGGGGGGGGCCTGGTACCTTAATCCTGACATTAGGGGCCTACTACCCTGGGGCCTGATATTTGTTCCCTACTACCAAGGGCCCTGGTACCTGGGGCCTGCTGCCTGAGCGAACTTTCAGTGACCCTCTGCAGTCTCTAAGCATGGTCTTTGTCATTAAGCACTCGCGGCTAATATCTCAACAACACAACCTCGCTCCTGGTGTCGCAAACCTCTGAATGAGTCCGCGGTGACCTGAGCTTTGTGGCTTGCAAAGTTGAGTTACAAACGGGGAGACTGATGGGGCGGGTCTGAGGAAGGATGTTCTTGCCATGGAGGGAGTGCAGCGAAGATTCACCAGACTGATACCTGGGATGGCAGGAATGACGTATGAGGAGAGATTGGGTCGATTGGGCTTGTATTCGCTAGAGTTTAGAAGAATGAGAGGAGATCTCATTGAAACTTATAAAATTCTAACAGGACTAGACAGACTAGATGCAGGAAGGATGTTCCCGATGGCGGGGGAGTCCAGAACCAGGGGTCACAGTCTAAGGATAAGGGGTAAGCCATTTAGGACAGAGATGAGGAGGAATTTCTTCACCCAGAGAGTGGTGAGCCTGTGGAATTCTCTACCACAGAAGGCAGTTGAGGCCAATTCATTAAATATATTCAAGAAGGAGTTAGATATATTTCTTAAGGCTAAAGGGATCAAGGGATATGGGGAGAAAGCAGGTACAGGGTACTGAGTTTGGGTGATCAGCCATGATCTCACTGAATGGCGGAGCAGGCTCGAGGGGCCGAATGGCCTACTCCTGCTCCTATCTTCTATGTCCAGATTCAATGCCCACGCTATTCACGTCTTTTTCACATTCCAGCGACACCATGGAAAGACCCTGCGGACTCCTGACTGCGAAGAACACCCCAGGTAAAGGATCTCCCAGTTACTGGTCACAGGGGTGCCAGGTTGGGAACGGGCTGGGCTCACTGGGGTTATGAGGAGAGATTACACAAACAAAGCTCGTATTCCTTGCAGTGTTGAAGGTTGTGGGGTCGATTTGATTGAGGTTTTTAGGATTTTGAAAGGAATTGATAGGGTAGATGGGGAGAGATATTTTTTTCTGCTGGTCTCGGACAAGGGGACATCACCTTCAAATCAGAGCCAGGCCATTCACGAGAGAAGTTAGGAAACACTTCTTCACACAAAGGATGGTAGAAGTGTGTAACTCTCTCCCACAACAAACAGTAGATGATAGATCAATTCGTAATATTAAATCAGAGATTGATAGATTTTTACTAGCCAAGGGTATTAAGGGATATGGAGCAAAGGTGGATGGATGGAGATCCGCCACGATCTGATTGAATGGCGGAACAGGCTCGAAGGGCTGAATGGCCTCCTCTTGTTCCTATGCTCCTAATATATTCTGGGCACCACACTTTAGTAAGGATGTCTCGGCCTTAGAGAGGGTGCAGAAGAGATTTACTGGTGGGACTAGTTGTATAGCTCTACTAAAGAGCAGGCACAGGCATGACGGGCCGTATGGCCTCCTTCTGTGTTGTATGATGTATGAGGTTACGATACAGGTACAGCAAGTAATTAGGAAAGCTAATAGAATGTTATCGTTTATTGCGAGGGGAATTGAATACAAAAGTAGGGAGGTTATGCTTCAGTTATACAGGGCATTGGTGAGACCACATCTGGAGTACTGAGTACAGTATTGGTCTCCTTATCTAAGGAAGGATGTAAATGCGTTGGAAGCAGTTCAGAGAAGGTTTACTAGACTAATACCTGGAATGGGCGGGTTGTCTTATGAGGAAAGGTTGGACAGGCTAGGCTTGTATCCGCTGGAGTTTAGAAGAGTAAGAGGTGACTTGATCGAAACATATGAGATCCTGAGGGGTCTGGACAGGGTGGATGTGGAGAGGATGTTTCCTCTTGTGGGGGAATCTAGAACTAGGGGTCACTGTTTAAAAATAAGGGGTCGCCCATTTAAGACAGAGATGAGGAGAAATGTTTTCTCTCAGAGGGTCGTGAGTCTTTGGAACTCTCTTCCTCAGAGGGCGGTGGAAGCAGAGTCTTTGAATATTTTTAAGGCAGAGGTAGATAGATTCTTGGTAAGCAAGGGGGTGAAAGGTTATCTGGGGTAGGCGGGAATGTGGAGTAATCGGATCAGCCATGATCTTACTGAATGGCGGAGCAGGCTCGAAGGGCCGAGTGGCCTACTCCTGCTCCTAAATTCGTATGATTGTATGATCTCATTGAATGGTGGAACAGGCTTGAGAAGCTGAATGGCCTACTCCTGTTCCCATGCTCCTCTGTGAGCAGTGGGAGTAAATGGGAAATGGCTTGGGTCCACTGGGATTGCAGATAATGGGAGTGAATGGTGCAAGAGAATTTGAATCTGGCACCGTTTCAGATGCAAATTGTCTGTTTACTGTGTGACAACAATTCTTAACGTAGGTATAGTTTACACAATGCTCGAGCAACAGGAATACCTTCACCACACAGAATGCCTCAAGGGCAATTAGCGATGGGCAATAAATACTGGCCTTGCCAACGACGCCCACATCCCGTGAATGAATTAAAAAAAAAAAAAACGGAAAAGGAATGAAACAAAATGAACCCATTCTTCCCACGGATAGAGGGAGGTAACCACATGGAGCCATGTCCTGGACCTCTCCACCCCGAAGCTGTTCAAAACACGATTCTTGTCACGTAGGCATGAATTGTTGCTCACAGCTGCCTGTCGCGTATCTTGTTTGTTCCAGGCTATGAAAAGTGGAAGGCTTTTGATCCATTGGGATTGTGTACAATGGGAGTGAATGGGAACGGGTTGGATCCATTGGGATTGTGTACAGTGGGAGTGAATGGGAATGGGTTGGGCACATTGGAATTGTGTACAGTGGGAGTGAATGGGAAGGGGTTGGTCAATTGAGATTGTGTACAGTGGGAGTGAATGGGAAGGGATGGGTTCATTGGGATTGTGTACAATGGGAGTGAATGGGAAGGGATGGGTTCATTGGGATTGTGTACAATGGGAGTGAATGGAAGGGGTTGGGTTCATTGGGATTGTGTACAATGGGAGTGAATGGGAATGGATCTGTCCATTGGGATTGTGTACAGTGGGAGTGAATGGGAAGGGATGGGTCTATTGTGATTGTGTACAATGGGAGTGAATGGGAAGGGGTTGGGTCCATTGGGATTGTGTACAATGGGAGTGTATGAGAAGGTGTTGGGTCCATTGGGATTGTGTACAATGGGAGTGTATGATAAGGGGTTGGGTCCATTGGGATTGTGTACAATGGGAGTGTATGAGAAGGTGTTGGGTCTATTAGGATTGTGCACAATGGGAGTGTATGAGAAGGTGTTGGGTCTATTAGGATTGTGCACAATGGGAGTGTATGAGAAGGGGTTGGGTCTATTGGGATTGTGTATGATAAGGGGTTGGGTCCATTGGGATTGTGTACAATGGGAGTGAATGGGAAGGTGTTGGGTCTATTAGGATTGTGCACAATGGGAGTGTATGAGAAGGTGTTGGGTCTATTAGGATTGTTCACAATGGGAGTGTATGAGAAGGGGTTGGGTCTATTGGGATTGTGCCCAATGGGAGTGGATGAGAAGTGGTTGGGTCCATTGGGATTGTGCACAATGGGAGTGTATGAGAAGTGGTTGGGTCCATTGGGATTGTGCACAATGGGAGTGTATGAGAAGGTGTTGTGTCTATTGGGATTGTGTACAATGGGAGTGTATGAGAAGTGGTTGGGTCCATTGGGATTGTGCACAATGGGAGTGTATGAGAAGTGGTTGGGTCCATTGGGATTGTGCACAATGGGAGTGTATGAGAAGGTGTTGTGTCTATTGGGATTGTGTACAATGGGAGTGTATGAGAAGGTGTTGGGTCCATTGGGATTGTGCACAATGGGAGTGTATGAGAAGTGGTTGGGTCCATTGGGATTGTGTACAATGGGAGTGTATGAGAAGGTGTTGGGTCCATTGGGATTGTGCACAATGGGAGTGTATGAGAAGTGGTTGGGTCCATTGGGATTGTGCACAATGGGAGTGTATGAGAAGTGGTTGGGTCCATTGGGATTGTGTACAATGGGAGTGTATGGGAAGGTGTTGGGTCTATTGGGATTGTGCACAATGGGAGTGTATGAGAAGGTGTTGGGTCTATTGGCCCCCAGCGCTGACTCCCCTCACTGTGCTGTTCTTTTCCCGGTCGCAGTCCCCCTGAGGAGTATCTCGGTGGAGGTGGACGTGACGGGCTTTGTGGCTGATGTCTCTGCGAGCCTGGAGTACTGGAATGAGGAGCCCAATCCCGTGGAGGCCGTCTTCGTCTTCCCCATGGACAGTGATGCCGCAGTCTACAACTTCCAGGCCACGGTGGATGGGAAGAAGATTGCGGCCGAGATTAAGGAGAAACAGAAGGTGGGAGATTGATTGGGGGGGGTGGGGGGGGGCGGGGGCCGGGAGAGCAGAAAGGTCGGAGGTCAAATGGGGTCCTGCGGGGAGGCCGGGGGTCCTGAGGCCGGGGTACCTGAGGCGGGGGGTGGCTGAGGCGATGGTTCCTGAGGCCGGCGTGCGAGTTAGGATTCCGGGAGACTCCAGGACAACGCGGGTGGGTTGCCGACCCTCGTCTGTGATTGGCTCTTTTCTAACCAACTGTTCCTTCTTCTCCTCTTTCCCCTCCCCCCTCACCCGCCCACCACACAGGCCAAGGACGAGTATGACGACGCGATCTCCTCTGGACACCAGGGCTTTCTGCTAGAGGAGGACAGCAGCAGCAGCGACATCTTCACCTGCACCGTGGGGAACCTGCCGCCCGGCCAGAGCGCCAGTGTCTCCTTCTCATTGGTCCAGGAGCTGGCGCTCGAGGCCGACGGGGCACTGCGCTTCGCCCTGCCCGCCGTTCTCAACCCCCGCTACACGCCGGCAGGTGAGGCTCGGGTCCTCGAGTTATACCGGTGAGGCTCGGGGTGTCAGACTCAACGGGTCAGCATCGACCGCACCCAGGGCAGGTTCAGCACGCGTTAGATACAGAGTAAAGCTCCCTCTACACTGTCCCATCAAACACTCCCAGGGCAGGTACAGCACGGGTTAGATACAGAGTAAAGCTCCCTCTACACTGTCCCATCAAACACTCCCAGGGCAGGTACAGCACGGGTTAGATACAGAGTAAAGCTCCCTCTACACTGTCCCATCAAACACTCCCAGGGCAGGTACAGCACGGGTTAGATACAGTGTAAAGCTCCCTCTACACTGTCCCATCAAACACTCCCAGGGCAGGTACAGCACGGGTTAGATACAGTGTAAAGCTCCCTCTACACTGTCCCATCAAACACTCCCAGGGCAGGTACAGCACGGGTTAGATACAGAGTAAAGCTCCCTCTACACTGTCCCATCAAACACTCCCAGGGCAGGGACAGCACGGGTTAGATACAGAGTAAAGCTCCCTCTACACTGTCCCATCCAACACTCCCAGGGCATGTACAGCACGGGTTAGATACAGAGTAAAGCTCACTCTACACTTTCCCATCAAACACTCCCAGGGCAGATACAGCACGGGTTAGATACAGAGTAAAGCTCCGTCCACACTGTCCCATCAAACACTCCCAGGGCAGATACAGCACGGGTTAGATACAGAGTAAAGCTCCCTCTACACTGTCCCATCAAACACTCCCAGGACAGGTACAGCACGGGTTAGATACAGAGTAAAGCTCCCTCTACACTGTCCCATCAAACACTCCCAGGACAGGTACAGCACAGGTTAGATACAGAGTAAAGCTCCCTCTGCACTGTCCCATCAAACACTCCCAGGGCAGGTACAGCACGGGTTAGATACAGAGTAAATCTCCCTCTACGCTGTCCCAGCAAACACTCCCAGGACAGGTGCAGCACAGGTTAGATTCAGAGTAAAGCTCCCTCTACACTGTCCCATCAAACACTCCCAGGGCAGATACAGCATGAGTTAGATAGAGAGTAAAGCTCCCTCTACACTGTCCCATCAAACACTCCCAGGGCAGTTGCAGCACGGGTTAGATACAGAGTAAAGCTCCCTCTACACTGTCCCATCAAACACTCCCAGGGCAGGTACAGCACGTGTTAGATACAGAGTAAAGCTCCCTCTACACTGTCCCATCAAACACTCCCAGGGCAGATACAGCACGGGTTAGATACAGAGTAAAGCTCCCTCTGCACTGTCCCATCAAACACTCCCAGGGCAGGTACAGCACGCGTGAGCTACAGAGTAAAGCTCCCTCTACACTGTCCCATCAAACACTCCCAGGGCAGGTACAGCACGGGTTAGATACAGAGTAAAGCTCCCTCTACACTGTCCCCATCAAACACTCCCAGGGCAGGTACAGCACGGGTTAGATACAGAGTAAAGCTCCCTCTACACTGTCCCAGCAAACACTCCCAGGACAGGTACAGCACGGGTTAGATACAGAGTTAAGCTCCCTCTACACTGTCCCTTGGACCTGTTACAGAGGAACAGGAGGAGGCCATTTAGCCCCTCGAGCTTGTTACATCGGAACAAAAGGAGGCCATTCAGCCCCTCGAAGATATGAATAGGAGGAGGCCATTCAGCCCCTCGAGCCTGTTCCGCCATTCAATCAGATCATGGTTGATCTGTATGTTAACTCCATCTACCCGCCTTGGTTCTGTAATCTTTAATACCCTTGCCTGACAAAAATCTAGCAATCTTCGAGGGAATACAAGCCAAGTCTTTGCAACCTGTCCTCGTAATTTAACCCTTTTAGCCCCGATATCGGGAGCCTGGGCCAAAGGGGCCTCTGTCTAATGAGCTGAAGGGAAGATGGGGGTCAATGCAGTTCTGGCTCGGCGATGCCAAGCTTGGATTTTAAATGTCCTGATTGTTGGTGGAAGCAGAGCCCAAGGAGCAGGGAGCGGCAGGTTTCATATTGAGGAACGGTGTGAGCGCAGGGAGGAGACGGCGAGACTGGGACTGGAATCTAACCGTGCCACCTTTGACCCTCCCAGGTGCCCAGGCCCCCAGCGTGACCCAAGACATTCCGCGGGTAGCCGACCCGCCCTACACTTTGGGTCTCAAGGCCCAGTTCCACTGCCCGCACGGGATCTCCCGCGTCCAGTCCAACTGCGGGCTGACCGCCCTGGAGTATCTGACCCAGGACAAGACCTCGGCCAAGGTGAGGGGGTTCAATGCAGCGGCCCAGTGGTTGGGAGATGGGCTGTGGGGAGGGAGATGGCAGAAAGAGCCACACCAAATCAAGCAGCTAATGTATGAGCCCGAGCAGGAGACCGTGCTGATTCATTAACCAGGAAACTAACAGAATGGGATGGATTGTCAGTGTCTTAGACTCTGCCCTCAGGGAGATATCTGTACACTGACTGGTGTCTCTCAGTCCCTCTCCCTCAGGGAGATATCTGTACACTGACTGGTGTCTCTCAGTCCCTCTCCCTCAGGGTGATATCTGTACACTGACTGGTGTCTCTCAGTCCCTCTCACTCAGGGTGATATCTGTACACTGACTGGTGTCTCTCAGTCCCTCTCCCTCAGGGAGATATCTGTACACTGACTGGTGTCTCTCAGTCCCTCTCCCTCAGGGAGATATCTGTACACTGACTGGTGTCTCTCAGTCCCTCTCCCTCAGGGAGATATCTGTACACTGACTGGTGTCTCTCAGTCCCTCTCTCTCAGGGAGATATCTGTACACTGACTGGTGTCTCTCAGTCCCTCTCCCTCAGGGAGATATCTGTACACCGACTGGTGTGTCTCAGTCCCTCTCTCCCTCAGGGAGATATCTGTACACTGACTGGTGTCTCTCAGTCCCTCTCTCCCTCAGGGAGATATCTGTACACTGACTGGTGTCTCTCAGTCCCTCTCCCTCAGGGAGATATCTGTACACTGACTGGTGTCTCTCAGACCTTCTCTCTCAGGGAGATATCTGTGCACTGACTGGTGTCTCTCAGTCCCTCTCTCCCTCAGGGTGATATCTGTACACTGACTGGTGTCTCTCAGTCCCTCTCCCTCAGGGAGATATCTGTACACTGACTGGTGTCTCTCATTCTGTGTCTGATGACCGGTTTCTGACCCTCACCCCCAGCTGTCTCTGACGGATGGACACCGGTTTGATAAGGATGTTGAGTTGCTGATCTACTACGAGAATGTTCACAAACCGAGCGCCATCGTCGAGGCCGGGGTGGAGTCTGCGGCACCAGGTAAACGGGTGATGGTTGGCCCGATGGGCACACTGGAGGCAGGGAGGCAGAATGGGCGAGTGTGGGGGCTGCTTGGGGTGGTGGTAAGAAGGATGGAGAGGCTGGGTCAGGGACAGGTTGGGTTCGGGGTGGGCTGGAGGGAGAGGCTGGGTCAGGGACAGTTTGGGTTAGGATTGGGCTGGAGGGAGAGGTTGGGTTAGGGACAGTTTGGGTTAGGATTGGGCTGGAGGGAGAGGCTGGGTCAGGGACAGGTTGGGTTTGGCGTGGGCTGGAGGGAGAGGCTGGGTTAGGGACAGGTTGGGTTTGGGTTAGGGGTGGGCTGGAGGGAGAGGCTGGGTTAGGGACAGGTTGGGTTTGGGTTAGGGGTGGGCTGGAGGGAGAGGCTGGGTCAGGGATAGTTTGGGTTAGGATTGGGCTGGAGGGAGAGGCTGGGTCAGGGACAGGTTGGGTTTGGGTTAGGGGTGGGCTGGAGGGAGAGGCTGGGTTAGGGACAGGTTGGGTTAGTGGTGGGCTGGATCGAGTGGCTGGGTTAGGGAGAGGTTGGGTTTAAGGGTGGGCTGGAGGGAGAGGCTGGGTCAGGGACAGTTTGGGTTTGGGGTGGGCTGGAGGGAGAGGCTGGGTCAGGGATAGTTTGGGTTAAGGGTGGGCTGGAGGGAGAGGCTGGGTCAGGGATAGTTTGGGTTAGGATTGGGCTGGAGGGAGAGGCTGGGTCAGGGATAGTTTGGGTTTGGGGTGGGCTGGAGGGAGAGGCTGGGTCAGGGACAGTTTGGGTTCGGGGTGGGCTGGAGGGAGAGGCTGGGTCAGGGATAGTTTGGGTTAGGGGTGGGCTGGAGGGAGAGGCTGGGTCAGGGACAGGTTGAGTTAAGGGTGGGCTGGAGGGAGAGGCTGGGTCAGGGATAGTTTGGGTTTGGGGTAGGCTGGATGGAGAGGTTGGGTCAGGGACAGTTTGGGTTAGGATTGGGCTGGAGGGAGAGGCTGGGTCAGGGACAGTTTGGGTTAGGATTGGGCTGGAGGGAGAGGTTGGGTTAGGGAGAGGTTGGGTTAGGGGTGGGCTGGAGGGAGAGGTTGGGTTCGGGTTGGGCTGGATGGAGTGGCTGGGTTAGGGACCGTTTGGGTTAGGATTGGGCTGGAGGGAGAGGTTGGGTTAGGGAGAGGTTGGGTTAGGGGTGGGCTGGAGGGACAGTTTGGGTTAGGATTGGGCTGGAGGGAGAGGCTGGGTTTAAGGGTGGGCTTGATGGAGAGGCTGGGTCAGGGACAGTTTGGGTTAGGGTTGGGCTGGAGGGAGAGGCTGGGTTAGGGACAGGTTGGGTTTGGGGTGGGCTGGATCGAGTGGCTGGGTTAGGGAGAGGTTGGGTTTAAGGGTGGGCTGGAGGGAGAGGCTGGGTCAGGGATAGTTTGGGTTAGGGGTGGGCTGGAGGGAGAGGCTGGGTCAGGGATAGTTTGGGTTTAAGGGTGGGCTGGAGGGAGAGGCTGGGTCAGGGATAGTTTGGGTTTGGGGTGGGCTGGAGGGAGAGGCTGGGTCAGGGACAGGTTGAGTTAAGGGTGGGCTGGAGGGAGAGGCTGGGTCAGGGATAGTTTGGGTTTAAGGGTGGGCTGGAGGGAGAGGCTGGGTCAGGGATAGTTTGGGTTTAAGGGTGGGCTGGAGGGAGAGGCTGGGTCAGGGACAGTTTGGGTTTGGGGTGGGCTGGAGGGAGAGGCTGGGTCAGGGAGAGGTTGGGTTAGGGGTGGGCTGGAGGGAGAGGTTGGGTTAGGGTTGGGCTGGATGGAGTGGCTGGGTTAGGGATAGTTTGGGTTAGGATTGGGCTGGAGGGAGAGGCTGGGTCAGGGATAGTTTGGGTTAGGGTTGGGCTGGAGGGAGAGGCTGGGTCAGGGATAGTTTGGGTTAGGGTTGGGCTGGAGGGAGAGGCTGGGTCAGGGATAGTTTGGGTTTGGGGTGGGCTGGAGGGAGAGGCTGGGTCAGGGACAGTTTGGGTTAGGGTTGGGCTGGAAGGAGAGGCTGGGTCAGGGATAGTTTGGGTTAGGATTGGGCTGGAGGGAGAGGCTGGGTCAGGGACAGGTTGAGTTAGGGGTGGGCTGGAGGGAGAGGTTGGGTTCGGGACAGGTTGAGTTAGGGGTGGGCTGGAGGGAGAGACTGGGTTAGGGACAGGTTGTGTTCGGGGTGGGGTTGAGGGCGAGGCAGGGTCAGGGACAGGTTGGGGTGGGGTTGAGGGAGAGGTTGGGTTCGGGACAGGTTGAGTTAGGGGTGGGCTGGAGGGAGAGACTGGGTTAGGGACAGGTTGTGTTCGGGGTGGGGTTGAGGGCGAGGCTGGGTCAGGGACAGGTTGGGGTGGGTTGGAGGGAGAGGTTGGGTTCGGGACAGGTTGAGTTGGGGGTGGGCTGGAGGGAGAGACTGGGTCAGGGACAGTTTGGTTTGGGGTGGGCTGGAGGGAGAGGCTGGGTCAGGGACAGTTTGGGTTAGGATTGGGCTGGAGGGAGAGGCTGGGTCAGGGACAGGTTGTGTTCGGGGTGGGGTTGAGGGCGAGGCTGGGTCAGGGACAGGTTGTGTTCGGGGTGGGGTTAAGGGAGAGGCTGGGTCAGGGACAGGTTGTGTTCGGGGTGGGGTTGAGGGAGAGGTTGAGTTAGGGACAGGTTGTGTTCGGGGTGGGGTTAAGGGAGAGGCTGGGTCAGGGACAGGTTGTGTTCGAGGTGGGGTTGAGGGCGAGGCTGGGTCAGGGATAGGTTGTGTTCGGGGTGGGGTTAAGGGAGAGGCTGGGTCAGGGACAGGTTGTGTTCGGGGTGGGGTTGAGGGCGAGGACTGGGTCAGGGACAGGTTGGGGTGGGTTGGAGGGAGAGGTTGGGTTAGGGACAGGTTGTGTTAAGGGTGGGCTGGGTTAGGTGCAGGATGGGCTGGGTTAGGGACAGATTGGGTTAGGGGTGGTCTAGTGGGAGAGGTTGAGTTGGAGACGGGTTGGATTGGGGTGGGGTGGAGTAGGTGTAGGATGGGTTGGGTTAGCGGTGGGTTTGGTTAGGGCTGGTCTGGAGGGAGAGAATGGGTTAGGAGCAGGTTAGGTTGGGGTGGGCTGGAGTAGATAGGATAGAGGAACAAGTTGGGTTGTGGATGGGCTTGAGCAATGGCCTGGGTTAGGGGTCATGCTGGGGTTGGGCGGGGTGAAGGGAGGGAGCCCGCGTTTGCTGTCTTTGGAGAATCTCCAATTCCGCTCCTGTTCAGTCCTGTTTTATCTTTATTCAGGGACCCTGATGGGAGACCCCACGGTCATGGTCAACTTCTATCCCAGTTTTCCTGAGAAACCCTCCCAGGTTGCATCCGGGGAGTTCATCTTCCTCGTGGATCGTTCTGGAAGCATGACTTGCCCAATGTCCAACGACCACAATGGGCCCAGGCGTATCCAAAGTGCCAAGGTAGGGAGGAGCGTGACTAATCTGCGGGGGCGGGGGGAGCTAATCGGCAGCGGTAATCCGTGGGAGCGAGGGTCATAGCGACAGGCTCAATGCAGCCTGGAACAACATTGTGTGAAATTGGCAGCGGCGTTGACTGGGAAACGAGCTTTTCACCACAGACAGGAATTGAAATCTGTAGACTCCGATGGTAAATTTATTAGTCACTGTTACGAGTCACTGTTTATTCAGCAGGGTAAGGATTACTGACTGGTAATTGTACCCCAAGTCACTGTTTATTCAGCAGGGTAAGGATTACTGACTAACTGTACAGAATCTTACAGAGGCATAGAATATAAGAGCAGGGAGGTTATGATGGAGCTGTACAAAATGCTAGTTAGGCCACAGCTAGAATACTGTGTGCAGTTCTGGTCGCCACACTATAGGAAGGATGTGATTGCATTGGAGAGGGTGCAGAGGAGATTCACCAGGATGTTACCTGGGCTGGAGCGCTTCAGCTATGAAGAGAGACTGGACAGGCTGGGGTTGTTTTCCTTAGTGCAGAGAAGGCTGAGGGGGGACCTGATTGAGGTGTGCAAAATTAAGAGGGGCATAGATAGGGTAGATAGAAAGGAACTTTTCCCCTTAGTAGAGGGGTCAATAACCAGGGGGCATAGTTTCAAGGTAAGGGGCAGGAGGTTTAGAGGGGTTTTGAGGAGAAACTTTTTCACCCAGAGGGTGGTTGAAATCTGGAACTCACTGCCTGAAAGGGTGGTAGAGGCAGGAACCCTCACAACATTCAAGAAGCATTTAGATGAGCACTTGAAACGCCATAGCATACAAGGCTACGGACCAAGTGCTGGAAAATGGGATATGATAGATAGGGCTTGATGGCCGGCGTGGACACGATGGGCCGTAGGGCCTCTTTCTGTGCTGTATGACTCTATGACTGTTTATTCAGCAGGGTAAGGGTCGCTCACTGTGTAACTGTACAGAGTCACTGTTCATTCAGCAGGGTAAGGGTCGCTCACTGTGTAACTGTACAGAGTCACTGTTCATTCAGCAGGGTAAGGGTTGCTCACTGTAACTGTACAGAGTCACTGTTCATTCAGCAGGGTAAGGATTACTCACTGTGTAACTGTACAGAGTCACTTCATTCAGCAGGGTAAGGGTCGCTCACTGTGTAACTGTACAGATCACTGTTCATTCAGCAGGGTAAGGGTCGCTCACTGTGTAACTGTACAGAGTCACTGTTTATTCAGCAGGGTAAGGGTCGCTCACTGTGTAACTGTACAGAGTCACTGTTTATTCAGCAGGGTAAGGATTACTCACTGTGTAACTGTACAGAGTCACTGTTCATTCAGCAGGGTAAGGAATACTCACTGTGTAACTGCACAGAGTCACTGTTCATTCAGCAGGGTAAGGGTCGCTCACTGTGTAACTGTATAGAGTCACTGTTCATTCAGCAGGGTAAGGATTACTCACTGTGTAACTGTACAGAGTCACTGTTCATTCAGCAGGGTAAGGATTACTCACTGTGTAACTGTACAGAGTCACTGTTCATTCAGCAGGGTAAGGATTACTGACTGTGTAACCAATGTGTCTGTGCGTGCCCCTGGCCTGAGTCACAGCCTGGGGGTGAAGCAATGGGTAATGGGGGGGATTCCCCTGCAGAGTGGGAAGCTGGGAACATTAGAGGTGGAAGCTGAAGCTGATGCCGAGACTAACCGGGAGTTTGTTCCGACAGGACACACTGCTCCTCCTCCTGAAGAGCCTGCCCATGGGATGCTTCTTCAACATTTACGGATTCGGAAGCCAGTTCAACTCCTTCTTCCCGTAAGTGGGAATTTTCTTCAAGTGACGGGAAACTAGGATGGGCGCCCAAGGATGAGTTAACACAGGATGAGAGGGCGCCTCCACGGAGCACGTCCAGACACTGACCTTTCACCCTCTGGGGCCTGGGGTCAAATCCAGACAGAGGGGCATGAAGGTCTCCTCTCTCTCTCTGAAGGGGGATTGGGTGGGGCAGTGGGTCAGACACTGACCTTTCACACTCTGGGGCCTGGGTCAAATCCAGCCAGTGGGGCATGAAGGTCTCCTCTCTCTCTCTGAAGGGGGATTGGGTGGGGCAGTGGGTCAGACACTGACCTTTCACCCTCTGGGGCCTGGGGTCAAATCCAGCCAGTGGGGCATGAAGGTCTCCTCTCTCTCTCTCTCTGAAGGGGGATTGGGTGGGGCAGTGGGTCAGACACTGACCTTTCCTGACACTGAGTGTGAAGTGCTCATCGACACCGGTGAGTCCCCAAGTCCCTCGGCTGTGGGAGGGGGTCAGGCAGGAGGAAGGATTTGCCGGGGCGGGGGATGGCGGGAGGGCCTGGGAAGCCAGGCTGACAAAATCTGAACCGTATCGACCCGGTTACACCACGTCGAGTGGCTCCACGTGTCACCGCCCGCTCCCACCTCTAACCCCTGCTTTCTCTCTCTCTCTCTCTCTCTCGTGCAGTGAGAGCGTCGAGTACAGTCAGGAGTCGATGCAGAGCGCGCTGGAGAAACTGAAAGGCGTCGAGGCGGACATGGGCGGGACCGAGATCCTCCAGCCCCTCACCGCCATTTACAGCAAGCCCTGTAAACCAGGGCACCCGCGGCAGGTAATGGCTCTGAAGGAATCTGCCGGGGGAGGGTAACTGGGCCCATCCTGCCAGTGCGGGGAGATTCACCGAGAAGTTTGTTCATTTGAAAAGTGCCAAGCCCTGGCCAGAGAGCCGGAGGAACAACCTCAGAGGGACACAGGAAGGGAGCGGCTCCACGCTCGCTCTTGTTTGAGTAAAGGTCGAGTCTGGGTCCCTTTGTTACGACGCTGCCTCACGCCACATAGAAACATAGAAGATAGGAGCAGGAGTAGGCCATTCGGCCCCTCGAGCCTGCTCCGCCATTCATTACGATCATGGCTGATCATCCAAATTCAGTACCCTGTCCCTGCTTTCTCCCCATATCCCTCGATCCCCTTAGCCTTAAGAAATATATCTAACTCCTTCTTGAATATATTTAATGAATTGGCCTCAACTGCCTTCTGTGGTAGAGAATACCACTGGTTCACCACTCTCTGGGTGAAGAAATTCCTCCTCATCTCAGTCCTAAATGGCTTACCCCTTATCCTTAGACTGTGACCTCTGGTTCTGGACTCCCCCGCCATCGGGAACATCCTTCCTGCATCTAGTCTGTCTAGTCCTGTTAGAATTTTATAAGTTTCAATGAGATCCCCTCTCATTCTTCTGAACTCTAGCGAATACAAGCCCAATCGACCCAATCTCTCTTCATATGTCATTCCTGCCATCCCAGGTATCAGTCTGGTGAATCTTCGCTGCACTCCCTCCATGGCAAGAACATCCTTCCTCAGATAAGGCGACCAAAACTGCACACAATACTCAAGGTGTGGTCTCACCAAGGCCCTGTACAACTGCAGCAAGACCTCCTTGCTCCTGTACTCGAACCCTCTCGCTATGAAGACCAACATACCATTTGCCTTCTTAACCGCCTGCTGCACCTGCATGCTTACCTTCAGCGACTGGTGCACAAGGACACCCAGGTGTCGTTGCACTTCCCCTTTTTCCCAATCTACTGCCGTTCAGATAATAATCTGCCTTCCTGTTTTTGCCACCAAAGTGGATAACCTTGCACTTATCCACATTGGGCAGATGCATGGCAGATGCAGTATAATCACCCAACCTGTCCAAATCATACTGGAGTTTCTCTGCATCCTCCTCGCAGCACACACGCCCACCCAGCTTTGTGTCATCTGCAAACTTGGAGATATTACATCGAGTTCCTGTCAGTGGCAGCCCTGGCTCGGTCGGGGAACAATCTCTCCCCTCTGAGTCAGAAGGTCGTG
This sequence comes from Squalus acanthias, assembly GCA_030390025.1. Classification (NCBI taxonomy): domain Eukaryota; kingdom Metazoa; phylum Chordata; class Chondrichthyes; order Squaliformes; family Squalidae; genus Squalus; species Squalus acanthias. Next base: position 532,818 of record JASTWF010000050.1, on the reverse strand, counting down.
GGTTCGAGTCCCCACTCCAGAGACTCGGGCCCCGTATTCCAGGGCCGACGCTCCCGGTGTTCGCAATGAGGGAGTGCCGCACTGTCGGAAGGTGCCGTCTTTCAGGTGAAACGTTAAAACCGAGGCTCCCATCTGCCCTCGCAAGTGGACGTAAAAGATCCCACGGCTATTATTGGAGGAAGAGCAGGGGGGAGTTATCCCCGGTGTCCTGGGGCCCAATATTTATCCCTCAACCAACATCACTGAAAAACACACAATCTGGTCATCATCACATTGCTGCTTGTGAGATCTTAATGTCTGAGAACTCGAGTGTGTGTGTGTGAGTCAGCGGGGGCAGGGGCGGTGGGGTTGTGGACGACGGCCAGGGAGCTGGACTCCACCAACGGGCAGCACCTTCAGCAAAGCGGTGGAGAAAGTTGGAGTGAGTAAAGGGAGAAGCGAGCGGATATTTCTCGGGTCCCTGCCCCACCATTCCCCCCCCCCCCCCCCCACCCCTCCCCGGTAACTCTTTCTCTGCTCTCCCAGCTCTTTGTTTTCACAGACGGCGAGGTGTCCAACACGAAGATGGTGCTCGCCGAGGTTCGAAAGAACGCCCCCAGTCACAGGTAACGGGAGCCGGTGTGTGGGGGGGGGAAAGCGCTCTGTCCCGGGGCACGGGCTGGACTGACCTGTCCCGCCTGTCATTCTGGTATCGCCGCCAAGACCCCCCCCCCCCCCTAACACCCAGAGCGCAGGCGACGGGCGGCGATTCTCCAGGTGCGCACTCCCGGCGCAGAGCCGTGTCCACCGGAAGCAAACACAGTGGGTGTGGGCTCGTCGCGGGAGAACTCGCGATCTCCCGATACATGCTCGCAAGAGAGCACGACAACTGATGTGTCTAGGTCGAGGGCCCATCGTTCCCCACGTACCCTTGAACTCGACCGACCTCCCCGTCCTTTCACCCGACCCCCCCATGACCCCCCCATGACCCCTGATGACCACCATGACCTCCCCATGACCCCCTGATGACCTCACCATGACCCCCCCCATGACCCCCCCATGACATCCCCCCCGACCTCCCTGTCCTTCTCCCCCCAACCTCCTCACAACCTTCGGCTGCCACGTTTTCTGCATTACAACAGTGACTACACTTTAAAAAAAAAATAAAGTACTGGCTGTAAAGCTTATTGGGAGGTGCTGAGGTAGTGAAGGGGCTGTATAAATGCAAGATCTTTCTTTACTTCAAAATGCTAAGAGGAAAGGGCAATGGAGGGGATAAATCCCAGCATGCACTGCAGTAGTGAAACCCCTCTATTAAAACAATTGAACGGGAGAAGACTCCAATATAAAGAGACCATTTGGCCCATCGAGTGCCCTATCCTCCGCTCACAGTCCCGGCTGTTATCCTCTAACTAACCAAACACTTTCCTCCTGTTCTCCAGGTGCTTCTCATTCGGGATCGGTCAGGGGGCCTCGACAGCGCTCATCAAAGGCATCGCCAAGGCCGCCTCGGGGAGCTACGAGTTCATTACCGGGAAGGAGAGGATGCAGGGAAAGGTACCGAGATCTGGGACAGTGCCTGGGGGGAACCCAAGCCCGTACACTGACTGGGGGGAACCCGAGCCCGTACACTGACTGGGGGGAGCCCGAGCCTGTACTCTGAGTGAAGGGAAACTGAGACCGTACTGGGAAGGCCAAGTCAGAATTCCTGAAAAGTACTTCCTGGTATGTCCGGAGGGTGAGTCAACAGGGATAATGCTAGGGTCAAGGGAAAGAAGGGGGAGGAATTTCTGAAACATGTTCAGGGGAATTTCTTTGACCAGTATGTTCTTGGCCCAACTCGGAAGGAGGCATTGCTGGATCTGGTGCTGGGGAATGAGGAGGGCCAGGTCGACCAAGTGTCTGTGGGAGAACACTTGGGTACGAGTGATCATCGTATCATAAGATTTAGATTAGCAATAGAGAGGAGCAAGGAACAATCTAGAGTGGAACTTCTAAACTGGAATGGGGCTAACTTCAATGGGATGCGAAAGGATCGAGCCAGGGTAAAATGGAACCAAAGACCGACAGGAAAAACTGTAACGGAACAATGGGTGATCTTTAAGGAGGAGATGTTCCAAGTACAGGCTAGGTACATTCCAACAAGAGGGAAGGGTAAGGGCACCAAAGCAAGGGCTCCTTGGATGACGAGGGAGATAGAGAAGATGATGAAACATAAAAAGAGGGTGTATGATGCATGTCAGGTGAATTCTTTAAGGGAGAACCAGACCAAATACAATAAGTTGAGAGGGGATGTGAAGATGAAAATACGATTGGCAAAGAGAGAATATGAGAGTAGAATGGCGGTTAACATAAAAGGGAACCAAAAAATCTTCTACCGGCATGTAAATAGTAAGCGGGTAGTAAGAGGTGGGGTGGGGCCTATTCGAGACAAAGAAGGTGATATATGCTTAGAGGTGCAGGGCAAGGCTAGAATTCTCAATGTGTACTTTGTATTGGTGTTTACTAAGGAGGTGGATGCTGACAAAATATCAGTAAAAGTGGAAAAGGTAGAAGCAATGGAAGGGGTGAAAATTGATAGACAGGATGTACTAGAAAGGTTGGGTATGCTTAGAGTGGACAAGTCGCCTGGTCCAGATGGCTTGCATCCCAGGTTGCTAAGGGAATTGGGGGAGGAGATAGCGGAAGGGCTTCCCATAATTTTCCAATCTTCCCTAGATGTGGGGGAGGTGCCTGAGGATTGGAAAGTGGCAAATGTGACACCATTGTTCAAGAAAGGGTGTAAGGACCATCCTAGTAACTACAGGCCGGTCAGTTTAACATCAGTGGTGGGTAAAGTTTTAGAAACAATAATCAAGGAAAAAATTAACGGGCACTTGGAGAGGTTTAAGCTAATTAAGGAGAGCCAACATGGATTTGTAAAAGGCAGATCGTGTTTGACTAATCCAATTGAAATTTTTGATTAAGTAACAGGGAGGATTGATGAAGGGAATGCAATGGATGTTGCCTACATGGATTTTCAGAAGGCGTTTGACAAAGTACCACATAGAAGGCTGGTTAACAAAATTGAGGCTCATGGAATAGGTGGGTCAGTGGTAGCTTGGATAAGAAATTGGCTTAAGGACAGAAAACAGCAAGTTGTGGTAAATGGCTGTTTTTCAGACTGGAGGATGGTAGACAGTGGTGTTCCCCAAGGGTCAGTGCTGGGGCCACTGCTTTTTTTGATGTATATAAATGACCTAGATATTGGAATACAGAGTAGAATTTCTAAATTTGCCACTGACACCAAACTTGGGGGTGTGGCAAACAGTGAGGATGATACCAATCGACTGCAACAGGACATAGAAAGACTAGCAGAATGGGCAGACAAGTGGCAGATGGAATTTAATGCAGAGAAGTGTGAGGTGATGCATTTTGGCAGAACGAACAGGGAGAGGTGATATACACTTAATGGCACAGTTTTAAAGAGTGTGCAGGGACAGAGGGACCTGGGAGTTAATGTGCATCGGTCCCTGAAGGTGGCAGGACATATTGAGAGAGTGGTTAACAAAGCATATGGAATTTTGGACTTCATAAATAGAGGTATTGAGTACAAAAGTAGAGAAGTTATGCTGAACCTTTATAAAGTGCTGGTTAGGCCACAACTGGAGTATTGCATCCAGTTCTGGTCACCACACTTTCGGAAGGATGTGAAGGCCCTTGAGAGGGTGCAGAGGAGATTTACCAGAACGGTTCTGGGGATGGGGGATCTTAGCTACAAGGACAGGTTGGAGAATCTGGATTTGTTTTCATTAGAGCAAAGGAGGTTGAGGGATGATTTGATAGAGGTGTAGAAGATTATGACGGATTTGGATAGGCTAGACGGGGAAAGGCTGTTCCCACTAGTTGATGGTACAAGGACTAGGGGACACAGATTTAAGGTTTTGGGCAAGAGATACAGGGGGGATGTGAGGAAAACCTTTTTTATGCAGCGAGTGGTGATGACCTGGAATTTGCTGCCGACGGAAGTGGTGGAAGCGGAGACACTCGATGTTTTCAAGGGGAGACTGGATAGGCACTTGAGGGAAATAAACTTGCAGGGCTACGGGGATAGAGCGGAGGGAATGGGACTGACTGGATTGCTCTACAGAGAGCCGGCACGGACTCGATGGGCCGAATGGCCTCCTTCTGTGCCGTTATGACTTTTTGACTCTATGACCTTTCCTCCCCCTCACTCCCCCCCTCTCAGTCAGAAGGTCGTGGGTTCGAGTCCCCACTCCACAGACTCCAGCCCCAGAATCCAGGGCCGACACGACCGGTGAGCATACTGAGGGAGCGCTGCCCTGTCCGAGGTGTCGTCTTTCAGATGAGACGTTAAACCGAGGCCCCTTCTGCCCTCCCAGGGTAGACGTAAAAGCTACTATTACGAGGAAGAGCAGAGGAGTTCACCCCGGTGTCCTGGGGCCAATATTTATCCCTCAGCCAACATCACTAAAATCTGGCCATGATCACATCGCTGTTTGTGGGATCTTGCTGTGTGTAAATGGGCTTCTGCGTTTCCTACATTACAACAGTGACCACACTTCAAAGGAAGTACCTCATTGGCCGTAAAGCGCTTTGGGCGGTCCTGAGGCGGTGAAGGGCGCGGTATAAATGCAAGTCTTTCTCTCTTTCTTGCAGGTGCTGCAGAGTTTGAAGTTTGCCCTCCAACCGGCCGTGACAGGCCTGACCATCAGCTGGGAGCTGCCCCCCGGCCTGGAGGCCGTGCTCTTATCCCAGCCCCCCACCGTGGTCTTCAACGGGCAGAGATCCATCGTCTACGCACAGCTGAAGGGGAAGGTGAGGAACAGGGGGTGGGGTCGGGGGTCAGGCCCGGCTTCTCCCGGAACGTCAGGGTATTCAGATCCAGGGGACACCCGGGGGGAGCGGGGGTGCGGCTGGGTGGGGTGGGGGCAGTAAAATGTCCTTGAAGCAGGAAAGAAGCCCCAAAGTATCCTGGAGGTGGGCCTCACCCTCCAAGACCCCTTTTAAAGAGGGAGTCTCTCCAGGGACCCCTTTTAAAGAGGGAGTCTCTCCATCAGGGACCCCTTTTTAAAGAGGGAGTCTCTCCTCCGGGACCCCTTTTATAGAGGGAGTCTCTCCATCAGGGACCCCTTTTATCGACGGGACAGAACTCCTGGGCTGGGAATGCAGGGGCTGTGGGGGTTCCTGGGCTGGGAATGCAGGGGCTGCGGGGGTTCCTGGGCTGGGAATGCAGGGGCTGCGGGGGTTCCTGGGCTGGGAATGCAGGGGCTGCGGGGGTTCCTGGGCTGGGAATGCAGGGGCTGCAGTAAAGTGTGATGCACTTTGACCGATGATGTAATCTGTGTTCATTTACTTCACTCAGGTTGACCCCTGTCTGGAGGTGGAGACGGCCCTGAAATATTCACTGGGAGAACAGCTCGTCCAAAATAGCGCGAAGTTCAGCCTTCAGGCCGACAGAACCGGGAGGTAACTGGGCCCCAACTCAGCACCTGCTGTACCCAAGCCCCTGGCTCCAATTCAGGCCCACTCTACACGGTACCAGACCCCAATTCAGGGCCCACTCTACCCGGGTACCAGACCCCAATTCAGGCCCACTCAACCCGGGTACCAGACCTCAGTTCAGGCCCACTCTACCCGGGCACCAGACCCCAATTCAGGGCCCAATCTACCCGGGTACCAGACCCCAATTCAGGCCCACTTAACCCGGGTACCAGACCTCAGTTCAGGCCCACTCTACCCGGGCACCAGACCCCAATTCAGGGCCACTCTACCCGGGTACCAGATCCCAATTCAGGCCCACTCTACCCGGGTACCAGACCCCAATTCAGGGCCCAATCTACCCGGGTACTAGACCCCAATTCAGGGCCCACTCTTCCCGGGTACCAGACCCCAATTCAGGCCCAAAATACCCGGGTACCAGTCCCCAATTCAGGGCCCAGTCTACCCGGGTACCAGACCCCAATTCAGGGCCCACTCTACCCGGGTACCAGACCCCAATTCAGGGCCCACTCTACCCAGGTACCAGACCCCAATTCAGGCCCACTCTACCCCAGTACCAGACCCCAATTCAGGCCCACTCTACCCCAGTACCAGACCCCAATTCAGGCCCACTCTACCCCAGTACCAGACCCCAATTCAGGCCCACTCTACCCCGGTACCAGACCTCAATTCAGGCCCACTCTACCCGGGTACCAGACCTCAATTCAGGCCCACTCTACTCAGGTACCAGACCCCAATTCAGGTCCACTCTACCCGGGTACCAGACCCAATTCAGGCCCACTCTACCCAGGGTACCAGACCCCAATTCAGGCCCACTCTACCCGGGCACCAGACCCCAATTCAGGGCCACTCTACCCGGGTACCAGATCCCAATTCAGGGCCCACTCTACCCGGGTACCAGACCCCAATTCAGGGCCCAATCTACCCGGGTACTAGACCCCAATTCAGGGCCCACTCTACCCGGGTACCAGACCCCAATTCAGGCCCAAAATACCCGGGTACCAGTCCCCAATTCAGGGCCCAGTCTACCCGGGTACCAGACCCCAATTCAGGGCCCACTCTACCCGGGTACCAGACCCCAATTCAGGGCCCACTCTACCCGGGTACCAGACCCCAATTCAGGCCCACTCTACCCGGGTACCAAACCCCAATTCAGGGCCCACTCTACCCGGGTACCAGACCCCAATTCAGGCCCACTCTACCCGGGTACCAGACCCCAATTCAGGCCCACTCTACCCGGGTACCAGACCTCAATTCAGGCCCACTCTACCCGGGTACCAGACCTCAATTCAGGCCCACTCTACTCAGGTACCAGACCCCAATTCAGGTCCACTCTACCCGGGTACCAGACCTCAATTCAGGCCCACTCTACCCGGGTACCAGACCCCAATTCAGGCCCACTCTACCCGGGTACCAAACCCCAATTCAGGGCCCACTCTACCCGGGTACCAGACCCCAATTTAGGCCCACTCTACCCGGGCACCAGACCCCAATTCAGTTCCACTCTACCCGGGTACCAGACCCCAATTCAGGCCCACTCTACCCGGGTACCAGACCCCAATTCAGGCCCACTCTACACGGTACCAGACCCCAATTCAGGCCCACTCTACCCCAGTACCAGACCCCAATTCATGGCCCACTCTACCCGGGTACCAGACCCCAATTCAGGGCCCACTCTACCCGGGTACCAGACGCCAATTCAGGGCCACTCTACCTGGGTACCAGACCCCAATTCTGGCCCACTCTACACGGTACCAGACCCCAATTCAGGGCCCACTCTACCCGGTACCAGACCCCAATTCAGGCCCACTCTACCCAGGTACCAGACCCCAATTCAGGGCCACTCTACCCGGGTACCAGCCCCCAATTCAGGCCCACTCTACCCGGATACCAGACCCCAATTCAGGGCCCACTCTACCCGGATACCAGACCTCAACACAGGCCCAAAATACCCGGGTACCAGACCTCAATTCAGGCCCACTCTACCCGGGCACCAGACCCCAATTCAGGGCCACTCTACCCGGGTACCAGCCCCCAATTCAGGCCCACTCTACCCGGGTACCAGACCTCAATTCAGGCCCACTCTACCCGGGCACCAGACCCCAATTCAGGACCACTCTACCCAGGTACCAGACCCCAATTCAGGGCCACACTACCCGGGTACCAGACCCCAATTCAGGCCCACTCTACCCGGGCACCAGACCCCAATTCAAGGCCCAATCTACCCAGGTACCAGACCCCAATTCAGGGCCCACTCTACCCGGGCACCAGACCCCAATTCAAGGCCCAATCTACCCAGGTACCAGACCCCAATTCAGGGCCCACTCTACCCGGGTACCAGACCCCAATTAAGGGCCTACTCAACCCTGGGGATTCCCATGGCACATTGCCTCTATTCTGGGGTCCCAATGGCACATTGTCCCCTGTCCTGTCGGTGTGACTCCCCAATACTGGAGGTCCTGTCGGTGTGACACCCCAATACTGGGGGTCCTGTTGGTGTGATACCCCAATACTGTGGGTCCTGTCGGTGTGATACCCCAATACTGGGGGTCCTGTCGGTGTGATACCCCAATACTGGGGGTCCTGTCGGTGTGATACCCCAATACTGGGGGTCCTGTCGGTGTGATACCCCAATACTGGGGGTCCTGTTGGTGTGATACCCCAATACTGGGGGTCCTGTCGGTGTGATACCCCAATACTGGGGGTCCTGTCTGTGTGATACCCCAATACTGGGGGTCCTGTCAGTGATACCCCAATACTGGGCGTCCTGTCGGTGTGATACCCCAATACTGGGGGTCCTGTCGGTGTGATACCCCAATACTGGGGGTCCTGTTGGTGTGATACCCCAATACTGGGGGTCCTGTCGGTGTGATACCCCAATACTGGGGGTCCTGTCTGTGTGATACCCCAATACTGGGGGTCCTGTCAGTGATACCCCAATACTGGGCGTCCTGTCGGTGTGATACCCCAATACTGGGGGTCCTGTCGGTGTGATACCCCAATACTGGGGGTCCTGTCGGTGTGATACCCCAATACCGGGGATCTTGATGTCACTGAGCCCCTTTCCAAACCTTTTTTCTGCTGTTCCTTCAGGTCTACCATCCACCACCTGGCAGCAAAGACGATGATCGGGATCCTGGAGTCGGGCACCGATCCAGAAACGGAGGATGTGAAAAATCGCATCATTGGGATCAGCACCCAGGCCAATGTCATCTCCTCCCACACAGCCTTCATCGCCATCAACAAAGACCTCAACCAGCCTTTACAAGGGCCCATGACCAGGCGTAACATCCCGCTTTTTTCTGGTCCGTGGCCCTGCATTTTACTGGGATTAAGGATCTAATCCTTTCAGTCGAATGAAAGCCTGACCTTTCACCCTCTGGGACCTGGGGTCCAATCCGGCCCCAGACAGACGGGGAATGATGGTCTCCTCTCTCTGATGAGGGGGCTGGGCGTGGTTCAGACCAGACGAGGCCTGGTCTGGTTTCTGTCTCTCTCTCTAGGACAAAACTCACGCCCTTCACAAATACTCCAGTCTCTCGGTCTGGAGGCTACTTCACCCCTGGGCCCCAGCTGAATCCAATCCCGCTTCACTCCTGGATCTGGGGCCTCGGATCCAATGAATACCTCGGTGTGCAGATGGCGCGAGGCCAGTGAGACGGGGAGTGGGCGGGGCTCTGAGAAAAATCCTTCCCTCGAAGGGTCACCTGACCTCCCAGAAGAGCCCCTTCAAGTATCAAAGGCTAAGGAAGTGGGACAGGTGAAGGCCCGGGTGGGGGCGGGGCGGGGCCGGGGAGACGTGCTGTTCTGGTGGTGGAGGGATCTGAGGGGCTGGGCTAATGAAGGTTGGCTGAAGAAGCCTGGTTCAAGGGTCACGACACCTTGGCTCCAATACGATGGCTGGGCCCCGGTCACTATACGGCTTTAGACAGCACCGCCCGCACAATGGGTCCTGCAGATACTGGGCCGTACATCCAGTGGAGGTGTCCCGGCTGTGGTCCTGGGATCGCCAACTCTCTACTTGTTCCTGGAGGTTTCACCACATGCCTTCATTAGCCGAGGCATAGAATATAAGAGCAGGGAGGTTATGATGGAGCTGTACAAAACGCTAGTTAGGCCACAGCTGGAATACTGTGTGCAGTTCTGGTCGCCACACTATAGGAGGGATGTGATTGTATTGGAGAGGGTGCAGAGGAGATTCACCAGGATGTGACCTGGGCTGGAGCGCTTCAGCTATGAAGAGAGATTGGACAGGCTGGGCTTGTTTTCCTTAGAGCAGAGAAGGCTGAGGGGGGGGGGACCTGATTGAGGTGTGCAAAATTATGAGGGGCATAGATAGGGTAGATAGAAAGGAACTTTTCCCCTTAGTAGAGGGGTCAATAACCAGGGGGCATAGTTTCAAGGTCAGGTGCAGGAGGTTTAGAGGGGATTTGAGGAAAAACTTTTTCACCCAGAGGGTGGTTGGAATCTGGAACTCACTGCCTGAAAGGGTGGTAGAGGCAGGAACCCTCACAACATTCAAGAAGCATTTAGATGAGCACTTGAAACGCCACAGCATACAAGGCTACGGACCAAGTGCTGGAAAATGGCATTAGAATAGACAGGGCTTGATGGCCGGCGCGGACACGATGGGCCGAAGGGCCTCTTTCTGTGCTGTATAACTCTGTGACTCTATGACAGTCTGCCTCCAACCACCCCGCCCCCGCACAATGGAGAGGGTGCAAAACAAGATTCACAAGGATGATCCCAGAACGGAAAGGATATACGTATCGGGAAAGACTGAACAGGCTGGGGCTCTTTTCTCTAGAAAAGAGAAGGCTGAGGGGTGACTTAATAGAGTTCTTTTTAAGATTATGAAAGGGGTTCGATAGGGTAGATGTACAGAAGCTGTTTCCACTTGTGGGGGAGTCCAAAACTAGGGGCCATAAATATAAGATAGTTACTCATATACCCCATAGGAAATTCAGGAGAAGCTTATTTACCCAGAGAGTGGCGAGCAATGTTCCCTGTAATTTATTTTTTTTGGTGCGCCGGCCCCTTAACTGGCTGCGCCGCCCATTCAATTTTTCGTGCGTGCGCGGTTATTTCCGTTGTAAAGCTGGCGAGCGGCCTGCACGGGACCTCCGCACCAATGCGCGGCCGCGCAGCTTAGTGAGTCCGTTGGTGGTGAGAATGTGGAACTCGCTATCACGGAGTAGTTGAGGCGAATGGCGTCGATGCAATTAAGGGGGAGCTAGATAAACACACGAGGGGGAAAGGGACAGAAGGATATGCTGATCGGGTGAGATGAAGAAGGGGTGGGGAGGAGGCTGGTGTGGAGCATAAACACCGGCACGGGCCTGTTGGGCCGAATGGCCTGTTTCTGCGCTGTAGACACGATGTAACTCCCGCCGCTGGTCGCCCCACATGTCCATCCTCATGGTCGACCTCCTTCGCCCGCCAACCGGAAAGTGAAAAGACTCTTCATTACCCGAATGGATGAATCTTCACTGTCTAATCAGTCTCCGCCTCTCCGGATTCGGGGATCTGGACAGGTTGGGTGATTGGGCAGAGGCATGGCAGATGCAGTATAATGTGGACAAATGCGAGGTTATCCACTTTGGTGGCAAAAACAGGAAGGCAGATTATTATCTGAACGGCAACAGATTGGGAAAAGGGGAAGTGCAACGAGACCTGGGTGTCCTTGTGCACCAGTCGCTGAAGGTAAGCATGCAGGTGCAGCAGGCGGTTAAGAAGGCAAATGGTATGTTGGCCTTCATAGCGAGAGGATTCGAGTACAGGAGCAAGGATGTCTTGCTGCAGTTGTACAGGGCCTTGGTGAGACCACACCTTGAGTATTGTGTGCAGTTTTGGTTGCCTTATCTGAGGAAGGATGTTCTTGCCATGGAAGGAGTGCAGCGAAGATTTACCAGGCTGATACCTGGGATGGCAGGAATGACGTATGAAGAGAGATTGGGTCGATTGGGCTTATACTCGCTGGAGTTTAGAAGAATGAGAGGGGATCTCATTGAAACTTATTAAATTCTTACAGGACTGGACAGACTAGATGCAGGAAGGATGTTCCTGATGGCGGGGGAGTCCAGAACCAGGGGTCACAGTCTAAGGATAACGGGTAAGCCATTTAGGACTGAGATGAGGAGGAAGTTCTTCACCCAGAGAGTGGTGAACCTGTGGAATTCTCTACCACAGAAGGCAGTTGAGGCCAATTCATTAAATATATTCAAGAAGGAGTTAGATATATTTCTTAAGGCTAAAGGGATCAAGGGATATGGGGAGAAAGCAGGGACAGGGTACTGAGTTTGGATGATCAGCCATGATCTCATTAAATGGCGGAGCAGGCTCGAGGGGCCGAATGGCCTACTCCTGCTCCTATCTTCTATGTTTCTATGTTTCTGGAGCCTTTTTTCCCCCATTGTCTCGGAGATTAATCTTTAATTCCTGGAGACTCCAGGGCATTCCTGGAGACTCCAGCCACCCTACGGGCTCCTGCCCTTGGTGTAGCTCCTTTTGAATTGCGGGCAACATCACCAGGGAGGCAGAAGGGGAATTGGAAACCTTGAAGTCCGAGTCCACACGAGAATGATGGGCAGCAAAAGAGCAGCTGGTGCCTCAAGCCTGCCTCACCCGACACCTCCGACAGTGCAGCGCTCCTCGGCACCAGCGACCGGGAGTGTCGGCCCTGGATTGTGGAGCTCGAGCCTCTGGAGTAACGGAAGACTCAAACCCGCGACCGTCTGACCTGAGAGCAAGACCGACCGAGCCACGGCTGACCCAGCGAGCGAGCGGTTTCGGGTTTCGGGTTTCCCATCCTGTGGCCGTACTTAGCCGGGTGGTCCGCGGTGCCCTTCCTGCTTCCTCTTTCTTCGCCGCCGCGGCGACGACGAGGACAAGGACAGGCTGTGCCGTCCGCTGGGCCGCTCGGCAGGTCTCGGCCCGAAGGCCCCGCAGCCCGACTCTTCGAGTGGGCGGGTGGTGTCGCCGCAAAGACCGACGGAAGGGGAGGGAGTGGGGAAAGACTCACCGAGCGCTGTCCTGACCATCTCGCGGCAGGCGGGTCCACCAAAGCACGGAGAATTGGCAGAATTCGCTCGCTTATGAGCAAAACAAGACGGCAATGCTCGATGGGCCTCCTCCTGTTCCTGGGAAGGGGCGCGGGTAACGGTAATTTTCCTAATGACTGTTTCCATTCTTTTACAGCAACTCCCTTAATGTCGTGCGGTTTACCACCTCCACCTCTAGCCATGATGCAATCGCAATGTCATTCATTTGCTCAAGGCTTGATGCATCCTCCGCCCCTGCCAGGGAGAGGTAAAGTTTGCCCGTGACATTTCGCTCACCCCACCTGCGCCAATTTGCACACAGCAAGATCCCAAAAAACAACAGTGTGATAAATGACCAGATCAGCTGTATTTTAGCGATGTTGGTTGAGGGATAAGAATTGGCCCCAGGACACCAGGGAGGACGCCCCTGATCTTCTTTGAAATAGTGGCCGTGGGAACTTTTACATCCACCTGAGAGAGAGAGAGCGCAGACGGGTTGTCGTAAGAATGAGCCTTACGCGTGGTGAACTTAAAGTAAGCTTTAATCAACTAAAAAGGTGCTACATACAAAAGAGGTCTTACTCTATGCCTCTCCAGGATCCAACTGATCAGTCCAGTATTTATCCTGGACTAATCACAGGAAGTGATGCAATAAAGTTCGAGTCACAGGAAGCTGTATTGTGTTACCACACGGGGCTTACGTTTTAATGTCTCATCTGAAAGACTGGCACCTCCGACAGTGCAGCGCTTCCCTGAGTAGGGCACCGGGAGTGTCGGCCCTGGATTGTGGGGGGCTCGAGTCTCTGGAGTGGGGGGTCTCGAACCCGCGGCCCTCTTGACTGACAGCGAGACCGACTGAGCCACGGCTGACCCAGCGAGCGAGCGAGCGGTTTCGGGGTTTTTCAGCCTGTAACCGCACTTAGCCGGAGATCCCCGGGCCGTCCGCGCCGTCCTTCCTGCTTCCCCTTTCTGTCTCCGCGGCGACGACGCCGACAGGCTCCGCCGTCCGCTGGGCCGCTCGGTAGGCCTCGACCCAAAGGCCCCGCAGTCCGACTCTCTGAGCGGGCGGGTGGCGTCGCCGTGGAGACAGAAGGAAGGGGAGGGAGGGAGCGGGACAGACTCGCCTGACGTTGGCCCGATCGTCTCTTTCGACAGGTGAGGTCTTAGAGCAAAAGTTCTTAACGGGCGGAAAGAGGCAAAAAAACGCTCGATGCCCGAGCCCACCTTGGGATCTTCCTTATCGATGGAGACCATGCGGAAAGGTGAAGAAAGATTTCTACAGCGCCTTTCACCACCTCGGGACGTCCCAAACCCTTTACGGCCAATGAAGTACTTTTGAAACCGTGTCACTGTTGTAATGTCGGAAACACGGCTGCCAATTTACACACAGCAAGATCCCACAAACCGCAATGTGATAAATGGCCAGATAATCTCTCTCAGTGATGTGGGTTGAGGTATAAGTATTGGGCCCCAGGACATTGGGGAGAACTCCCCTGCTCTTCCAAATAGTGTCCGTGGGATCTTTTACATTCACCTGAGACTGGGATGAGATAGATTTTTGTTGTTGTTGTTGGGTGAGGGTGTGGAGGGATATGGAGCAAAGGCGGGTAAATGGAGTTGAGGTACAGATCTAAGTTGAATGGCGGAACAGGCTCGAGGGGCGGAAGGGCCTCCTCCTGTTCCTGGGAAGGGGCGCGGGTAACGGTAATTTTCCTAATGACTGTTTCCATTCTTTTACAGCTGCTCCCTTCATGTCGTGCAGTTTACCACCTCCACCTCCACCCATGATGGCGACACATCAGGGCCTCGAATTTCATTCTCATTCATTTGCTCAAGGCTTGATGGATCCTCCGCCCCTGCCAGGGAAAGGTAAAGTTTGCCCGTGACATTTCGCTCACCCCCACCTGCGCCAATTTGCACACAGCAAGATCCCAAAAAACAACACTGTGATAAATGACCAGATCAGCTGTATTTTAGCGATGTTGGTTGAGGGATAAGAATTGGCCCCAGGACACCAGGGAGGACGCCCCTGATCTTCTTTGAAATAGTGGCCGTGGGATCTTTTACATCCACCTGAGAGAGAGAGAGCGCAGACGGGTTGTCGTAAGAATGAGCCTTACGCGTGGTGAACTTAAAGTAAGCTTTAATCAACTAAAAAGGTGCTACATACAAAAGAGGTCTTACTCTATGCCTCTCCAGGATCCAACTGATCAGTCCAGTATTTATCCTGGACTAATCACAGGAAGTGATGCAATAAAGTTTGAGTCACAGGAAGCTGTATTGTGTTACCACACGGGGCTTACGTTTTAATGTCTCATCCGAAAGACTGGCACCTCCGACAGTGCAGCGCTTCCCTGAGTAGGGCACCGGGAGTGTCGGTCCTGGATTGTGGGGGGCTCGAGTCTCTGGAGTGGGGGGGTCTCGAACCCGCGGCCCTCTTGACTGACAGCGAGACCGACTGAGCCACGGCTGACCCAGCGAGCGAGCGAGCGGTTTCGGGGTTTTTCAGCCTGTAACCGCACTTAGCCGGAGATCCCCGGGCCGTCCGCGCCGTCCTTCCTGCTTCCCCTTTCTGTCTCCGCGGCGACGACACCGACAGGCTCCGCCGTCCGCTGGGCCGCTCGGTAGGCCTCGACCCAAAGGCCCCGCAGTCCGACTCTCTGAGCGGGCGGGTGGCGTCGCCGTGGAGACAGAAGGAATCACAGAATCACCACAGTGCAGATAGAGGCCATTTCGGCCCATCGAGCCTGCACCGACACACATCCCACCCTATCCCCGCAACCCCACGTATTTAATCCCCCCTAATACTAAGGGTCAATTTATCATAGCCAAATCAACCTAACCCGCACATCTTTGGACTGTGGGAGGAAACCGGAGCACCCGGAGGAAACCCACGCAGACACGGGGAGAATGTGCGAACTCCACACAGACAGTCACCCGAGGCCGGATTCGAACCCGGGTCCCTGGCGCTGTGAGGCAACAGTACTAACCACTTATGCCACCGTGTTGCCTGTGCTGAAAGGAAGTGGAGGGAGGGAGCGGGACAGACTCACCTAACGCTGTCCTAATCGTCTCTTTCGACAGGTGAGGTCTTACAGCGAGAGGTCGTCTTAATGGGCGAAAAGAGGAAAAAACGTTCGATGCCTGAGCCCACCGGAGCATCTTGCAAATCGGTGGAATGTGACGGAGAGGGCGAGGAGATCGTGCAGACAGGTAAAGAAAGGTTTCTACAGCGTCTTTCACCAGCTCTGGACGTCCCAAAGCGCTTCACGGCCAATGAAGTACTTGCGAAGTGTCGCCGCTGTTGTAATGTAGGAAACGCGGGAAAGCGAATTTGCGCACAGCAAGATCCACAAACCAGCAATGTGACGATGAGCAGACCCTCTGGTTTTTAGTGATGTTGGTTGAGGGATAAATATTGGCCCCAGGTTCGAACCCTCACTCCAGAGACTCAAGCCCCATAATCCAGGGCTGACACACCCGGTTCCCGATACTGAGGGAGCCTCCGCTGCACTGTTCTGAGGTGCCATTTTTTCAGATGCGACATAAAAAACGAGGGGCTCCGTCCGCTCTCTCGGGTGGACGTTAAAGATCCCACGGTCACGATCGGAAGAACAGCAGGGGGCGTTCTCTCCGGTGTCCTGGGGCCCAATATTTATCCCTCAACCAACATCATTAAAAAAAAAACCCATACGATCCGATCGTTCATCTCCTTGGGGTTTGCGGAATCTTGCTGTGCGCAAATCAGCTGCCGGGTTTCCCAGTCGCTCCGCCCCGGCCCAAGGGATGACCCCCCACACCTCCTTGTCAATCTCCGTAACGACCGCCTGCTCCCCTCTCCTCATCCTGCTTCTCCCCACGGTCCCCCATTCCCTCCCCCACCCCACCCCCTACACGTGCTAGAACTCCCTATCAACACCCGCCGCGCCCCCCCACAAGCTGCGGCACACTCGGGACAGCGGGCAACCTCGCGCCATCCCTCCTCGCCAAATGTGGCTCGCGGATCCTGTAGCTCCGTTCTCGTTTCCTATTCCATAGGGTGGTCCTCGCTCTGGATCATTCCATCACATCCCCCCCCCCCCCCCCCCCCTGCCACCGACATAACATAAGAACATAAGAAATAGGAGCAGGAGTCGGCCCTACGGCCCGTCGAGCCTGCTCCGCCATTCAATGAGATCTTGGCTGATCATCGACCTCAACTCCACTTTCCCGCCCGATCTCCAGATCCCTTGATTCCCCTAGAGTCCAAAAATCTATCGATCTCAGCCTTGAATATACTCAAAGACTCAGCATCCACAGCCCTCTGTGGTAGAGAATTCCAAAGATTCACAACCCTCTGAGTGAAGAAATTCCTCCTCATCTCGGTCTTAAAAAGCCGACTCCTTATCCTGAGACTATGCCCCCTAGTTCTAGACCCTCCAGCCAGGGGAAACAACCTCTCAGCATCTACCCTGTCAATCCCCCTCAGAATCTTGTATGTTTCAATGAGATCACCTCTCATTCTTCTAAACTCCAGAGAGTATCGGCCCATTCTACACATCATAGGACAGCCCTCTCATCCCAGGAATCAATCTAGTGAACCTGCGTTGCACCGCCTCCAAGACAAGTATATCCTTCCTTAGCTAAGGAGACCAAAACTGTGCACAGTACTCCAGGTGTGGTCTCACCAAGGCTCTGTACAATGGTAGCAAGACTTCCTTACTCTTATACTCCAACTCCCTTGCAATAAAGGCCATCATGCCATTTGTCTTCCTTATTGCTTGCTGTACCTGCATGCTAGCTTTCTGTGTTTCTTGCATGATGATACCCAAATCTCTCTGAGCATCAACATTTGAAAGTTTCTCACCATTTAAAAAATATTCTGTTTTTCTATTCTTCCTACCAAAGTGAATAACCTCACATTTCCCTACATTATACTCCATCTGCCACCTTACTGCCCACTCACTTAGTCTATCTATATCCCTTTGCAGACTCTTTGTGTTCTCCTCACAGCTTACTGTCCCACCTAGCTTTGTATCATCATCATACTTGGATACATTACACTCGGTCCCTTCATCTAGGTCATTAATATAGATTGTAAATAGCTGAGGCCCCAGCACTGATCCTTGCGGCACTCCACTAGTTACAGCCTGCCAACCTGAAAAAGACCCGTTTATCCTTACTCTCTGCTTTCTGTCCGTTAACCAATCCTCTATCCATGCTACTATATTACCCCCCAACCCCATGAGCCCTTATCTTGTGTAATAACCTTTTATGTGGCACCTTATCGAATGCCTTTTGGAAATCCAAATATACTACATCCACTGGTTCCCCTTTATCTACCCTGCTGGTTACATCCTCAAAAAACTCTAACAAAATTATCAAACACGATTTCCCTTTCATAAAACCATATTGACTGCCTAATCATGTTATGATTTTCTGAGTGCCCTGATACCACTTCCTTAACAATGGATTCCAGCATTTTCCTGATGACTGATGTCAGGCTAACTGGCCTGTAGTTCCCCGTTTTCTCTCTCCCTCCTTTCTTGAATAGCGGTGTTACATTTGCGACCTTCCAATCCGCTGGGACTGTTTTAGAATCTAGGGAATTTTGGAAGATCAAAACCAATGCATCCACTATCTCTGCAGCCACCTCTTTTAGAACCCTAGGATGTAGGGCCGTCGGGTCCAGGGGATTTGTCAGCATTTAGTCCCATTAGTTTCTCTAGTACTTTTTCTCTACTTAAATTAATTACGTTAAGTTCCTCACCCTCATTGGACCCTTGGTTCCCCACCATTTTTGGTATGCTTTTTGTGTCTTCTACTGTGAAGACAGATACAAAATATTTGTTTAACGTTTCTGCCATTTCCTTATTCCCCATAATAATTTCTCATGTCTCAGCCTCTAAGGGACCAACGTTTACTTTTGCTACTCTCTTCCTTTTTACATACTTGTCGAAGCTCTTACAATCTGCTTTTATATTTCTTGCTAGTTTTCTCATGTTCTATTTTTCCCTTTTTATCAATTTTTTGGTCAACCTTTGCTGGTTTCTGAAACTCTCCCAATCCTCAGGCTTACTGCAATTCTTCGCAACATTATAAGCTTCTTCTTTCAATCTAATGCTATCCTTAACTTCTTTAGTTAGCCACAGATGGATCACTTTTCCTGTGGAGTTTTTATTTCTCAATGGAATGTATTTTTGTTGAGAATTATGAAATATTTCTTTAAATGCTAGCCACTGCTTATCTCCCACCATACCTTTTAATTTATTTTTCCAATCTACCTTAGCCAACCCGCCCCTCATACCTATGTAATTGGCTTTATTTAAGTTTAAGACTCTAGTTTCGGACTTAGGCAAGTCACTCTCACACTTAATGTGAAATTCTATCATATTATGATCACTCTGCCCCAGAGGATCCTTTACTATGAGATTGTTAATTAACCCTGTCTCATTACACAATACAAGATCTAAAATAGCCTGTTCTCTGGTTGGTTCCATGGCATATTGTTCTAGGAAACTGTCCCGAATGCATTCCATGAACTCGTCCTCCAGACTACCTTTGCCAATTTGATTTGTCCAGTCTATATGAAGATTAAAGTCCCTCAAGATTATTGCATTACCTTTGTTACAAGCTCCTACTATTTCTTGATTAATATTCTGTCCAACTTTTTAGGGGGCCAAAATACTACTCCCACCAGTGTTTTCTGCCTCTTGTTATTCCTTATCTCCAACCATACTGATTCTACTTCCTGATCTCCCGAGCCGAGATCCTTTCTCTCTACTGTTCTTATGCCATCCTTTACTATCAGGGCAACTCCCCCTCCTTTTCCATTCTGCTTGTCTTTTCGAAACGTCAAGTACCCTGGAACATTTAGTTCCCAACCTTGGTCACCTTGCAACCACATCTCTGTAATGGCTATTAGATCAAACCCATTTATCTTTGTTTGTGCCACTAGTTCAACTACCTTGTTACGAATGCTTCGTGCATTCAGATAAAGAGCCTTTAATTTAAATGTTTTACCATTATTCCCTGCTTTGACCATATTCTCTGCTGCACTGCTACCGTTAAACTCTCTGTCCCTTCCTGTCACACTCTCCTTATTTTTACCCAAATCGCTACACTGCTCTATTGCCTTGACCTTTCTCTTTACATTTCTAAATTTCCCCTCACCTGAACCCTCCCCCCCCCTCCCTTTTTTAGTTTAAAGCCCTATCTACAGCCCTAGTTATTCGATTCGCCAGGACGCTGGTCTCAGCCCGGTTGAAGTGGAGCCCGTCCCGACTGAACAGCTCCCACTTTCTCCAGTACTGGTGCCAATGCCCCATGAATTGAAACCCCTTCTTCCCACACCACTCTTTGAGCCAGGCATTTAACTCTCTGATCTGCTTGACCCTATGCCAATTTGCGCGTGGCTCAGGTAGTAATCCAGAGATTATTACCCTTGAGGTTCTCCTTATTAATTTAGACCCTAGCTCCTCAAACTCCCTCAGCAGAACCTCATTCTTAGTTCTACCTATGTCGTTGGTTCCTACATGGACCACGACAACTGGATCCTCCCCCTCCCACTCCATGTTCTGCTCCAGCCGCGAGGAGATACCTTTAACCTGGCACCAGGCAGGCAACACAGCCTTCGGGACTCTCTTTCGCAGCTCCAGAGAACAGTATCTATCCTCCGACTATACAGTCCCCTACCTCCACCACATTCCTTCCTTCTCCCCCCACTTGGATGGCCCCCTGTACCACAGTGCCGTGGTCAGTTTTCCCATCCTCCCTGCAGTCCTTTTCCTCATCCATACAGGTAGCAAGTACCTCGTACCTGTTGGACAAGGTCCAGGGCTGAGGCTCCTCCATCACTACATCCTGGATCCCCATACCTTCCTGACTCGCGGTCACACCCTCCTGTCCCTGACCACTGACGAACTCTAAAGTACTACTTAACCTAAAAGGTGTGACTGACTCCTGGAACAAAGTGTCCAGGTAACTCTCCCCCTCCCTGATGCCTCGCGATGTCTGCAGCTCGTACTCAAGCTCAACAATTCTGAGCCGAAGTTCCTCGAGTTGCAGACACTTACTGCAGATGTGGTTGCTCGGGATCGTGATGCTCCCCACAGACTCCCACATGCTGCAGTTACAACACATCACCTGCCCAGCCATCTCTAACCTTGCTTTATTTATTAATTAATTAGTTAAAGCTTTTATTCAATCGCTATTTTAGTTTTATTGTTTGATTATTTTATCTAGTTTGTTATTAATTTAATAAGTACTAGCAAGTTACAGTTTCTCAGCTCTTAATTTAAGCCCCTTCCCTAACTTAGAGAGCAAGAAGAGCTGTAATACTCATCAACCAATCACCTACCTGCTCTCCTGTAACGTCACTCTTTGATTTTTTGTGTTGTTTTTGAATCGGAGCCTCGCGCTGCCACTGCTTTAATTCAGGTCCGCTCTCGGGCCGCTCTTTATCCTCTCGCCGCTGCCGCTGCTTTAATTCAGCTCCGCTCTCGGGCCGCTCTTTATCCTCTCGCCGCTGCCGCTGCTTTAATTCAGCTCCGCTCTCGGGCCGCTCTTTATCCTCTCGCCGCTGCCGCTGCTTTAATTCAGGTCCGCTCTCGGGCCGCTCTTTATCCTCTCGCCACTGTCGCTGCTTTAATTCAGGTCCGCTCTCGGGCCGCTCTTTATCCTCTCGCCAGTGCCGCTGCTTTAATTCAGGTCCGCTCTCGGGCCGCTCTTTATCCTCTCGCCACTGTCGCTGCTTTAATTCAGGTCCGCTCTCGGGCCGCTCTTTATCCCCTCGCTGCTGCCGCTGCTTTGACACGTGACTAATGGTCCCTTCCGAGCCGTGCCCACTGCCCCCTCCACCCTGTCCTCACAAAACCAATACTGAGGAGATGGCGGGCTGCTTCCTATCCAATTCTCGGGATGAGGGAATCGCCCCCTGGCATTTATTGACCGTCCCCCTATAGTTGAAGAAAGAACCTGCGTTTATATTGCGTCTTTCACGACCTCAGGACTACTTTAGTCCGTTCGAATCTGAGATCTTCCAAACCTAATCTTCGATGCAGACAGTGGTGCCAGTCTGGCCGACTTGACTGTCTTATTGACGTCTATTCTTGGGATGTGGGCGTCGCTGGCAAGGCCCATGGCATTTATCGATCATCCCTTCGTTGCCTCTTGAGAAGGTGGTTGTGAGCCTCCTTCTTGAACCGCTGCAGTCTGTGTGGTGAAGGTGCTCCCACAGTGCTGTTAGGGAGGGAGTTCCAGGATTTTAGAAGCATAGAAGATAGGAGCAGGAGTAGGCCATTCAGCCCCTCGAGCCTGCTCCGCCATTCGATGCGATCATGGCTGATCATCCAAACTCAGTACCCTGTACCTGCCTTCTCCCCATATCCCTTGATCCCTTAAGCTTTAAGAAATATATCCAACTCATTCTTGAATATATTTAATGACTTGGCCTCAACTACCTTCTGTGGTAGAGAATTCCACAGGTTCACCACTCTCTGGGTGAAGAAATTCTTCCTCATTTCTGTCCTAAATGGCTTACCCCTTATCCTTAGATTATGACCCCTGGTTCTGGACTCCCCGACCATCGGGAACATTCTTCCTGCATCTAGGTTGTCCAGACCTGTCAGAATTTTATATGTTTTGATCAGATCCCCTCTCATTCTTCTATACTCCAGCGAGTATAAGCCCAATCGACCCAATCTCTCCTCATATGTCATTCCTGCCATTCCAGGTATCAGCCTTGTGAATCTTTGCTGAACTCCTTCCATGGCAAGAACATCCTTCCTCAGATAAGGCAACCAAAACTGCACACAGTACTCAAGGTGTGGTCTCACCAAGGCCCTGTACAACTGCAACAGGACATCCCTGTTCCTATACTCAAACCCTTTCGCTACGAAGGCCAACATACCATTTGCCTTCTTAACCGCCTGCTGCACCTGCATGCTTACCTTCAGCGACTGGTGCACAAGGACACCCAGGTCTCGTTGCACTTCCCCTTCTCCCAATCTATTGTCAAACGGCCGATGTACTTCCAAGTCGGGATGGCGAGTGACTCGGAGGGGAGCTTGGAGGTGGTGGTGGTCCCATGCGCCTGCTGCCCTTGTCCTTCTAGGTGGACGAGGTCGCGGGTTTGGGAGGTGCTGCCGAAGAAGCCTTGGCGAGTTGCTGCAGAGCATCTTGTAGAGGGTGCACACTGCAGCCACGGTACGCCGCTGGTGGAGGGAGTGGATGTTTAAGGTGGTGGATGGGCTGCTGATTCACCAGAAAATCTCTGAGGAATCTGCCTTTTACAATAAAAACAACAACTTGCCCTGAGACAGCACCTTTAACGTAGTAAAGCGTCCCAGGGTTCTTCACAGGAGCGATTATCAAACAAAAGTTGACACCGAGCCAGAGGAGGAGATATTGGGACAGGCGACCAACTGCTGGGTGACAGAGGCAGGTTTTGAAGGAGTGTTTTAAAGGAGGAGAGAGAGAGGTGGCGAGGCGGAGAAGTTTAGGCAGGGAATTCCAGAGCTGAGGGCCCAGGCAGCTGAAGGCACGGCCGCCAATGGTGGAGCGATTAAAATCAGGGGAAGCGCCAGAGGCCAGAATTGGAGAAGTGCAGAAATATTGGAGAGTTGCAGGGCTGGAGGAGGTTACAGAGATAGGGAGGGGGGCGAGGCCTTGGTGGGATTTGAAAACCAGGATGAGAATTTTTTAAATTAAGGCGTTGCCGGACCAGGAGCCCAATGTAGATTCAGCGATAGCAGGGGGGTGATGGGCGAACGGGACTCGGTGCGAGTTAGGACACGGGGCAGCCGAGTTTTGGGATGAGCTGAAGTTTACGGGAGGCCGGCCAGGAGTGCGTTGGAATAGTCAAGTCTGAAAGTTTCAGCAGCAGATAGGCTGAGATAGAGGGGGCCGATGTCACGGAGGTGGAAGTAGGCGGTCTTGATGAGGGAGAGGATAAGGGGTGGGAAGTTAAGCTTGGGGTCAAATGGGAGGCTGAGATTGAGAACGGTCGTGTTCGGCCTCAAACAGTGGCCAAGGGGGAGAGGGATGGAGTCGCTGGCTAGGGAACGGATTTTGTGGACGGGGACCTGAAGACAATGGTTTTAATCTTCCCAGCTCGGGGTCCAGTGAGACGCCGAGGTTGCGAGATTTGTTCACCCACGACATGGATTCTTTAGTAAAGAGGCCTTCGCTGCTAGCGCTGTGAACGGTGCATTCAAGGGGCTGCACAGAGACCAGTCCTGTCGCTCCGACTCACGATGGCCTCTTCTCTTCCCGTCTCCCTTTTTTTTTTCTTCGCTCCCCTTCCCAACAGAGTCGCCGGTGATGGAGCTGATTTCGCTGCAGAACGCGGACGGATCGTGGCGTCTAGACGGCAGTCTGGAGACGCTGCTGGGCCTGAAGCCTAAAGAAATCGGACGGGCAATCCCCCGCCAGGTAAGGCCTCAGCGAGAGCCCTGCTTATCGATTCATTTCAAAGGGAAGGGGGAAGGAAAAGACCCAAAGCATTCATAGACGTTAAAACCCAGGGCCCCGTCTGCCCTCTCAAGTTGGACATAAAAGACCCCACAGCCACTATTGGAAGAAGAGCAGGAGGGGAGTTCTCCCCAGTGGCCCGAGGCCAATATTTATCCCTCAGAAAATATCACTAAAAAAACAGATCATCTTGTGTTAATAGAGGGCTTTCATTGGCAGAATGCATGCTGGGATAGGCCGACCTCCATCGCATTCTCCAACCTCCCTCTGGTCGTGCCCCAGCCATCTGTGAAAGTCAGACAAGGTAAACCAGAAGGAGCTCCAAACCTCTCTTTCTCTCCCCTCTCTCTCCCACCATCACAGTGTCAGCCGTGGCTCGGTCGGACTCACTCTCGCCTCTGAGTCAGAAGGTCGTGGGTTCGAGTCCCGACTCCGGAGATCGGAGCTCCATCCTCGACGCTGACACCCCAGTGCAGTACTGAGGGAAGCGCTGCACTGTCGGAGGTGCCGTCTTTCGGACGAGACGTTCTACCGAGGCCCCGTCCGCGCGCTCTCCTGCCTTTCTCCTTTCAGACACCCAAGAAGTGGAACGTGCCCAGCCAGTGCCTGAAGAAGACGAGGGAGAGGAGAGTGAAGAAGAAGAAACAACACCAGCTCAGATCCCGACACTCCGCATCCTTTAGAGGCTAGGTTAGAGGTGGGATCTGCACGGGGCGAGACACCGGGCACAAGTGGGCTGCAGCCAGGTCAGAGGGAAAGGGTAGCGCAGGTGCCAGCTCCCCCGGAGGGCGAGGTCGCACACGAGTTCTGCTGCCCAGGACTCGGATGAGGACTTCGATGGGGCGGCCTACAGAAACATAGAAACATAGAAGATAGGAGCAGGAGTAGGCCATTCGGCCCCTCTAGCCTGCTCCGCCATTCAATGCGATCATGGCTGATCATCCAAATTCAGAACCCTGTCCCTGCTTTCTCCCCATATCCCTTGATCCCTTTAGCCTTAAGAAATATATCCAACTCCTTCTTGAATATATGTAATGAATTGGCCTCTACTGCCTTCTGTGGTAGAGAATTCCACAGGTTCACCACTCTCTGGGTGAAGAAATTCCTCCTCATCTCAGTCCTAAATGGCTTACCCCTTATCCTTAGACTGTGACCCCTGGTTCTGGACTCCCCGACCATCGGGAACATCCTTCCTGCATCGAGTCTGTCCAGTCCTTTCAGAATTTTATAAGTTTCAATGAGATCCCCTCTCATTCTTCTGTACTCCAGCGAGTATAAGCCCAGTCGACCCAATCTCTCCTCATACGTCATTCCTGCCATCCCAGGTATCAGTCTGGTAAATCTTCGCCGCACTCCTTCCATGGCAAGAACCTCCTTCCTCAGATAAGGCGACCAAAACTGCACACAATACTCAAGGTGTGGTCTCACCAAGGCCCTGTACAACTGCAGCAAGACATTCTTGTTCCTGTACTCGAATCCTCTCGCTATGAAGGCCAACATACCATTTGCCTTCTTAACCGCCTGCTGCACCTGCATGCTTACCTTCAGCGACTGGTGCACAAGGACACCCAGGTCTCGTTGCACTTCCCCTTTTCCCAATCTATTGCCATTCAGATAATAATCTGCCTTCCTGTTTTTGCCACCAAAGTGGATAACCTCGCATTTATCCACGTTATATTGCAAGAAGGCTGATGGGCAATGCGCGCGGAAATGCTTGGTGCATTGGCAGGCCGGCCAGAAAGCCTGAATGCAATGTCAAGGAGCTTGAAAGGAGTCCAGCTCCAAATTTGCACGGGGCTTTGGGCAGAGCTTTCCTGCGTGGAAAGGGTGTGGGCAGATCCATTAACGCACTCGTGGACCCGACCATCATGCCGCGTCTGATGGCTGAACTCTCAGCTTCCATTGCAGCACCAGCAGCAGCCACTCAGCGTCTTGGGTGCTGCAGTGGTAGTCCTGCAAGCTCAGCTTGCTGGCCACGCATGCACAGACTGCTGCCATCACGGCTGGGTTTAACAGTGTTGAAAGGCGCTTGCAGGGTGTCGCAGCAGTCCAGCAATCTGTCCTCCAGCAGATTACTGGGATTGCCCCCCCGGCAGAGTGGGCAGCGGCTCCGTGGAGGCCGAACCTGCTGTCCTCTCTCTCAGGATGACAGCATTTGTTCTCCCACCCCTGCCACTCCGCCAGTGCCCTCGCGGTTGCCCGTCAGCCAGCCAGCCATGCCCAGACTGCTGCCGCGCATGCCGAGGTGGTGCAGTCCGCAGCCGGGCCTATTAGGCCCAGAGCTCCTCGAGGTCGTCCTGCAAGGTCATCTGCAGTCTCCCCCCGCCCCTGCTGAAAGTCAGCAGCCTTCCACCAGCCATGCTGCAGCAATGGGGTAGCACTGCGTAGCAGCACTAGGAGAGGCGAAGGGAACGCACAAGGGTGAACAGTTGATTTTTTTGACGTAATATTGGATGGATTGATGTATAAAGTTGGAATTGGAATGTTTGGTTTGTAGAGGTTTTTATTTCAGCATCGTGGCCAGGAGGAGGAGGAGGCTGTGATGGTCAGTAACAGAGGGAAGGAGAGGTGTGGGACTAATGTTGATTGGGGAATTGGGGGTGCGGTCACTGATACCGCAGGCGGATGATTCGATCCTGGACACCCTGCCCAGACAAGGGCTGTCAGGCTTGCTACCAACCTTCCGCTTCCTCCTCCTCCTCCTCCTCCTCCTCCTCCTCCTCCTCCTCTTGTTCTGCTTCCTCCTCTTCCTCCTCCTGCTCCTGTTCCTCCTCCTGAGTTGGTGGCCGTACCCTGGTGGCAGGGGCTGTACCCTCATGATTCACCAGACTGATACCTGGGATGGCAGGAATGACGTATGAGGAGAGATTGGGTCGATTGGGCTTATACTCGCTGGAGTTTAGAAGAATGAGAGAGGATCTCATTGAAACTTATAAAATTCTGAAAGGACTGGACAGACTAGATGCAGGAAGGATGTTCCCGATGGTCGGGGAGTCCAGAAGCAGGGGTCACAGTCTAAGGATAAGGGGTAAGACATTTAGGACTGAGATGAGGAGGAATTTCTTCACCCAGCGAGTGGTGAACCTGTGGAATTCTCTACCACAGAAGGCAGTAGAGGCCAATTCATTAAATATATTCAAGAAGGAGTTGGATATAGGCTAAAGGGATCAAGGGATATGGGGAGAAAGCAGGGACAGGGAACTGAATTTGGATGATCAGCCATGATCTCATTGAATGGCGGAGCAGTCTCGAGGGGCCGAATGGCCTACTCCTGCTCCTACCTTCTAGGTTTCTATGATGGCCAGGTTGTGGAGGATACAACAGACGTCAATGAATCGGGGGACACACGCGCTCCGGTGAGTACTGCAGGACTCTTCCAGAGCGCCCCGGGCAGCGGAACCATTGCTTGAGCAACCCCGATCGTCTGCTCGGCGAGGTTTCCAAGTGGCAGCAGAGCTCTCGTTGTACGCACGCTGGCCGAGTGTGGTCGGGTTGCGGAGCGGAGTCATGAGCCAGGTGGTCAAGGGATAGCCCTCGTCCCCCCAGCAGCCAGCCTCCGGTTTGACGCGGTGGCGCAAACACGTGAGGGCACAGCGGACTGGCGCAAGAGTAAAAGCATCAGGACTGCTGCCAGGAAACTGGCCGTTGACCATCATGATGGTTCTGAGCATGGTCGCACAGCAACTGCATATTCATCGAGTGGCAACCTTTGCGGTTGCGATACATCGCCGAGTTTAGAAGCGGTACCCGCAAAGCCACGTGCACGCTTCGCCTGTTTCTCTCTGTTCTCTAAGGAAGGATATACTTGCCATAGAGGGAGTGCAACGAAGGTTCACGAGATTGATTCCTGGGATGGCGGGACTGGCGTATGAGAAGAGATTGAGTAAACTAGGCCTGTATTCTCTTGAATTCAGAAGAATGAGAGGGGGATCTCATTGAAGCATACAGAATTATTACAGAGCTTGATAGGGTGGATGCTTGGAGAATGTTTCCCTTGGCTGGGGAATCTAGAACCAGGGGCCACAGCCTCAGGATAAAGGGTCGGCCATTCAGGACTGAGATGAGAAGAAATTTCTTCACACAGAGGGTGGTGAATCTTTGGAATTCGCTACCCCAGAGAGCTGTGGAGGCTCAGTCATTGGGTATATTCAAAACAGAAGTCGATAGATTTCTGACTAGTAAGGACATCAAGGGATATGGCGATAGCGACGGTGAATGGAGTTGAGGCAGAAGATCAGCCATGATCTCATTGAATGGCGGAGCAGGCTCGAAGGGCCGAATGGCCCACTCCTGCTCCTATTCTATTTCTTAAGACAATGAAGTCCCCTCTCCTGGCGTAAAGAGCGTCTGTCACCTCTCTTATGCAGCAGTGGACGGCGAACTGGGAGATGTTACAGGTGTCGCCCGCTGGAAGGATCCCGACACGAAGACATTCAGGGCCACGGTCACCTTCACAGCCACTGGCAGCGCTGTCCTTGCCCTGGTGTGAGGCTGCAGGTCTGGTTGCAAGAGGGTGGCAGAGTTCTGTGAGCAGCTCCTTCGTAAAGCGCAGACGCCTCACACACTTTCTCCTGGCTGAGGTTAGAGGGTTGGTCTCGGAAGACCCTGGGTGGGTAAGGCCTCCTGCTGAGAGCCGCCCTCCCCTCTGCGAGCAGCTTGTCCTCCTCTCTGCTCCATCTCCCTGTCATGCTGTAGGCCAAGGGGGGGATGGCAACTAGAGCCCCCATGACTGAGAGCAAGTGGTCTGGCCAGAACCCTTGAAGTCAGAGCAAGGCCTTCTCCACTTGCAACAACCCTCCCTGTCACCTGCCCAACTTTAAACAGCTCCACAAAGCTCCAAACACTTCTACAAACTAACAGAGAGCCAGTCGAAATGAAAAAGCAAGTTACCTGAAATTTGTTCATTATCCCTTCAAATAGCGCAGGTGGGGAAGGGGGGGCCCTTGCTGCTGCTGAAGGCATGCTCGGCTGTGCGAGGTTAAGAGAGGTCGTTGGCTCCAGCAACGATGGCCAAAATGGCACTGCCGGCGTCAAATCAGTGTTGCACGCTCCTAACGCCCGCCCTTCCGCCATCACCAAAATGGCGTCCGGCGCGGACCGCACCAAAAATGTGCGCGCGCTGCTCGGACACCATTTTGGTCACGATTCAGCACCCGTAGCGTCCAAACAACGGGCGCTACGCAACGAATTTTAAGCCCCTTGCTTTTATACTGCGCCTTTCACCACCTCAGGACATCCCAAAGCGTTTCACAGCCAATGAAGCACAATTTTGAAGTGTAGTCACTGTTGTAATGTAGAAAACGTGGCAGGAAATTTGAACACCACAAGATCCCACAAACAGCAATGTGATAATGAGCAGATCATCAGTTTTTAGTGATGCTGGTTGAGGGATAAACATTGGCCCCAGGACACCGGGGAGAACTCCCCCCCCTGCTCTTCTTCCAGTGGTGGCCGTGGGATGTTTTGAAGGGATAATTACAAGTCCTAGCCCTTTTCGGGCTACCCCAGATCAGGCGTATTCCTCAGACGTTCACCTTCAACTAAAGTTAAAGATAGCCGAATTCTATAAGACGCTTAATTGGGTCTAAAGATCAGACTACCTTTCCCTAAAGGAAAGGAACGACACGAAGATGTTACCGTCTTCCGGATAGCACTTTTAATAAGTTTAAATAGACTGTAACCTTCCGGATATTATGAGGGTCCGGAATACCCCCCAGAATTCTGCAACTCCTTTGAGTATACAGAAATTGAGTTCGCGAGTTTATACAGAAATACTCTGTGAGATAATTCTAAAAATATAAAGATTTATTAAAGAACCGACATTTAGTTAACAGCTGTTATGGCATTGCAACTTTAATCGTTCAAAATACAAATAGCTTACATTTCTTATTCTCAAATCTTAACTTTGTTACATTTCCACACTTCTACTTATTTCTTAATCCAGAATATCCACCAAAATCAAATACCTTGATTACCCGAGACTCAGAGTTAAAAACTTAGAGCGTGCCTGTGAAGTTGAGAAAAGCTTGCCCTTCCAGCGACGTCTGACTTTTAATCTGAAAAGCTCTTATTTTTATACTCTTTTTTAGTGGTTTATTCTTTGAAGTATTTTTTCTATTCTTTACTGTCATTTCAGCTGTTGCTTTTAGACTTCTGTCTCCTGTTTAGGTGTTTCAAAAACCATCATAATAAACAATATGACAGTAGTATTTATTTGATGTGATTCTTATCGAAGGTTTTCCACTCAATTCTAACACTACTTTAACTGGTTATTATCAGGCGTTGTGACTCCGTGGTATTCCAAGTTCAACACAAGAACAATGTAATTGCTTGGTGTCATCTATTGATGTAATATCTACAAAGTCTCTCTGTAGGTACTTTTTACAATTTGTAATTCAAAAACACTTCATCTAGGGTGTTCTTTGCATTTCTTATTTACTTCAATTGGTTATATTAAGAACCGTGTCTCCTGTTTCTCAGTTTAACATAAAACTATTTTATGGCAGGTATTTCTTTTACTTGATGTCATTTTTTCAAAGGCACTTGTTTTTTTTTAATGCTCCGTGCACCTGTTCGACGTGTTAGATTTTGACACTTTACTTGGGTCATTCCATTGTGTTGGTTCCAATGTCCAGACATCGAGGAACCTCCAGCCTGCTGTTTCAATAGGGCCATGTCTTTGTATTTACAAACATTCCCCATTTCAAAGCTTGTGATGTTGACAACTTTGTTAACAACTGATCTTTATCTCAGAAGCCTGTATTTCTGTTTTACGGCTTGTGTCGTTGAGGCTTTTAGATTTCTAACCCCAGTTTGTCATGTTTTAATATTATCAAATCTGTTTCTAGGATGATGTATTTCTTGGAATATGGCTATTTCCTTCGCAGTTTTACGTCCACCTGAGAGATCAGTCGGGCCCTCAGTTTAAGGTCTCATCCGAAAGACGGCAGCGCTCCCTCAGTACTGGCACCGGGAGTGTCGGCCCTGGATTATGGGGCTCAAGTCTCTGGAGTGGTGGGGGCTTGAACCCACCTCCTTCTGATTCAGAGGAGAGAGTGAGACACACTTTCCACAGCTGACATTTCTGATTTGTGCCTCAGTTTCGAAGTTTTCCCGACCTGTAGCAGCAGGCCTGAGGTCAACTCAGTGAACTCAGTCCCAAACACAACCCTTCCCCCCCCTCCCCATCACCCAGACCCCGATACGACCTAGAATACCCGGTCATCCCCACCCGGCAGTCACAACCCGTGCCCCACAGCCTGGTCTCATGGGGGAGGAAAGAGCAGAGATCAGGGTCACAAAACAAATCGTTGGAACATTGTAGAGGGAGTTTTACTCTGTATCTAACCCGTGCCGTAACTGCCCTGGGAGTGTTTGATGGGACAGTGCAGAGGGAGCTTTACTCTGTATCTAACCCGTGCTGTACCTGCCCTGGGAGTGTTTGATGGGACAGTGTAGAGGGAGCTTTACTCTGTATCTAACCTGTGCTGTACCTGCCCTGGGAGTGTTTGATGGGACAGTGTAGAGGGAGCTTTACTCTGTTTCTAACCTGTGCTGTACTTGCGCTGGGAGTGTTTGATGGGACAGTGTAGAGGGAGCTTTACTCTGTATCTAACCCGTGCTGTACCTGCCCTGGGAGTGTTTGATGGAACAGTGCAGAGGGAGCTTTACTCTGTATCTAACCCGTGCTGTACCTGCCCTGGGAGTGTTTGATGGGACAGTGTAGAGGGAGCTTCACTCTGTATCTAACCCGTGCTGTACCTGCCCTGGGAGTGTTTGATGGGACAGTGTAGAGGGAGCTTTACTCTGTATCTAACCCGTGCTGTACCTGCCCTGGGAGTGTTTGACGGGACAGTGTAGAGGGAGCTTCACTCTGTATCTAACCCGTGCTGTACCTGCCCTGGGAGTGTTTGATGGGACAGTGTAGAGGGAGCTTTACTCTGTATCTAACCCGTGCTGTACCTGCCCTGGGAGTGTTTGATGGGACAGTGTAGAGGGAGCTTTACTCTGTATCTAACCCGTGCTGTACCTGCCCTGGGAGTGTTTGATGGGACAGTGTAGAGGGAGCTTTACTCTGTATCTAACCCGTGCTGTACCTGCCCTGGGAGTGTTTGATGGGACAGTGTAGAGGGAGCTTTACTCTGTATCTAACCCGTGCTGTACTTGCCCTGGGAGTGTTTGATGGGACAGTGTAGAGGGAGCTTTACTCTGTATATGACCCGTGCTGTACCTGCCCTGGGAGTGTTTGGGACAGTGTAGAGGAGTATTACTCTGTATCTATCCCCTGGCATCCCCTGTCCTGTCCATCTTTAATGTACAATATCTGACTCTGCTCTATATACGCGGCTGGTTTGACTCTGTTCTCTGCCTCACCTCTCTCTCACTGATGCTCTCTCTGTCCCTTTAAGGATATCAACCAGACTCTCTGGGTCACGGTCCTGGCAGTGATTTGGCTGCACGCCTTTGGTGCCGACACGAAAGATGAGTGGGAGCTTCTGGTGGACAAGTCGGTGTCCTGGATCAAGGCCAACGCAGGTGAGGACGAGGTCAGATCGGAGGTCAGGAGGCTGAGGCCAACTGAAGGAGGCCATTGTATTGATCTCATTGAGCGCTCAGCACTAAGTCTTCTCTCAATCCCTCTCCCTCAGGGAGATATCTGTACACTGACTGGTGTCTCTCAGTCCCTCTCCCTCAGGGAGATATCCGTACACTGACTGGTGTCTCTCAGTCCCCTCTCCCTCGGGGAGATATCTGTACACTGACTGGTGTCTCTCAGTCCCTCTCCCTCAGGGAAATATCTGTACACTGACTGGTGTCTCTCAGTCCCTCTCCCTCAGGGAGATATCTGTACACTGACTGGTGTCTCTCAGTCCCTCTCCCTCAGGGAGATATCTGTACACTGCCTGGTGTCTCTCAGTCCCTCTCCCTCAGGGAGATATCTGTACACTGACTGGTGTCTCTCAGTCCCTCTCCCTCAGGGAGATATCTGTACACTGACTGGTGTCTCTCAGTCCCTCTCCCTCAGGGAGATATCTGTACACTGCCTGGTGTCTCTCAGTCCCTCTCTCTCAGGGAGATATCTGTATACTGACTGGTGCCTCTCTAGCCTAGATTAACAGTCATTTTAATTCTTGTGTCCTACTCCAGGTCCTGACCTCGGGGGATGTGTGAAAGCTGGAAATGACCTGCTGAAAACCTCAGTCGATCCACACGTGTTTGGACTGTGAAAGAACTTTGAAAGAATAGGAAAAAGGATCAAATTAATACTTTCATTTTGATTTGACAACCATAGGTTGTCATTGGTGTATAAGCACAGATTCTTGCTCATTGTGTCTCTCTCTCTCTCTCTCTCTCCATTTCTCCATTTCATCGGGATCTTGGTCTATAAGTACTCGAGCGCTGCTAAGGAGTTTGTTTCTTGGAACATTTGATATGTTTTGTAAATTGAAGAAAGGCATTGCTATTTTGTCGCTTTGTGTAATCATCTCACTTTCAAATAAATTTGACTGCTCAATTTAACCTGAATGTTTTTGGGTCTGACTGTGGGTGGTCGTCAGCATTCAGTGTTGACCAGGGTGCAGTGGGCGGCAGGTGTGCTCTCGTGTATTAAAATTTGTTAAGTTTGTTAATTGTGGGGTGAAGCATCTCGCAGAGGGCTCTTGTCTTTGAAGTGTCAACGTACGCAGGCTTGCAGGCTGAAGCAAGTCATTGAAATTCATGAATGTTAACGGTTGAATACTGAGGTTGCCCATGGGCAAGATATCATTACTAACGCAGTCAGATGCCGTAAACAAACTGTGCGCAAGACTGTACTCCCTATCTACCCGAGTGTTGGGAATGGTTAATAGCTCAATACACCTAGATCCCGTGTGTCGGCTCGTAGGAGACTTGGACTGGGATCTTCCGTTTCCCTGCTCTTGCCGCACGCCCCAAGGACAAATCAGGAAATTGATTACCCCATCTCATAATTTTGCGAACATTAAAGGAAGTTGGTGGAAGTTCAAGGGCTGGGGCGGGTGGACGGAATTTCCTGATGTACTCTCCTGTCCTGAGCCGGGTCGGAATATTTAATCCCGGTGTTTTTCTGCTGACCAGTATTGATGGGAGGAGTTTTGTTGGTGCCCCAATCCTGGAGGAATTCCCCAGCACTATTATTTAGGGGTCAGCCGTGCCTCAGATGGTCTCAGTCTGTGGCTACAAGAGCAGGTCAGAGGCTGGGTATTCTGCAGCGAGTGTCTCACCTCCTGACTCCCCAAAGCCTTTCCACCATCGACAAGGCACAAGTAAGGAGTGTGATGGAATACTCTCCACTTGCCTGGATGAGTGCAGCTCCAACAACACTCAAGAAGCTCGACACCATCCAGGACAAAGCAGCCTGCTTGATTGGCACCCCATCCACCACCTTAAACATTCACTCCCTCCACCACCGGCGTACCGTGGCTGCAGTGTGTACCATCTACAAGATGCACTGCAGCAACTCGCCCAGGCTTCTTTGGCAGCACCTCCCAAACCCGCGGCCTCTTCCGCCAAGAAGGACAAGGGCAGCAGGCGCATCGGAACACCACCACCTCCAAGTCACACACCATCCTGACTTAGAAGCATATTGCCGATCCTTCACCGTCGCTGGGTCAAAATCCTGGAACTCCCTCCCTAACAGCACTGTGGGAGTACTTTCACCACATGGACTGCAGCTGTTGAAGGTGGTTCACCCCTCACCTTCTCAAAGACAATTAGGGATGGGCAATAAATGCTGGCCTTGCCAGCGACGCCCAGATCCCAGGAACGAATATCGAAAAAAACTCTTCTCCTCTGAGTCAGAAGGTCGTGGGTTCGAGTCCCATAATCCAGGGCCGACACTCCAGTGCAGTACTGAGGGTGTGCTGCACTGTTGGAGGTGCCGTCTATTGGATGAGATGTTAAAACCGAGGCCCCGTCTGCCCTCTCAGGTGGACGTAAAATATCCCATGGCCACTAATTTAGAAGAGGAGCTGGGGAATTCTCCCCGGTGTCCCGGGGCCAATATTTATCCCTCAACCAGCACCTGAAAACAGATGATCTGGTCATTATCACATTGCTGTTTGTGGGATCTTGCTGTGTGCAAATTGACTGCCGGATTTCCATTACAACAGTGACTACACTTCCAAAACATTCTTCATTGCCTGTGAAGCACTTAGGGATGCCCTGAGGTGGTGAAAGGCGCTGAATAAATGCAAGACTTACTTTCTTTCCCCTCCAAGTCACCCACCAAAAGGCCTT
The DNA here is from genome assembly GCA_030390025.1 of Squalus acanthias. Classification (NCBI taxonomy): domain Eukaryota; kingdom Metazoa; phylum Chordata; class Chondrichthyes; order Squaliformes; family Squalidae; genus Squalus; species Squalus acanthias. The sequence goes on along the minus strand of JASTWF010000050.1, from coordinate 497,590 downwards.
TCTATTGGACAAGACAAAGATGGCGGCTGGGTCACGTGACCGCCCCTTGTGGCCTCTGAACGATCGCGCAGACCAGAAGCGCATCTGACGTTCCTCTTCCCGTTTGATCCGTGGCATCTCGGGCATTCCCTGTCTGGGGAATCTGGCCTGTGACTCCAGGCCTGCGATGGGAAATCAGTGGAGTAAAGACCGAACCTTTTTGCTGGTCTGGAGAACGTAGGAACAGGAGGAGGCCATTCAGCCCCTCGAGTCTGTTCCGCCATTCAATGGTCGCTCTGTATCTTAACTACCCTCCTTGGTTCCGTGACCCTTAATACCCTGGCCTAACGAAAATCTATCAATCTCAGGTTTTGAAATTTTCAACTGACCCCCAGCCTCAACAGATTTTTTGAGGGAGAGAGTTCAAGATTTCCACTGCTCTTTGTGTGAAGGTGTTTCCCGACATCACCCCTGATCGGCCAAGCTCTGATTTTAAGATTATGCTCCCTTGTCAGACCATTTCACACACACACAGTGAACGGCCCTTTGATTTCCATTCTCACTAGTAGACGCGACCTCGGTATTCTCGCTTCAGTTCGTCCGACACGGGAAGCTGTGTGGAATATAAACCGTGGGAGATGACTCTTCACTTGGATACGGGTTCCACGGCCTCGGGGCACCCGCCTGTGCTCTCTCTAGGGCCGGATTTGATCCCAGGTCCCAGAGGGTGAAAGGTCAGTGTCTGACCCACCGCCCCCTACCCAGACCCCTGAATCGGTGAGGAATTTGTTCCTCGGCCATTTTTAAAGGAGCTGTTTTGTGGAGTTTAAGTGCACGGAGTGACTGTACGTGACCTGCTCACCAGGCAGTCAGGGCCAGAATGTGCAGGGAGAACAGGGATCATTTCACTTCATGTTGTCCTGTGCTTGTGCCAGTAGATGGTGCTGCTCCGTCAATATTAACAGTTCCATTTGTGAGAGAGAGAGAGAGAGAGATGGATGGATACAGAGAAATGGTAGCTGAAGAGACAGAAAAAGAGAATTGGAGAGGTATAGAAAAACAGAGACACGTAGATAGAAACATACAAGATAGGAGCAGGAGTAGGCCATTCGGCCCCTCTAGCCTGCTCCGCCATTCAATGCGATCATGGCTGATCATCCAAACTCAGTACCCTGTCCCTGCTTTCTCCCCATATCCCTTGATCCCTTTATCCTTAAGAAATATATCCAACTCCTTCTTGAATATATTTAATGAATTGGCCTCTACTGCCTTCTGTGGTAGAGAATTCCACAGGTTCACCACTCTCTGGGTGAAGAAATTCCTCCTCATTTCTGTCCTAAATGGCTTACCCCTGATCTTCAGACTGTGACCCCTGGTTCTGGACTCCCCGACTATCGGGAACATCCTTCCTGCATCTAGTCTGTCCAGTCCTTTCAGAATTTTATAAGTTTCAATGAGATCCCCTCTCATTCTTCTGTACTCCAGCGAGTATAAGCCCAATCGGCCCAATCTCTCCTCATACGTCATTCCTGCCATCCCAGGTATCAGCCTGGTGAATCTTCGCTGCACTCCTTCCACGGCAAGAACCTCCTTCCTCAGATAAGGCGACCAAAACTGCACACAGTACTCAAGAGACGTAGGAGAGAGACAGAGATAGAAAGAGACAGAGATATAGAGAAAGAGATGGGGAGAGACGGAGATGTATAGAAAGGCGTAGATGGATATAGAGAGATCAGGGATGTAATGAGAGGGAGATATATAGAAAGAGATGGAGAGATAGATAAGATAGAAAGAAAGACTTGCATTTCGACAGCACCTTTTCATGACCTCAGAACATCCCAAAGCACTTTACAGCCAATGAAGTACTTTTTGAAGTGTGGTCACTGTTGTAATGCGGGAAACGCAGCAGCCAATTTGCGCACAGCAAGCTCCCACAAACAGCAATGTGATAATGACCAGATAATCTATTTTAGCGCTGTCGATTAAGGAATTACTCCCCCAGGCTCTACTTCAAAATAGTGCCGTCGTCTGCATCCGAAAGAGGAGACCTCCGACAGCGCAGCGAGGTCGGTACTGCACTGGGAGCGTCAGCCTAGGTTTTTGTGCTCCAGTCTCTGGAGTGGGACTTGAACCCACAACCTTCTTGAAGCCAGAGGCGAGAGTGCGGCCCACTGAGCCACGGCTGATAGCGAGAGGAAAGACGCAAGATGGAGAGATGGGTAGATACATAGGGCTGGATTTTGAATGACCCGTGGAGTCGGGTTTGGAGGCGTGTGGGGGGTTAAATTTGCGGGGTCGGGGGTCCCGACCCCAACCCGACTCCACGCAATTTGACAAAATCAGTCGCGGTGTTCCCGACTCCGTCCTGCCTCCAAGAGGCGGGAGAGGCCATTAAAGCCCTTAACAAGCCCTAAATTGGCTCTGTAATGCCATTTTGAAACGTTTTAGCTAGTTTAACCCTTTTCTGACGTGAAGTACGCCTGATGTGAAACACGCCAGTGAAACCTGGCGGGAGCACAAGTGGATAGCTGACTCTCAGCTGCAGGTCCCCTATTACAACGGAGATGTGATGAAGGTGGTAGTAGTATTAGGTCTGAAAGTCGCCTCTGATGCTGCTGCATTGAATGTGTTCAGAGACTGCCTGGCCTTTGCTGTGAGAGGACTTGGATGCAAAAAAATGCTCTCTCTCTCTCTCTCTCAATTTTGCATCCAGGTCCTCTCACAGCAAAAGCCAGGCAGTCTCTGACCTGCAATGCAGCAGGAATGATGACATCATCAGAGGCGACTTTCAGACTCAAACCACTAATTAGTTAATGGGTTCCCACATGCTGGAACTCAATTGCCCAATTAAGTGAAAATTGCATCATTCATCCACATTAATCTGGAGTCGGGGGGGGGGGGGGGGGGGGGAGAAACACGAAATGCGGATGACACGACCCCAACCTGACCCCAAGACAAAATCCAGCCCATAAAGAGCGATCTAGAGCTGGATAGTAACGCCATAGACCGTTGTTTACTGGCTCCTCACACCCCCATCCCACAGACCGATACTCTCCACCTAAAAATCAACAGACGAGAATTGCCCTTTTTCCAAAAGGTTTAATATAAATTATAAAATATATTTTTGTTTTTAAAAAAAACCTCTCTGGGGCGGGGGGAAGATGACTCCTCACTTGGATACGGATTCCATGGACTCTGGGCGCCCTCCTGTGCCTCGGCCACGCGGCCCTTCTTCAACCCGCCAGCCCAGGCTGCAGACAGGATGCTCGACCGGGATTGTGCCGTCGTCACAGCCGGGCTCCGTCCCGCCCCCACTGGCGATATCCACCATGGCGCACTTTCTCGAAGGAACCCCTGAGGAATGTTTCCCGCTTCTATCTAGCCTCGTTGGCACTTGGGAAGGCACGGGGGAGGGGAAGGGGGGGAAAGATGGGGGTCTGAGAACTCAAACTTGGGAGAGGGGTGGCGGCTGGGGGTGATGCTGGGGTAAGAAAAAAAAAAAGTCGTCTAAATAGAAACGCAAGTTCCAGAAGTCTAAGTTTGTCCTGTCCGACCGGTTGGCGGCCATTTTGTGACCGTCCCCCTTGGCAGAGTTCGAAGGTCGCGCACCCCCCTCCACTCCCTCAGGCCTCCTTCCGTTGCAACAGGCACATCAGCAGCAGCAGCCCCAGGGGGATGAAGAAGATGGAGGTCACGAAGAGTCGAGTGACGCTCTCCCGGCGACAGGCCGACAGCGCCAAGGTCCGCGGCTGCTGCGCCAGCCCGGGGGAGGCGCGCTCCTTGCTCGGCGAGGCCTCGGATCTCACGCCCACGCGGCCTAGCACCAGGGGTCGGATTTGAGACATGCTTTCCTGAGAAGAGAGAGAGAAAGAGCGAGGCGTCATTCATTAGGAGAATTTCGGCTCTGCGCCGCTGCCCAGTGTCGGACCCGGCCCTCCCGCTTCAGACCAAAAGGCAGCCATTTGTAACGTAGAGATACCCGGCAAGATCAGAAAATACTGCTGCCACAATATCTGCAGCCTCCTCACGGACTTCTGCGTCAACACCCAATTTATGCTCGTCAGTGAGAAACTTCATCCCCCCTCGGTCTAGTCCTTTGCTTGACCCCAGATCCCAGAGGGTGCAAGTTCAGTTTTTGACCCCAGCCCCAACACAGTCCCTCAGAGAGAGAAGAAATTCATCCCCTTCTGTCTGGGGCAGAATTTGTAAGGTATGATGATATGTGATATAAGGCAGCAGGACAGGTAGATAAGGTGGTTAAGGCGGCACATGGGATACTTGCCTTCATTAGCCGAGGCACAGAATATAAGAGCAGGGAGGTTATGATGGAGCTGTACAAAACGCTAGTTAGGCCACAGCTGGAATACTGTGTGCAGTTCTGGTCGCCACACTATAGGAAGGATGTGATTGCATTGGAGAGGGTGCAGAGGAGATTCACCAGGATGTTACCTGGGCTGGAGCGCTTCAGCTATGAAGAGAGACTGGACAGGCTGGGCTTGTTTTCCTTAGAGCAGAGAAGGCTGAGGGGGACCTGATTGAGGTGTACAAAATTATGGAGGGGCATAGATAGGGTAGATAGAAAGGAACTTTTCCCCTTAGTAGAGGGGTCAATAACCAGGGGGCATAGTTTCAAGGTAAGGGGCAGGAGGTTTAGAGGGGATTTGAGGAAACACTTTCACCCAGAGGGTGGTTGGAATCTGGAACTCACTGCCTGAAAGGGTGGTAGAGGCAGGAACCCTCACAACATTCAAGAAGCATTTAGATGAGCACTTGAAACGCCATAGCATACAAGGCTACAGACCAAGTGCTGGAAAATGGGATTAGAATAGACAGGGCTTGATGGCCGGCGCGGACACGATGGGCCTCTTTCTGTGCTGTGCAAGTCTATGGGCTGGATTTTCATTGACCCGTGGAGGTGGGTTTGGAGGTGTGTGGGGGTTAAAATTGCGAAAACTGGCGGGCGGGCACAAGTCCGCCTCCATGCAATTTTCATTAAATCGTGTCTGCTGGTCCCAACTCCGTCCCGCCTCTAAGAGGCGGGATAGGCTGTTAAGGCCCTTAACAAGCACTAAATTGTCTCTATAATGCCATTTTGAAAGGCCTGTGAGATTTTAACCCTTTTTCTACGTGAACCACGAATGTGAAACCTGGCGGGAGCACATTTGGATAGCTGACTATCGCTGGCTAGCTGGCTGGCTGATCGATCTGGGAGTGGTGGTGCAAGGGAGACATATCTGGGAGTGGTGGTGCAAAAATATCTGGGAGCAGACTTAGGGCTGCTGCTCTCATTTTGCATCCAGGTCCTCTCACAGCAAAGGCCAGGCAGTCTCTGAAGACCTTCAATGCAGCAGCAATGATGACATCATCAGAGGCGACTTTCAGACTGAAAACACTAATTGGGTCATGGGTTCCCACATGCTGGAACTCAATTGCCCAATTAGGTGAAAATCGCATCAAACTCCCACATTGGGGGCAACACGGTGGCATAGTGGTTAGCACGGTTGCCTCACAGCGCCAGGGACCCGGATTCGAATCCGGCCCCAGGTGACTGTCTGTGTGGAGTTTGCACATTCTCCCCGTGTCTGCGTGGGTTTCCTCCGGGTGCTCCGGTTTCCTCCCACAGTCCAAAGATGTGCGGGTTAGGTTGATTTGGCTATGATAAATTGACCCTTAGTGTTAGGGGGGCACTAAATAGGTGGGGTTACGGGGATAGGGTGGGATATGTGTCGGTGCAGGCTCGATGGGCCGAAATGGCCTCTATCTGCACTGTGGGGATTCTGTGATTCTGTGACATCCAATTGCAGTCGGGTGGATAACACGAAAAGTGGATGACACGACCCCAACCCGCCCCAGTATCAAAATCCAGCCCTATGACAACGAGGTCCTACCAATTATTGAATGGTGCGCTGAGAGTAGCCCCTCCCATTATCTCTCGGACCACCCCCTCCCGGGGGAGGGGGGAAGCAAGGGCGCTACGCTACCTCGACGATGGCTCTGGTCTCCTTCTGCGGGCTAAGGCGCAGGTTCCAGCGGTGGGGGCGCTCCTGCTGGCGGGTCGAGTCATCCTCGCTCTCCGTCGTGTCCTGCTTGACGATCTTGTGCCGTCGCCGCCTCTTTGAGCAGCTTCGATGCAGGATCTCCGCCTCCTTCAATCTGTCGCCGGGGGGGGGAAGAAGACAGTCCAATCAAGTCATGGACTTCACAGAACAGAATCACAGAATCCCCACAGTGCAGATAGAGGCCATTTCGGCCCATCGAGCCTGCACTGACACATATCCCACCCTATCCCTGTAACCCCACCTATTTAATCCCCCCCTAACACTAAGGGTCAATTTATCATAGCCAAATCAACCTAACCCGCACATCTTTGGACTGTGGGAGGAAAGCGGAGCAAACCCACGCAGACACGGGGAGAATGTGCAAACTCCACACAGTCACCCGGGGCCGGATTCGAACCCGGGTCCCTGGCGCTGTGAGGCAACAGTGCTAACCACTATGCCACCTTGTACACGAATCACAAAAAGTGAGCATGCAGGTACAGCAAGTAATTAGGAAGGCAAATGGAAAGTTGGCCTTTATTGCAAAGGGGAAGGGAGTATAAAAGTAGGGAAGTCCTGTTACAACTGTACAGGGCCTTGGTGAGACCACACCTGGAGTACTGCGTACGGTTTTGGTCTCCTTATTTAAGGAAGGATATACAGGTTGGGCGTCCAAAATCCGGAGTTCCAGAATCCGGACTCCGGGATGATTGGTGGCAGGGTCGTCCGGAATCCGTAAAATGTTCCGGAATCCGGATTTTGGATGCTCACCCTGTACTTCAAAACGCCATTAACTTTTGTTGTCTTTTTTTGAAAAATCCTATGAAAAATGCAGGTGATGCAATAAAACTTTAGTGTTGCGTTTTATCCTCCTTAATCTGCACAGCTCCACTAAGTGTTTCCGCCAGGCTGCGGCCACGGCACCACGCCGCCCTGCTGGCCTAGTGTGGACCGTCGGACGCTCTGCGGAGCTCGCAGCGTCCCTTCCCCTTTAACAGAAGGGGAGGGGCGGAGAAACGCGTCAGGGCTACGCGGAGCGGCCCAGGCATTTCCGGACTCGGAACGTGTTTCTGATGTCCGAAGTCCGGAAAGGCCCGAGCCCAGGTTGCGATATTTCCGGACTTTGGACATCAGAAACACGTTTCGAAGTCCGGAAAAACACGGACAGAGGCCGAGCCGGTTTTCATGAGGTTGCCGGATTCAGGACGCTCAACCTGTACTTGCATTGGAGGCAGTGCAGAGGAGGTTCACTAGGTTTATTCCCGAGATGAAGGGGTTGCCTTATGAGGAAAGGTTGTGCAGGTTGACAGAATCACAGAATCCCCACAGTGCAGATAGAGGCCATTTCGGCCCATCGAGCCTGCACCGACACATATCCCACCCTATCCCCGTAACCCCACCTATTTAGTGCCCCCCTAACACTAAGGGTCAATTTATCATAGCCAAATCAACCTAACCCGCACATCTTTGGACTGTGGGAGGAAAACCGGAGCACCCGGAGGAAACCCACGCAGACACGGGGAGAATGTGCAAACTCCACACAGACAGTCAACCGAGGCCGGATTCGAACCCGGGTCCCTGGCGCGGTGAGGCAACAGTGCTAACCACTATGCCACCGTGTTGCCCCGAAACAGGTTGGGCCTAGACTCATTGGAGTTCAGAAGAATGAGAGGGGATCTTATTGAAACATAAGATTCTGAAGGGGCTTGACAGGGTAGATGCAGAGAGGATGTTTCCCCTCGTGGGGGAAATCTAGAACGAGGGGGCATAATTTCAGAATAAGGGGGCACCCTTTTAAATCGGAAAGGAGGAGGAATTTCTTCTCTCAGAGGGTCGTGAATCTTTGGAATTCTCTTCCCCAGAGAGCTGGGGAGGCGGCCGAGTCCGTGAATATATTCAAGGTGGAGAGAGACAGATTTTTGAACGATAAGGGAGTCGAGGGTTATGGGGAGCAGGCAGGGAAGTGGAGTTGAGGCCAAGATCAGATCAGCCATGATCTCATTGAATGGCAGCAGGCTCGAGGGGCCAAATGACCTACTCCTGCTCCTACGTCTCATGTGGTGGCATCTTATCACCGAGGGGGCCGGGAGTGCGGAGATCAGTCTCTCCCAGCGATGATATTATAGAATGTGGGCATCAGTCTCTCCCAGAGAAGTTAATACGTTAGGTAAGGGAATGGAACAACAAAGCTGGAATATTACTTTCAATCAAATTAGGACAAGGGGGCACTTTTTAAAAAGTTTTTAATTTATTCATGGGATGTGGGCGTCGCAGGCAAGGCCAGCATTTATTGCCCCTCCCTAATTGCCCTCGAGAAGGTGGTGGCAAGCCGCCTTCTTGAACTGTTGCAGTCCTTGTGAAGGTACTCCCACAGCGCTGACTTTGTCGTAGCGGTTTGTTACAACTGAGCGGCTCGCTAGGCCGTTTCAGAGGGCAGTTAAGAGTCAACCACATTGCTGTGGGTCTGGAGTCACATATAGGCCAGACCGGGTAAGGGCGGTAGATTTCCTTCCCTAAAAAGGACATTAGTGAACCAGTTGGATTTTTCCATACAATCCGGTAGTTTCATGGTCACCACTAGCTTTTTAATTCCAAATTTATTTAATTAACTGGATTTAAATTCCCCAGCTGCCATGGTACCCTCAACCATTATGCTACCGCACTAGTAAAAGACTCCTCGTCACACGGAGAGCGATCGACACTTGGAATGGTCTCCCGAATAGAGTCGGGGAGGAAATAACCCGGGAATAAGGAGTAAGCCATTTAGGACAGAAATGGAGGAGGAATTTCTTCACCCAGAGAGTGGTGAACCTGTGGAATTCTCTGCCACAGAAGGCAGTAGAGGCCAATTCATTAAATAGATTCAAGAAGGAGTTGGATATATTTCTTAAGGCTAAAGGGATCAAGGGATATGGGGAGAAGGCAGGGACAGGGTACTGAGTTTGGATGATCAGCCATGATCGCATTGAATGGCGGAGCAGGCTCGAGGGGCCGAATGGCCTACTCCTGCTCCTATCTTCTATGATTCTATGAATGATTGCGGAAAGAGTTGCATACAGCAATGGGCGGGCGAAAGGGTGGAGGGGGTCGTGTTGTATCCTTCTGGATGATGAGGCGAGATGGGCTGCATGATATATTAGCCTTGGAGGGGGGGCTGCAGCGTAGATTCATCGGAATGATACGAGGACAGGTTGCATAGACTGGGCTTGTAGTCCCTCGCGTATAGAAGATGATTAAGGGAGAATCTAATTTAAGGGTTTTAAGATGATCAAAGGATTTGATGGGTTTGATAGAGAGAAACTATTTCCTCTGATAGGGGAGTTCAGAACAAGGGAGTGCAAACTTAAAATTAGAGTCAGGCCGTTCAGGGGTGATGTCAGGAAGCACTTCTTCACTAAGGATAGCGGAAATCTGGAACACTCTCCCTCAACAAAGCAGTTGTTGTTGGGGGTCAATTGAAAATTTCAAAACTGAGATTGGTAGATTTTTGACAGGCAAGGGTATTAAGTGTTACAGAATCAAGGCGGGTGGATGGAGTTAAGATACAGATCAGCCATGATCCAACTGAATGGCGGAACAGGCTCGAGGAGCCTAATGGCCTCCTCCTGGTCCCAGGTATGTTCGTGCGTAACTATCCGGTGACCGAAAAGATGCCAAATCACTCAGCAACAGGATTCAGCGCCCTCTGGGTTAGGGATGAAGGGAAAAAATCAGCCACAGTTCCTGCTCGCTCCTCAGGTGACTTCTGCTGGGAGTGTACGAGTGCGTACTGGGGTAGTGGATGGGTCAGTATTGGCTGTGATCACTTCGCTTGAAGCCCCCACCCCATCCGGTGAATACCCCACCAACGCTCGCTGCATGGGAGGTGGGTGGCGGGGGGAGGCGACGCACAGAGAGCGGCTGCATGGGAGAGGGTACCAGAGGGGCGGTCAGCACGTGGTGGAAACCCACTCCTGAGGCAGGGCCTGTACATTACCCTAGGTGAATCTATGCACCATGTGGGGCAGGGACTCGGTCCTCCAGCGCTCACACTCTTGAGGCTGGCCGAGAGACCTGAAGGAGGGGGGCGGGGGGGGGGGGGGGGGGGGGGTGGGGGCAGGCTTAGCCTCACACAAAATCTCTTCTCCTCCTTCCCCCCGCCCCCATCATGGCGAGCCATCCGGGCCCCAACACTCCATCGAAGTTTCAGTCAGCATCTAACAATCCCGCAACACCTTTGGGATCCCACCTCACTCAGGTTCCCCGTTCCCACAGATTTCACCCCACCCAAATTGCTCTCCTGAAGGTGCCGACTCGTGTGCTGGGGTCTGGTTGCCCTCGGGTAGCTCACCCGAGGAGCCCCTTCTTCATGTGAGGGTATTGGGACTGCGGAGGGCATTGCAGCCGAGCCGAACCCTGTCTGCACACTTTGCAGCCGAATTCATTGACGCGTGATCAGGAGCAGGAACCCTGGATGATTTCGCCACTCCCAAGTACAGTGCCAAGGCTTCTAAATTGTAGACACCCACCCCCCACCCAGGAGATATAACCTGGGCCCTTCCTGCATTATGGTGGTCAGTACCAATTGTAGCCTTCCCCCTACCACCCGTGCACCTCCCCGGGGATCAGATCACTCAGCACAGACAGGGGTCAGGGCGAAACCTGGGCCCTTCCTGCTCTGTGGGGCTCAGTACCAATTGCAGGCCGCTTTTCTCGGGCCCTGGCTGGGATCAGCTCACGCAGCACAGACCAGGTGGATGGAACCAAGCCCCGAGACAATAAACAAGAGGCCTCGTCTGCTCTCTCTCTCTGGAGGGCGTGAAAGATCCCACGGCCACTATTTCGAAGAGCAGGGGGGAGTTCTCCCTGGCGTCCTGCGGCCAATATTTATTCCTCACCCAACATCGCTAAAACAGACGATCCAGTCATTCATCACATTGCTCTTGTGGGATCTTGCTGTGTGCATTTCCTACATTACAGCGACTGCAATTTAAAAGGTACTTCATTGGCCGTAAAGCGCTTTGGGACGTCCTGAGTTTGTGAAAGGCGCTATACAAATGCAGGTTCTCTTTCCTTTCACTATTGGAGGTGCCGTATTCGGTCTGCCCCCTCAGGCGGACGTAAAAGATCCCTTCCTTTCTTTCGCAGCCTGGGTGGGTGGAACCTAGGCCCCTTTCCTGCTCGGAGAGACTCTGGACCAATTGTAGCACCTCCCCCCCCCCCCAACCCCATGATCAGCTAACTCAGCACAGACTGGGTGCACGGAACCAAAGGCCTTCCTCGGGGGGGAAATCTGTCCCTTAATTTTTTACCTGGCGGTGTCTCTAACTGCGCCTCCGAACCTTCGAAACACTCTGTACAAATTGCCCCTCTCTACATCCGCATCCACTTCCCTCAACGTCACAAAGAATCTGGATTAGGCTTTCGCCTTCATTCTCGGGATGTCGGCGTCGCTGGCAAGGCCATCATTTATTGCCCATCCCTGGTTGCCCTGAGAAGTGGGTGGTGGTGGTGGTGGTGGCGGCGAGTCTTCTTGGAAACAGTTTGATGTCATGGAGTGGCTCGCTCGGCCACTTCAGAGGGCAGTTAAGAGTCATCCACGTTGGTGTGGGATTGGAGTCACGTATAGGCCCCAGACCGGGTAAGGTTGCCTTCCTTAAAAAGGGACATTAGTGAACTGGCTGGGTTGTAACAACAATCCGATAGTTTCATGGTCACTTCTACTGATAATCAGCTTTTTAATTTCCAGATTTTTTTTTTGCACTGAATTCAAGTTCTCAAACTGCTGCGGTGGGATATGGCATCGCATTTCCTGGATTAGTCCAGTAACATAACCCGGGCGGTAGTATGCCTTTGATACCTCTAGACTTGACTATTCAACACTCTGAATGAAGCAGTCCATGCCCGCATGCAACAAGACCTGGACGACATTCAGGCTTGGGCTGATAAGTGGCAGGTAACATTCGAGCCACACAAGTGCCGGGCAATGACTATCTCCAACAAGCGAGAGTCTAACTACCGCCCCTTGACATTGAACAGCATTACCATCGCCGAATCCCTCACCATCAACATCCTGGGGGGTCACCATTGACCAGAAACTTAACTGGACCAGCCACATAAATACTGTGGCAACAAGAGCAGGTCAGAGGCTAGGTATTCTGTGGCGAGTGTCTCACCTCCTGACTCTCCAAAGCCTTTCCACCATCTACAAGGCACAAGTAAGGAGTGTGATGGAATACTCTCCACTTGCCTGGATGAGTGCAGCTCCAACAACACTCAAGAAGCTCGACACCATCCAGGACAAAGCAGCCCGCTTGATTGGCACCCCATCCACCACCTTAAACATTCACTCCCTCCACCACCGGCGTACCGTGGCTGCAGTGAGTACCATCTACAAGATGCACTGCAGCAACTCGCCAAGGCTTCTTCAACAGCACCTCCCAAACCCACGACCTCTACCACCTAGAAGGACAAGGGCAGCAGGCGCATGGGAACACCACCACCTCCAAGTTCCCCACCAAGTCACACACCATCCTGACTTAGAAGTATATCACCGGTCCTTCATCGTCGCTGGGTTAAACTCCTGGAACTCCCTAACAGCACTGTGGGAGTACCTTCACCACACGGACTGCAGCGGTTCAAGAAGGTGGCTCACCACCACCTTCTCAAGGGGCAATTAGGGATGGGCAATAAATGCTGGCTTTGCTAGCGACGTCCACATCCCATAAATGAATAAAAACTCTCCTGGTCGACCTCCCATCTTCCACCCTCCGTAAACTTCATCTGACCCAAAACTCTGCTGCCCGTATCCTAACTTGTACCAAGTCACCGTTCACCCATCAACCCTGTGCTCACTGACCTACACTGGCTCCCGGTCCAGTAACGCATCGAGTTTAAAACTCTCATCCTTGTTTTCAAATCCCTCACCCCGCTCCCATTCTCTAACATCCTCCAGTCCTACAAACCGCCCAGATCTCTGTGCCCCTCCCAATTCTGGCCTCTTGCACATCCCTGATTTTAATTGCTCCACCATTGGCAGCTATGCCTTCAGCTGCCTGGGCCCCAAGCTCTGGAATTCCCTCCCTAAACCTCGCCGCTTCTCTCTCCTCCTTTAAGATGCTCCTTAAAACCTACCTCTTTGACCGAGCTTTTGGTCACCTGTCCTAATATCTATTTATGTGACTTGCTGTCAAATTTTGTCCGCTAACACTCCTGTGAAGCGCCTTGGGACGTTTTACTACCCAAATGCAACTTGTGGTTGTTAGGTTACTGTTTAGTGATCTTTTTCTTCTTCCAGTTAGAACTTAGATTCTGTCTCTCTTCATACCTTTCCCAGTGACCGGTGCTCCTAGAGAACTTCCGGAGGGATTGAGGGACACTGGTGTGCACGCAGCTCTTGTCCACTATAGTAAGGTATCTTGGGCACTTCCCCTTTACTCCACCTTCTCTCGATGACCAAGGTGGGGAGGGGTGCAAACGAGTTGAAGTGCTGGCCTGCCACTTTGCCAATTAGTTTGCGGCTGATACAGGGCTATGGGGAGAGATATGGGCAGTTGGATTAGTTTGGGATTGATACAGGGCTATGGTGAGAGTGTTTTGGCAGTGGGATTAGATTTGGATTGATACAGGGCTATGGGGAGAGAGCGGGGCAGTGGGAGTAGTTTGGGATTGATACAGAGCTATGGAGAGAGAGAGAGCAGGGCAGTGGGATTAGTTTGAGATTGATACAGGGCTATGGGGAGAGAGCAGGGCAGTGGGATTAGATTGGGATTGATACAGGGCTATGGTGAGAGAACAGGGCAGTGGGATTAGATTGGGATTGATACAGGGCTATGGGGAGAGAGCAGGGCAGTGGGATTAGATTGGGATTGATACAGGGCTATGGTGAGAGAACAGGGCAGTGGGATTAGATTGGGATTGATACAGGGCTATGAGGAGAGAGCAGGGCAGTGGGATTAGATTTGGATTGATGCAGGGCTAATGAGAGAGAGCGGGGCAGTGGGACTGATACAGGGCTATGGAGAGAGAGTTTTGGCAGTGGGATTAGATTTGGATTGATACAGGGCTATGGTGAGAAAGGGGGCAGTGGGATTAGATTGGGATTGATACAGGGCTATGGGGAGAGAACGGGGCAGTGGGATTAGATTTGGATTGATACAGGGCTATGGGGTGAGAGCCGGGCAGTGAATTTAGTTTGGAATGGATACTGGGTCTGTGGGGAGAGAGCGGGGCAGTTGTATTAATGTTGGATTGCGAGAGCAAAATGCCACCATGGACACTGGACCGACTGGCCTCCATCTGTACTCGAAACCTCTATGGTAAGGAAACCAAGACAAGGGGCTCTGGTCTGTATGGCACAGTCCATTGACATCAGGGGGAGTTACTGAGTTTAATTTAGTTTCAGTATCACGTCACCACATGGAGCTGGACACCCGATGCAACAGGTATTGTACTCCTCGCACGATCATAGCTCAGTCGGTCACCCTCTTGTCTGGGGAGTTTATGGGTTCGAGTTCCACTCCAGAAATTAAGCCCATAATCCAGGCCGACGCTCCCGGTGGCAGTACGGAGGGTGCGCTGCACTGTTTGAGGTGCCGTCTTCAGAATGAGACATTGAACCAGAGGCGCCGTCTTCCCTCAGTTGGCTGTGAAAGATCCCACGGCCGCTACTGAAAGAGGAGCAGGTGGAGTTCCCCTCGGTGTCCCAGGGCCAACATTTATCCCGCAACCAACACCTCCGACAGAAACAGATGATGAACCGGGTCACTCAACTCGTTGCCGTCTGTGGGATCATGCTGCGCACAAAATTAACTGCTGCATTTCCCTACACAACAGCAACGGCAATTCAAAGAGATTTTCACTGGCTGTGAAGCGCATTGGCACATCAAGGGGTGCTGTATAGACGCGGGTTCGTTGTTCCTTTGGGGGGGGGAACCTCGCGTGGCTGCCTGCACGTCACCCAGTGACCAGTAGTGGAGCCGAGACCCCAGCCTCTATCCACGCCCCGTTGTTCGGCGAGACCTTGACCGAATCGAGACACTTCTCTCCCTTTCCCGCTCTCCGTCAAGATCGCAACAAGGACGCACTTGAGGAGGAACAGAGTTGCCTTTCTACGCGCCTTATGCCTTCGTCCGAAAGCGCTGCTCAAGCCTGTAACAGTTCCTCTCTGAACTGCAACCACCGGTTACGGAGGCAAACCGAGCAGTTATTTGCATCACTGCAAGCAACAATTGACCAGTTCATCGGTTTTTGGTCGAGGGATAAATATTGGCCCCAGGACACCGGGGAGAACTCGCCAGTTCTTCTTCCGATAGTGGCCTTGGGGGGACCTTTTACGTCCACCCGAGGGGGGACAGACGGGGCCCTCGGTTGAATGCCTCATCCGAAAGACGGCACCTCTGACAGTGCAGCAGCGCTCCCTCAGTACAGAGAGTCAGTCCAGGATTATGGGACTCGAGTCTCTGGAGTGGAGACTCGAACCCACGCCCTTCTAACTCGGAGGCGAGGCCGACAGCTGACGCAGGCCGTTTCCAAACTGGAAGTATTTCAGTGGCCGGGAAGCGCTTTGGGAGTCCCGAGGATGTCAAAGGAAGATCTTGCATTTACATAGCGCCTTTCACGACCTCAGGACGACCCAAAGTGCTGCACAGGCGATAGAATTCCTCTCCAAGGTGCAATCACATGTTGTGGGGGGGGGGAAGCAGTGGCTGTGGGATCTTCTAACCCGCCAGCCGTTAAAGCCGACACGACTAAACGGACTAAATCACAGAATCCCCACAGTGCAGATAGAGGCCATTTCGGCCCATCAAGCCTGCACCGACACATATCCCACCCTATCCCCGTAACCCCACGTATTTAATCCCCCCTAACACTAAGGGTCAATTTATCATAGCCAAATCAACCTAACCCGCACATCTTGGACTGTAGGAGGAAACCGGAGCACCCGGAGGAAACCCACGCAGACACGGGGAGAATGTGCAAACTCCACACAGACAGTCACCCGAGGCCGGATTCCGAACCCGGGTCCCTGGCGCTGTGAGGCAACAGTGCTAACCGCTATGCCACCGTGTTGCCACTGGTGCCTGTTCGAAATAAAAAAACACTCCTTCGACCGCCCCCCCACCCGACTCATAAGACCACGCTGACAGACGGAGCCCGCACTGCACTGTGAGAAAGCTAAATCTTTTATTCGACGTATTAAACTGCTCTCCACTAGTACTCCATCTATCCTCAACTCTCGCACGTGTAGGCTGCTGTCCAATCTCAAGCTGCTGAATTGAGACACCTGCGAGAGAGAGAGAGAAAGCAGCGCGTTAACATCTATCCACCTAAAGCCTGGCAGCGCATCCGTTGTACCTCGATGTCGCACTTCAAAAAAACCATGAATGGGGAGGGCCGGTCAGGTCAGGCGGAGGTCGATCACACAGCCGAGATACTATCGGCGCAGGGGCTTCTGTGAGCTGGAGGCTGAAATAACATACGCCTGGGCATTCCTGTGAACCGCCTTCAGCGTTCAACCCCCGCTTGACCTCAGGACCCATTTCAGGACCCCACCATCCTTCTCGCTCACCTCCCCCGCCACTAGTACTTAAGCAGCGGATGTAAAGGGACGGGCTGGTTTGTGAGCTGAACAGTGGGATGCAGACCCCAGACTAACAGCAACCAATGTCACAAGGTCAGTTCGTCTCAATAACTTTATGAACAGGCTGGAATTTGGGATATACGCCGGTAAAAAAGGAACTAGTCGGACACAGACACTCAAAATATTGCTCATCACCTCTACACTGGTCCTGCCATTTGCTGCACAGTCACCAATCCACAGTGTGTCCTTCTCAGATACCAGCTCCTCCATCACTAATACACAGCCTGTCCCACTCTCAGATACCAGCTCCTCCATCACCCACACACAGCCTGTCCCACTCTCAGATACCAGCTCCTCCATCACCCACACACAGCCTGTCCCACTCTCCGATACCAGCTCCTCCATCATTAACACACAGCCTGTCCCACTCTCAGATACCAGCTCCACCATCACTAACACACAGCCTGTCCCACTCTCAGATACCAGCTCCTCCATCACCCACACACAGCCTGTCCCACTCTCCGATACCAGCTCCTCCATCATTAACACACAGCCTGTCCCACTCTCCGATACCAGCTCCTCCATCACCCACACACAGCCTGTCCCACTCTCAGATACCAGCTCTTCCATCACCCACACACAGCCTGTCCCACTCTCAGATACCAGCTCCTCCATCACTAACACACAACCTGTCCCACTCTCAGATACAAGTTCCTCATAGAATAGTACATCATGGAAGGAGGCCATTCAGCCCATTGAGTCTGCGCCGGCTCTTTCGAAGAGCAACCCAGTTAGTCCCACTCTTTCCCCATATCCCTGCAATTTTTTTCTCCTTCAAGGATTTATCCAATTCTCTTTTGAAGGTAGCAGCTACTGTTGAATCTGCCTCCACCACCCTCTCAGGCAGTGCATTCCAGATCCTAACCACTCGCTGCATAAAAAAGTTTTTCCTCATGTCGCCTCTGGCTCTTTTCCAATCACCTTCAATCTGTGCCCTCTGGTTATCGACCCTTAAGCCATTAGAAACAGTTTCTCGATTTACTCCATCTGAAACCTTCATGATTTTGAACACCTCTATCAAATGTCCTCTTTGCCTTCTCTGCTCCAAGGAGAACGACCCCAGCTTCTCCAGTCTATCCAAGTAACTGTAATCCCTCGTCCCTGGAACCATTCTAGTAAATCTCTTCTGTAACCTCTCCAAAGCCTTCACGTCCTTCCTAAAGTGTGGTGCCTAGAATTGGACACAATACTCCAGCTGGGGCCGAATCTACTTTAAAGCCCAGGATCACATATGCTTTATTAAACTTCTTTGTTAACCTGTTCTGCCACCTTCAAAAGATTTGTGCACAAGCACCCCCAAGTCTCTCTGTTCTTGCACCCTTTAGTGTGTACGGTCTCTCCTCATTCTTCCTACCAAAATGTATCACCTCACATTTCTCCGCATTGAATTTAATCTGCCACGTGTCCGCCCATTCCACCAGCCTTTCTGTGTCTTCTTGAAGTCTATTTCTATCTCCCTCACTGTTTACTACACTTCCAAGTTTTGGGTCATCTGCAAATTTCAAAATTCTGTCCTGTACACCCAAGTCCAAATCATTAATGCACATCAAAAACAGCAGTGGTCCAATCCTAGTACTGAACCTTGGGGAACGCCACTGTATATCTCTCTCCAGTCCGATAAACAGCCAGCCAGTCACCACAACACTGTTTTCTATTCCTTAGCCAATTTTGTATTCATGCTGCTACTGCCCCTTTAATCCCATGGGCTTCAATTTTGCTAACAAGCCAAGTATTTAGTACTTTATCAAACACCTTTTGAAAGTCCATATACACAACATCAACTGCACTGCCCTCATCCACCCTCTGTTACCTCATCAAAAAACTCAATCAATCCCCCATCACCCACACACAGCCTGTCCCACTCTCAGATACCAGCTCCTCCATCACCCACACACAGCCTGTCCCACTCTCAGATACCAGCTCCTCCATCACCCACACACAGCCTGTCCCACTCTCAGATACCAGCTCCTCCATCACCCACACACAGCCTGTCCCACTCAGATACCAGCTCCTCCATCACCCACACACAGCCTGTCCCACTCTCAGATACCAGCTCCTCCATCACTAACACAGCCTGTCCCACTCTCAGATACCAGCTCCTCCATCACCCACACACAGCCTGTCCCACTCTCAGATACCAGCTCCTCCATCACTAACACAGCCTGTCCCACTCTCAGATACCAGCTCCTCTATCACCCACACTCAGCCTGTCCCACTCTCAGATACCAGCTCCTCCATCACTAACACACAGCCTGTCCCACTCTCAGATACCAGCTCCTCCATCACCCACACACAGCCTGTCCCACTCTCAGATACCAGCTCCTCCATCACCCACACACAGCCTGTCCCACTCTCAGATACCAGCTCCTCCATCACCCACACACAGCCTGTCCCACTCTCAGATACCAGCTCCTCCATCACCCTCACACAGCCTGTCCCACTCCCAGATACCAGCTCCTCCATCACTAACACACAGCCTGTCCCACTCTCAGATACCAGCTCCTCCATCACCCACACACAGCCTGTCCCACTCCCAGATACCAGCTCCTCCATCAATAAACACAGCCTGTCCAAATCTCAAAAAAAAAGTTTGCATTTCTATAGCGCCTTTCACAACCTCAGGACGTACCAAATTGCTTACAGCCAATGAAGCACATAAGATAAGAAATAGGAGTAGGTCATATGGCCCCTCGAGCCTGCTCCGCCATTCAATACTACTCTTCTGAAGTGTAGTCACTGTTGTAATGTAGGAAACATGCGAGCCAATTTTCACACAGCAAGAGATAATGATCAGATCATCTGTTTTAGTGATGCTGGTTGAGACATAAAATTGGCCAGGACTTGCCTGCACATTTGGCCAGGCACCCTGAATAGTGGCCGTGGGATTTTTACGTCCACCGGAGGGGGCAGACCCCATCAGTTTAACACCCCACCCAAAAGACGGCACCTCCGACAGTGCAGCGTTCCCTCAGTACCGGCACCGGGAGTGTCGGCCTGGATTATCAGGCCCACTGTGGAGTGGGACTCGAACCCATAACCTTCTGACTCAGAGAGCACTACCCAACTGAGCCACGGTCGACACCAATAAGCTCCGCCGTCACGAACACTGGGCTAGATCACACTCTCATACTGGGCCCTGAATGAGCCTAGGACAGGTAAAACGATGGACTCCCATCTGGGAGTCGTGGCGTGTCCGACTCCAGTGCAGAATTGATGGCCTGAAGGATCTCGGTGCTTCAATACTCGCCGATTTAACAGACTCGCCTTATTACCTGCCCTCCGCATCCTCTACGTCTGCATCTCCATCACTCCCACCTGGCAGCCCATGCGGCTCCATCTCAGGGTCTGTGTTCTGCTCCTGACAACAAAAAAGGAAAACAAGGTTACCTGGGAACAGGGGGAGATGGCGGGAACGGCGAGGAAAAGGCGGTGAGAACGGGGGCGGGGGAAAGAAGGTGGGAACAGGGGCGGGGGGGGGGGGGGGGGGGGGGAAGAGATGGCGGGAATGGGGGATTCAGCCCACCCTGGGTTAGGGATGGTTAGGGCGGAAATTCAGTCAGAGTTCCTGCTCCTGAGCACTATCAAGCGACTCCTGCTGGGAAGAGCGTCCGATGTCACTCCAGCACAGATCCCGCCCGCCCACCGAGTGACTGCATGTGCCAAGCGAAGACAGGATCGAGGCCTGGCTGTCAAACTGCCTCTCTCCTTCCCCCCCCCCCCCCCCCCCAGTCAAATACTAATCAAGGATCACCAGAGAGTCCCCCAAGGGGAGGAGTTGGGGTGGGGGCGCGGGAGGTGGGAGTGTCCCCTGCTCCATTCTCTCCTACTATGTGGCTCCAATGAGGCAGACGCTGTTCTGACACCCTCTGAGCACTCACTCCCTGTGCAAATTAAAAGCCAGAAGTCAGTCAGTCAGTCAATCACCTCTGTCCCGTAGCCCTCCGAGTGTCTCATGCCAATCCCGTTAGTCAGCCCGTACGCCACCGGTTCAGGGTCGTCCTCTGTTGTTCCAGCAGGTTCCTGCGGGTCCTGAGGGAGAACGTACAAACAGCCATCAGCATGGGACCACAGTCAGAGACTAGGGCGAGTACCAGAGGGACCCAGCCCGCTCCCTGATGGGGGAACTGGGTGGGGCAGTGGGTCAGACACTGACCCGTCACCCTCTGGGATCCAGGGCCAAATCCAGTCTTAGACCAAGGGGATGAAGGTCTCCCCTCTGATGGGAGACTGGGAGGCTCAGACACTGAATTTTCACCCTCTGGGGCCAAATTCAAATCATTCGGTGGCCACACACTTTTCGCAGTGAAGGCACAATATTCAGCAAGGGTGCTGTGCTCTTCTGAGCTGGGATCACTTGAAGCTTGGGTCTCAAAATGACTCAAGCTGTGCAGTACCAGACGGGAGAGTATCGTTCTATCTTAACCGCTGTGTACTGTACATGTACAGGAGCTGATACTGCGACACACACACAAACTGCGACACACACAGTACCAGATGGGAGTGAATCATTCTCTTTTACCCGCTGCGTGCTGTACATGCACAGGAGCTGACACAGACACACGCGCCGTACAGTACCAGACGGGAGTGAATCATACCCTTTTACCTGCCTGGTACTGCAATGCTAAGTTCTGCTAAGTTTAAGTCACTTATGTAACAGGGATTAATGTCACCCTGCAGTAACGGGAGGCGAGGACTTGACAGCGGGAAAGCTCCTCCACAGAGTGACATTGCAAAGTCACAGCCCGTGGAATGACGACAAGTGAGAAGCGCTGACGTCACCCCCACAGACGCTGCGATAGCTCTACTGCCTCGAGGGAGTGACAGGCAGGGTATTAATAGAACAACGTGCATCATGCGCAGCCACCAACCCAGCTGCAGAGGCATTCCACTGACTCTCAAATTACTTTCACTGATGGGTGAGTCGGGAACGAGAGGCCATCAATATAATATCACTAAAAAATGAAGGGAAAGGTTAGAAGAATTTTTTTTTTAAATGCAGAAGATTGTTTGAACATGGTATTTTCTATCGGGTGGAATCAGAACCTATGAGAGCTTTTCAAAGAGATGGGGATATATGGCAGATGGAATTTAACCCTGATAAGTGCGAGGTGATTCATTTTGGTAGGGCAAATTTGAATAAGGATTACAGGGTCAACGGCAGGGTTCTGAGGAACGTGGAGGAGCAGAGGGATCTGGGGGTTCATATCCACAGATCTCTGAAGGTTGCCACTCAAGTGGATAGAGCAGTAAAGAAGGCCTATAGTGTGTTAGCGTTTATTAACAGAGGGTTTAAGTTTAAGAACCGTGAGGTTATGCTGCAACTGTACAGGACCTTGGTGAGACCACATTTGGAATAGTGTGCGCAGTTCTGGTCACCTCACTATAGGAAGGACGTGGAAGCATTGGAAAGAGTGCAAAGGAGATTTACCAGGATGCTGCCTGGTTTGGGGGGGGAGGTCTTATGAGGAAAGATTGAGGGAGTTGGGGCTTTTCTCTTTAGAGCGGAGGAGGATGAGAGGCGACTTAATAGAGGTTTATAAGATGATGAGGGGGATAGATAGAGTGGATGTTCAGAGACTATTTCCTCGGGTAGAGGCAGCTGTTACAAGGGGGCATTAACTATAAGGTGCATGGGGGGAGATATAGAAGGGATGTCCGAGGTAGATTCTTTACTCAGAGAGTGGTTGGGGTGTGGAATGGACTGCCTGCTGTGATAGTGGAGTCGGACACTTTAGGAACTTTCAAGCGGTTATTGGATAAGCACATGGAGCACACCAGAGTGATAGGGAGTGTGATAGCTTGATCTTGGTCTCGGACAATGCTCGGCACAACATCGAGGGCCGAAGGGCCTGTACTGTGCTGTACTCTTCTATGATATATATATATATATGGGACTGGGAGAATTGGACAAAGGTGATAGCTCCTCCAGAGAGGTGCCACGGGGCGATGGGCTGAATGGGGAAAAGAGTAGAGGAATGGGAGAAAGGGGCGAACTCCTTCAGATAGAGGACACAGGCGTGAGGGGCCAAATGTGGAAAGGGACTAAAATTTTTTACATTTATATAGCGCCTTTCACGACCTCAGGAAATCCCAAAGCGCATTACAGTCAATGAAGGACTATTTGAAGTGTAGCTACTGTTTTAATGTAGGAAATGCAGCCGCCAATTTGTGCACAGCAAGGTCCCACAAAACAGCAATGTGATAATGAGCAGATAATCTGTTTTAGTGATGTCGATTGAGGGATAAATTTTGACCAGGACACCGGGGATAACTCCCCTACTCCTCCTCTTCGAAATAATGCCGTGGAATCTTTTACAGCCACCCGAGAGCGCAGATGGGGGGCCCCCTCGGTTTAACGCCTCATCCGAAAGACGGCACCTCTGACAGGGCCGCACTCCCCCAGTACCGCGCTGGAGCGTCAACGCAGATTTTGGTGCTCGAGTCTCTGGAGCGGGACTTGAACCCGCAACCTTCTGACTCACAGACGAGTGCGCTACCCACTGAGCCAGAGAGCTAGCACGGGACGGTGGGCCAAAAGGGAAGAGGATATAGGGAATGGGAGTAAGGGCTAGGTGCTTCAAAGAGCCAGAACAGCCATGATGGGCCAAAAGGTGGAAAAACTTTTGAGATTCTATGGTGGAAATTGTAGGGAGTGTAGATGAAAGCATAAAATTACAAAGGGATATTGATAGATTAAGTGAATGGGGAAAAACTGTGGCAAAGAATGAGTTAGATATATTTCTTAAAGCTAAAGGGATCAAGGGATATGGGGAGAAGGCAGGTACAGGGTACTGAGTTTGGATGATCAGCCATGATCTCATCGAATGGCGGAGCAGGCTCGAGGGGCCGAATGGCCTACTCCTGCTCCTATCTTCTAAAAATGAAATTTAATGTAGTGAGGTCATCCACTTTGGACCTAAAAAGGATAGAACAGGGTACTTTCTAAATGGTGAAAAGCTAAAAACAGTGGAGGTCCAAAGAGACTTGGGGGATCCAGGTACATAGATCATTAAAATGTCATGAACAGGTACAGAAAATAATCAAAAAGGCTAATGGAATGCTAGCCTTTATATCTAGAGGACTAGAATACAAGGGGGTAGAAGTTATGCTCCAGCTGTACAAAACCCTGGTTAGACCACACCTGGCGCACTGTGAGCAGTTCTGGGCACCACACCTTAGGAAGGATATATTGGCCTTGGAGGGAGCGCAGCGTAGGTTGACCCGGACTTCAAGGGTTAAGTCACGAGGAGAGATTACACAAACTAGGGTTGTATTCCCTAGAATTTAGAAGGTTAAGGGGTGATTTGATCGAAGTTTAAGATATTAAGGGGAACAGATAGGGTAGATAGAGAGAAACTATTTCCGCTGGTTGGGGATTCTAGGACTCGGGGACAGAGTCTAAAAATTAGAGCCAGACCTTTCAGGAGTGAAGTTAGGAAACACTTCTACACACAAAGGGTGGTAGAAGTTTGGAACTCTCTTCCACAAACGGCAAATGGGGCTAGATCAGTTGTTAATTTTAAATCTGAGATTGATAGCTTGTTAACCAAAGGTATTAAGGGATATGGGCCAAAGGCTGGTATATGGAGTTAGGTCGCAGATCAGCCATGATCTCATTGGATGGCGGAACAGGCTCGAGGGGCCAAACGGCCTATCCCTGTTCCTAAATGAGGGGTCTCAGTGATGGATTGAATGGGAGGTTTGAAGCTCAGTTCAGGGTCTAAGCAGCGCAGTGTCGGGTACAGGATGAGTGAGCAGGTGGGGAAAGGGTAAGGCACAGAGTTTCGGGCAGAGGGAGGCATACAGGATGGCTCGAGTCCCACCTGTAGTGCGTTTCCCTGTTGGCTCACCTCCGTGCCCCTCAGCCAAGAAATGGGAGGGGGGGGGAGGAAGAATTCAAACCCAGGATTCAATAGCAAAATACTGCGGATGCTGGAAATCCGAAATAACAGAAAACGCTGGAAAAACTCAGCAGGCCAGGCAGCATCCGTGGAGGGAGAAACAGGATTACTGCTCTTAACCCTAGCTGGAATGCATCTGCGTGCACTTGTCTCCGACACTTTACTTTCCATTATCACATTTTTCCTTATAAATCCCTATGTTGCCGTTTAGAATGGAATCTGTCTATGTAAACGTGTCACGCTGCAATTACACCCTCCCTCCAGTGGTGGCGCTGGTTTTGCATCTCCCAACTTGTCGGCCTGTACTGCAGGGAAACTCCTGTGCTCCAGACTCTACTTCCCAAATGGATTTTTAACAGGAAAGAACTGGCGAATCTCTGTAGGTGTAGGTATGGGGATCCGCAGCTTCTGAAGCGCGCCACCCCCCCCCCGCCCGTGTGGTGGGAGGGTGGAACTGCAATGGGTAGCTTTATAATGGGAAAATTCTATTCCGACACAACCCAGAGGCATACTAGAATGGCGAGATCCAAATCAGGAGCAAATTTAATATGCAATAGAAAGTGCTGTATAAAAGTAAGGGCAGAATGTAGGACTTTAAAATGGGGAATAAATTCCATCAGCTTGACCTGGTCAGATTATCGCTACACCCACCGGGCATCCTCTAACCCCACCCCACCCTGCAAGACTACATTAGGTCCTGGATTCCTGTGTACAGTGGCACAGGAGATCGATAACTGCGTGTATATAGTGCGTGCACGTTAGGTGAGGGGAGGAGCAGACTTGGCTGTTATGACCCCCGTGGTTAAGCACCGCGCTGATATTCATTGACTGGGCTCACAAGTGAAGATTTCAGAGGGGCTCTCTTGGGCTGACTGAGATCCTGTGAAATCTCCACTCCAGGTGAGGAGTCAGCATCATTGAACGGGGATATATTCTGAAGAAAACACTCTTCCTTTTCAACAAAGGGGGCTGCTGAGAGCAGCACTTAGCCCCTTTCAACACATCTTCATACAACGTGGCCTTGGGGAAGCACCAGGTCAGAAATTCCTCGTGCCTGGAAGATTCCACAGCTTGTTCCTGACTGTTTATAACGCGTAGCTCTGCTTAACAACAAGACGGATGTCGATTCAACGCTCTCCCGGCCGGCCTCCCATCTTCCACCCTACATAAACTTCATTCAGCTCATCCAAAACTCTGCTGCCCATATCCGAACTCGCACCAACTCCTGTTCATCCAGCACCTCTGTGCTCGCTGACCTGCACTGGCTGGCAACACCTAGATTTTAAAACTCTCATTTTCAAATCCCTCCACGGCCACGCCTGTTCCGATCTCTAACCTCCTCCAGCCCTACAACCCTCCAAGATCCTGGTGCTTCTCCGGTTCTGGCCTCTTGCCCACCCCGATTTTATTCGTTCCACCATTGGCAGCCGTGCCTTCAGCCATCTAGCCCCTGAACTCTGGAAATCTCTCCCTAACTCTCCTCTTTTTTAAGATGCTCCTTAAAACCTCTCTCTTGCTGTTCTAATATCTCATGTGACTCGGTGTCAAACTTTGTTTGATATCGCTCCTGTGAAGCACCTTGGGATGTTTTACTATGTTAAAGGCACTGTCTAAATGTAAGTTTTTGTTAATGTTCTTGTTGCAATGTGAGGCTAAGAGCTGCCCTTCCCAAAGGCAATGGAGATACACCCTGACCAGATTTCACCTCCAAGTCATCCCATGACTTTCGATTGCAACTTGCACCTTTAACATACCATAGAAGCTTACAACAGAGGGCAGTCATTCGACCCATCGTGTCTGGTAGGGCAATCCCAAACGCCTCCCACTGCCCCACTCACCCCATAGCCCTGTATCAATCCCAAACTAACCCCGCTCTCACCCCATAGCCCTGTATCAATCCCAAACTACTCCCACTGCCCCGCTCTCTCCCCATAGCCCTGTATCAATCCCAAACTACTCCCACTGCCCCGCTCTCTCCCCATAGCCCTGTATCAATCCCAAACTACTCCCACTGCCCCGCTCTCCCCATAGCCCTGTATCAATCCCAAACTAATCCCACTCTCCCCATAGCCCTGTATCAATTCTAAACTACTCCCACTGCCCCGCTCTCACCCCATAGCCCTGTATCAATTCCAAACTAATCCTACTGCCCTGCTCTCATCCCATAGCCCTGTATCAATTCCAAACTAACCCCACTGCCCTGCGCTCTCCCCATAGCCCTGTATCAATCCCAAACTAACCCCACTCTCACCCCATAGCCCTGTATCAATCCCAAACTACTCCCACTGCCCCGCTCTCACCATATCTCTTTCTTCCACTGAATAAAGACGTTACCCAGTTTTCCTGGAAAAGATGCAATGGTCTTTGTCTCCATCACTTCGTGGCAAATTATTCCACATTCCAACAACCCTGTGTGTGAAGAAATTGCTCCTACACTCCCTCCTGACGCTTCGAACAATTTTAAAACTATCACCCCTCGTCACTGACTACCCAACCAGGAGAAATTGTCTCACCCCATTCAGTCCATCAAACCCTTCAGAATTTCAAAAACTTGATTAAATGTCCTCAGTATCTTAAGTCTGTCCTCATATTTGGCGAATCTACGCTGTTCACTCGCTATGGCTTTGAAGTCCTTCCTATAATTGGGCGCCCCAAACTGCACCCAGTACACAAACTGTGGCCTGACCGATGTTTTGTGCAAATTCATCATTACTTTGTTACCGTGTGACTGACTGTATCTCTACTGATGTTAATCCCGCTCCCTCACACTGTCACTCAGTAACCCCTCTCCCAGCGCCCTGTGTTACTGACTGTATCTCTACTGATGTTAATCCAGCTCCCTCACACTGTCACTCAGTAACCCCTCCCCCCAGCACCCTGTGTTACTGTCTGTATCTCTACTGATGTTAATCCAGCTCCCTCACACTGTCACTCAGTAACCCCTCCCCCAGCACCCTGTGTTACTGACTGTATCTCTACTGATGTTAATCCAGCTCCCTCACACTGTCACTCAGTGTTACTGACTGTATCTCGACTGATGTTAATCCAGCTCCCTCACACTGCACCCTGTGTTACTGACTGTATCTCTACTGATGTTAATCCAGCTCCCTCACATTGTCACTCAGTAACCCCTCCCCCAGCGCCGTGTTACTGACTGTATCTCTACTGATGTTAATCCAGCTCCCTCACACTGTCACTCAGTAACCCCTCTCCCCCAGCACCCTGTGTTACTGACTGTATCTCTACTGATGTTAATCCAGCTCCCTCACATTGTCACTCAGCAACCCCTCCCCCAGTGCCCTGTGTTACTGACTGTATCTCTACTGATGTTAATCCAGCTCCCGCACACGGTCACTCAGAAGCCCTCCCAGCCAGCGCTCTGGTTTCCCCTTCCAGTAATCTCCCCCTACCGCCCCCCCAACCAACTCTAGTAATTCTGGAGAATAGGTGAGTGGATCGCATGAGGCAGTTAGCCCAGCAAAGCACAAAAGTATAAGAAGGTTAAATGACAGCCTTACCCTCCCCCCAGCGACTTCCATTTCCAGCAGTCAGTCCTTTCTGCCCCGAAGCAAGGCTGGCGCACAGCTGTGTTGTGACTAAATATAGGAACACTTGCTAATCAGGGGGCCGCCTCCGCAGAAATCACATCTGACAGTCAGAGGACGTCAGATTTATTTTTAGACGAGCACGCACTAATCCCACAAGGGAGCCTGGTTGTACTCAGCTCCGAGCGTGAGCACAAGGACAATGGGGCATAAACTGCTATCTTGGGGGGGTGGGGGGAATAAAGGGAGCACTCAAGTAAAGCTCCCTCTACACTGTCCCATCAAACACTCCCAGGGCAGGTACAGCAAGGTTAGATACAGAGTAAAGCTCCCTCTACACTGTCCCATCAAACACTCCCAGGGCAGGTACAGCATGGTTTAGATACAGAGTAAAGCTCCCTCTACACTGTCCCATCAAACACTCCCAGGGTAGGTACAGCATGGTTTAGATACAGAGTAAAGCTCCCTCTACACTGTCCCATCAAACACTCCCAGGGCAGGTACAGCACGGGTTAGATACAGAGTAAAGCTCCCTCTACACTGTCCCATCAAACACTCCCAGGGCAGGTACAGCACGGGTTAGATACAGAGTAAAGCTCCCTCTACACTGTCCCATCAAACACTCCCAGGGCAGGTACAGCACGGGTTAGATACAGAGTAAAGCTCCCTCTACACTGTCCCATCAAACACTCCCAGGGCAGGTACAGCACGGGTTAGATATAGAGTAAAGCTCCCTCTACACTGTCCCATCAAACACTCCCAGGGCAGGAACAGCACGGGATAGATACAGAGTAAAGCTCCCTCTACACTGTCCCATCAAACACTCCCAGGGCAGGTACAGCGTAAAGCTCCCTTTACACTGTCCCATCAAACACTCCCAGGGCAGGGACAGCACGGGTTAGATACAGAGTAAAGCTCCATTTACATTGTCAGTGCCTCTGCCCACTCTTAACTAGGTTGATGCTGTACAAGTTCATGGAATTGCTAGCTGTCTGGGACTGGATTTGACCCACTCAGTCCCCCATCAGAGAGCGGAGTCCTCATTCCCCTCTGTCTGGGGTTAGATTTGCCTCAGAGTCCCATCGGTTGAAAGGTTCAGTATCTGACCCACTGCCACACTCAGAGAGAGGAGACCTTAGTCCACTCTATCGTAGCTGGGTTTGACCTCAGGGCCCAGAGATTTGACCCCCTGTCCCACCCAGCACCCCATTAGGCTGGAAAGCGAACTAAGCGTGCAGGGTGATCTACACACAGAATAACAGCCTCGAGGTGAGACTTCCCTCCTCCCAGACTGTAACCCGCGCACCCACCCCGCCCCCGGCCGAATGCGTTGACTGTCCCTTGAGGTACAGGTGCGATGGGCTCTGGCACCACGTGGCATTTCTTCACTGAGCCCAGAGTGAAGGCTGGCAGGATATTCGGCAGTGGGGTGCCCTGATGCTCCTCTGACCCAGTGCTCGCAGATACGCACAGCCACCCGCCTCTTCCCATATTCGAGCAGGGGTCAAGGGACAGTGATCAGGAGCAGCGGTGTGTTTTTTCCCCCTCTCGCTTTGCAATTCCAGGGGGTTGCAGAGGCCGAATGTTGCGCTGATTGCTCTGCCCCCATCTGGGGTTGGCTATCTCTACACAGACCAGTAGGGGGGGGGGGGGCGGTGGTGTGGAACCTGGGCCCTTCCTGCACTGTGTGGGACTCCGCACCAATTGTAGCCCCACTACCGCCCGCCCCCCCCGGCTGGGATCAGTGACCTCAGCAGAGGTTAGGGGGACCTTCCTGAACTGTTCGCACAGAAACGGCGCTATTGAGGAGCTCTGCCCTCCCCGCCCCCCCCCCCCCCCCCGTTTAAAGTTGTTAGAATTCACAGCACAGAAACAGGCCATTCAGCCTTATTGGTCCGTGCCAGCATTTAAAAAAAAAAATGTTTATGGGATGTGGGCATCGCTGGCAAGGCCAGTATTTATCGCCCATCCCTAACTGCCCTTGAGAAGGTGGTGGTGAGCCGCATTCTTGAACCGCTGCAGTCCGTGTGGTGAAGGTACTCCCACAGTGCTGTTAGGGAGGGAGTTGCAGGATTTTGACCCAGCGACAATGAAGGAGCAGCAGCGATATATTTCCATGTCCGGATGGCTTGCGACTTGATGGGGAACTTGCAAGGGATGGTGTTCCCATGCGCCTGCTGCCCTTGTCATTCTAGGTAGAAGAGGTCGCGAGTTTGGGAGGTGCTGCCGAAGAAGCCTTGGGGAGTTGCTGCAGTACATCCTGTAGATGGTACACACTGCAGCCACGGTGCGCCGGTGGTGGAGGGAGTGAATGTTTAAGGTGGTGGATGGGGTGCCAATCAAGTGGGCTGCTTTGTCCTGGATGGTGTCGAGCTTTTTTTTAGTGTTGTTGGAGCTGCACTCATCCAGGGAAGTGGAGAGTATTCCATCACACTCCTTACTTGTGCCTTGTAGATGGTGGAAAGGCTTTGGGGAGTCAGGAGGTGAGACACTCACCACAGAATACCCAGCCTCTGACCTGCTCTTGTAGCCACAGTACTTATGTGGCTGGTCCAGTTAAGTTTCTGGTCAATGGTACGCCCCAGGATGTTGATGGTGGGGGATTCGGCGATGGTAATCCCGTTGAGTGTCAAGGGGCAGTGGTTAGATACTCTCTTGTTGCAGATGGTCATTGCCTGGCACTTGTATTGCACAATGTTACCTGCCACTTATCCGCCCAAGCCTGAATGTCACCCAGGTCTTGCTGCATGCGGGCACGGACTGCTTCATTATCTGAGGAGTTGCGAACACTGTGCAATCATCAGTGAACATCCCCACTTCTGACCCTACGATGGAGGGAAGGTCACTGATGAAGCAGCTGAAGATGGTTGGGCCTAGGACACTGCCCTGAGGAACTCCTGCAGCAATGTCCTGGGGCTGAGATGGTTGTGGTCATTCGATACCAGTCATCTTCCTTTGTGCTAGCTATGACTCCAGCCAGTGGAGAGTTTTCCCGACTCCCATTGATTTCAATTTTACTAGCACTCCTTGATGCCACACTTGGTCAAATGCTGCCTTGATGTCAAGGGCAGTCACTCTCACCTCCCCTCTGGAATTCAGCTCCTTTGTCCATGTTTGGACCAAGGCTGTAATGAGGTCGGGAGCAGAGTGGTCTTGGCAGAACCCAAGCTGGGCATCAGTGAGCAGATTATTGGTGAATAAGTGCCGCTTGATAGCACGGTCGATGACACCTTCCATTACTTTGTTGATGATTGAGAGTAGACTGATGGGCGGTAATTGTCTGGATTGGATTTGTCCTGCTTTTTGTGGACAGGACATAACTGGGCAGTTTTCAACATCGTCAGGTAGACGCCAGTATTGTAGCTGTACTGGAACAGCTTGGCTAGTTCTGGAGCACAAGTCTTCAGCACGATAGCCGGGATGTTGTCGGGGCCCATAGCCTTTGCTGTATCCAGTGCACTCAGCCATTTCTTGATATCATGTGGAATTAATCGAATTGACTGAAGACTGGTTTCTGTGATGGTGGGGACCTCAGGAGGAGGCAGAGATGGATCATCCGCTCAGCACTTCTGGCTGAAGTTGTTTGCAAACACTTCAGTCTCGTCTTTTGCACTCACGTGCTGGGCTCTGCCATCACTGAGGATGGGGATGTTCTTGGAGCCTCCTCCTCCTCCAGTTTGTTGTTTAATGGTCCACCACCATTCACGAGTGGCTGTGGCAGGACTGCAGAGCTTTGAACTGACCCGTTGGCTGTGGGAATCACTTAGATCTGTCTAGAGCAAAAGCAAAATACTTCAGGACGCTGGAAATCTGAAACAAAAACAGAAAATGCTGGAAATACTCAGCAGGTCAGGCAGTGTCTGTGGAGAGAGAAAAACAGTTAATGTTTCAGCTCGATGACCTTTCGTTAGAACTGGAAAAAGTTAGAGATGTAACAGATTTTAAGCAAGTGCAGGGGCGGGGCAGGGAAGGAGAAGGAAAGAACAAAAGGGAAGGTCTGTGATAGGGTGGAAGGCAGGAGAGATCAAATGACGAAAGGTATGATTGTACAAAGCAAAAGGAGATGGCAATGGGACAAGTAAAGAAATAAAAGATTGACTAGAAGGGATGTAAATGGAATGGCAGAATCAACAGCTGCCATCTGAAAAAATAGGGGCAGAGGTTATGGTCTGAAATTGTTGAACTCAAGTCAAGAAGGCTGTAAAATGCCAACAAGTAGTATTTATATAGCGCCATTAATGTAGTAAAACGTCCCAAGAAGTGTTATAAGACAAAAATTTGACACCGAGCCACATAAGAAATGACCAAAAGCCCAGTCAAAGAGATGGGTTTTAAGGAGCATCTTAAAGGAGGAGAGAGATAGGGTGGCAGAGAGGTTTAGGGAGGGAGTTCTAGAGGGGGAAGGGGTGCATCTGTTCGGACGATGCCAACTTCGATATTAGTACTTCAGCGATGTGTTCCTTTTTCCTCAACCGAGGATTCCCCTCTACGGTGGTTGACACGGCCCTCAACTGTGTCTGTTCCATTTCCCGCACTTCTGCTCTCACTCCTCCCCCTCCCTCCCAGAACCACGATCGGGTTCCTCTTGTCCTCACCTTTCACCCCACCAGCCTCCACAGTCAACGGATCATCCTGTGCCATTTCCGCCACCTCCAGCGTGATTCCACCACCAAACAGATCTTCCCCACCCCTCCCCTTTCAGCACTCTGAAGTGGACGATTCCCTCCACGACATCCTGGTCCACTCCACAATCACCTCAAACACCCCTTCCCCTGGCACCTTCCCGTGCAAGCGCAGGAGATGCAACACCTGCCCTTTTACCTTCTCCCTTCCCACCGTCCAGGGCCCCAAACGCTCCTTCCAGGTGAAACAGCAATTTACTTGTACTTCTTGCAATTTAGTATACTGCATTCGCTGCTCACGATGCGGTCTCCTCTACATTGAGGAGGCCAAATGCAGATTGGGTGACTGCTTTGCGGAACACCTCCGTTAACAGACAGAAAAAAAAAGTAGGTAAAACGGGTCTTTTTCAGGATGGCAGGCTGTGACTAGCGGGGTACCGCAAGGATCGGTGCTTGGGCCCCAGCTAATCACAATCTATATCAATGATTTGGATGAGGGGACTAAATGTAACATTTCCAAATTTGCTGATGATACAAAGCTAGGTGGCAGTGTCAGTTGCGAAGAGGATGTGAAGAGGCTTCAAGGGGATCTCGACAGGCTCAGTGAGTGGGCGAGAACATGGCAGATGGAATATAATGTGGAGAAATGTGAAGTTATCCACTTTGGTAGAAAAAACAGAAAGGCAGAGTATTTCCTAAATGGTGAAAGATTGGGGAATGCAGATGCTCAAAGGGACCTGGGTGTCCTTGTACATGAGTCACTGAAAGTGAATGTGCAGGTGCAGCAAGCCATTAGGAAGGCAAATGGTAGGCTGGCCTTCATTACAAGAAGATTTGAGTACAGGAGTAAAGAAGTCTTACTCCAATTATATAGGGCCTTGGTAAGACCACACCTGGAGTACTGTGTACAATTTTGGTCTCCTTACCCAAGAAAGGATATACTTGCCATAGAGGGAGTGCAACGAAAGGTTCACGAGATTGATTCCTGGGATGACGGGACTGTCGCATGAGAAGAGATTGAGTAAACTAGGCCTGTACTCTCTTGAATTCAGAAGAATGAGAGGGGATCTCATTGAAGCATACAAAATTATTACAGGGCTTGATAGGGTGGATGCTGGGAGAATGTTTCCCTTGGCTGAGGAGTCTAGAACCAGGGGCCACAGCCTCAGGATAAAGGGTGGGCCATTCAGGACTGAGATGAGAAGAAATTTCTTCACACAGAGGCTGGTGAATCTTTGGAATTCTCTACCCCAGAGGGCTGTGGAGGCTCAGTCATTGGGTATATTCAGAACAGAAGTCGATAGATTTCTAACTAGTAAGGGCACAAGAGATATGGCGATAGGGCCAGTGAATGGAGTTGAGGCAGAAGATCAGCCATGATCTCATTGAATGGCAGAGCAGGCTCGAAGGGCCTACTCCTGCTCCTATTACTTATGTTCAGTCCGTAAGCATGACCCCGAGCTTCCGGTCGCCTGTCACTTTAATTCTCCGCTCCACTCCCATGCTGACCTCTGTCCTCGGCCTCTTACACTGTTCCAACGAAGCTCAACGTAAGCTCGAGGAACAGCACCTCATCTTTCGATTAGGCACTTTACAGCCTTCTGGACTCAACATCGAGTTCAACAATTTCAGACCATAACCTCGGCCCCTATTTTTTCCAGATGGCAGCTGTTGATGATTCTGCCATCCCCATTTACACCTCTTCTTTTGTTTCTTTACTGGTCCCATTATCATCTCTGTTTGCTTTGTACAATCATACCTTTTGTCATTTAATCACTCCTGCCTTCTACCCTATCAGACCTTCCCTTTTGTTCTTTCCTCCCCTCCCCCCGCACTTGCTTAAAATCGGTTATATCTAACTTTTTCCAGTTCTGACGAAAAGCCATTGACCTGAAACTTTAACTCTTTCACTCCCTACAGATGCTGCCTGACCTGCTGAGTATTTCCAGCATTTTCTGTTTTTATTTCAGTCTATAGCATGCTGTTTAGCATTGCAACTTCCCCAGGTTGGCACTTCATTTTTAGGTACGCCTGGTGCTGCTCCTGGCATGCTCTTCTAAACGCCTCATGGAACTGGGGTTGGTCCCCTGGCTTGATGGTAATGGTAGAGTGAGGGCTATGCCGGGCCATGAGGTTACAGATTGTGGTGGAATACAATTCTGCTGCTGCTGATGGCCCATCACGCCTCATGGGTGCCCAGTTTTGAGCTGCTAGATCTGTTCTGAATCTACCCCATTTAGCACGGTGGTAGTGCCACACAACATAGTGGAGGGTGTCATCAGTGTGAAGACAGGACTTCGTCTCCACAAGGACTATGCGGTGGTCGCTGCTACCAATACGGTCATTGACAGATGCATCTGTGACAGGTAAGATTGGTGAGGATGAGGTCAAGTAGGTTTTTCCCCTCGTGTTGGTTCTCTCACCACCTGTCGCAGGCCCAGTCTGGCAGCTATGTCCTTCAGGACTCGGCCAGCTCGGTCTGTGGTGCTGCCGAGTCAATCTTGGTGATGGACATTGAAGTCCCCCACCCAGTGTACATTCTGTGCCCTTGCTACCCGCAGTGCTTCTTCCAAGTGGTGTTCAACATGGAGGAGTTCTGTTTCATCAGCTGAGGGAGGGCGGTAGGTGGTAATCAGCAGGCGGTTTCCTTGCCCATGCTTGACCTGAAGCCATGAGACTTCATGGGGTCTGGAGTCAAGGTGTGATTCTGAGAGCATGACTGTCAGGCTGTTGCTTGACTCGTCTCTAGGACAGCTCTCCCAATTTTGGCACAAGTCCCCAGCTGTTAGGTGAGGAGGACTTTGCAGGGTCAACTGGGCTGGGTGTGCCTTTGCCTTATCTGAAGCTGGTCCCTAGTTTGATGCCGGGTGGGCTGTCCGGTTTTATTGTTTTTCGTAGCAATTTGGTACAACTGAGGCCATTTCAGACTGGGCTGGATGGGCATTTCAGAGGGCAGTTATGAGTCAACCACATTGCTGTGGGTCTGGAGTCACATATCGGCCAGACCAGGTAAGGACGGCAGATTTCCTTCTCGAAAAAGGACATTAGTGAACCAGGTGGGTTTTTAACAACAATCCGGTAGTTTCTTGGTCACCATTATGGATACTAGCTTTTTATTCCAGATTTATTTAATTATCTGAATTTAAATTCCCCAGCTGCCGTAGTGAGATTTGAACTCCCATCTCTGGATTATTAATCCAGGCCTCTGGATTACTAGTCCAGTAACTAAGCTACTGTACCCCCGTTCCACAAGAACCTCCTCCCACCCCTCTTCATCTCACCCCATCAGCATATCCTTCTATTCCTTTCTCCCTCATGTGCTTATCTAGCTTAAATGCATCTATACTATTCACCTCAACCACTCCATGTGGTTGCGAGTTCCACATTCTCATCACTCTCTGGGTAAAGAAGTTTCTCCTGAATTCCCTATTGGATTTATTAGTAACTCTCATATTTATGACCTATAGTTTTGGACTCCTCACAAGTGGAAACATCTTCTCTCTCCTCACCCGATCGAACCCCTTCATAATCCTAAAGACCTCTCATCAGGTCACCCCTTAATCCTTCTCTTTTCTAGAGAAAAGAGCCCCAGCCCAGTCAGGCTTTCCTGATAATTATATCCTCTCAGTTCTGGTATCATCCTAGTGAATCTTTTCTGCCCCTTCTCCAGTGCCACTATATCCCTCTTGTAAAATGGAGACCAGAACTGTGCACAGTACTCCCAAGTGTGGTCTAACCAATTTTCAATACAAGTTTAACATAATTTCTCTGCATTTCAATTCTATCGCTCTAGAAATAAACCACAGTGCTTTAAAATGGCCTTATTAACCTGCGTTGTCTATCGCTGACTTGCTGCCTGCAGGTTCTCCCACTACGTGGCGCGCCACTCACTGAATCTTCCCATCGGTTAACTCAATAGTTCCAGATCACGCCCGCTTCATGCTTGGCACTGTGGTGCCAACTTGGCGCACAGCTGCCCTTCCAGCCTCCGCGGCCAAGCGGGAGGAAGCTGATGCCAAGTCATTCACTGAGCCCGCAGCTCTGAGGGGCAAGCAGGGCAGGAATCGCCTGGGGGGGAACAGGATGGCACGGTCTCTAGGCAAAGGAATGCAGAAGAGCCAAACAAGGCGCATCATCCCTGCCCAACCTGGAGCTGTGCCACGGGTACAGCCGGGGACTGCAAATTCTCTCCCCTCCCTCCCCACCCCCAAGCCGTCGGCACACCGTTAAGGCACCCGCACAAGACGCCTGGCACACTTACCTGCGAGGATGCTTCAGCCTGGCTCGGATCCAACCGGGCGTGGTATTCGGCGACAAGTCTGCGGCAACCCAGGAGGTTCTCGATGGGCTCCCAGGTGTTGTCTCTGGAGCTGTACCCCTTCCACTTGAGCAGGTACTCCACGCCCCCCTCTATGTATCGAGAATTCAGGATGGCTTCCACCTGCAGGACAGACGAGGAGAGGGCGGGGGGGGGGGGCGGGCGGGAGAAGAACAAAAGAAAAAAGTTATCACCATAGTCACTTCCCCATCAATCAATCAGCGGGTAAATGCGTCACTCACGTGGACGTAGAGAGCCTTGGTCTGTGCTGATTTAGCCGACTTCAGATGGTGGTGGGTAGTAGGGACACTACAATCCAGCTCAGTGCCCCCAGATAACGGGGCCAATGTTCCTGCTCCTGACCCGGAGCAGCCTGTTGCAATGTGCACGGAGGTCGAGTGCGGACAGGATTGGGTCTAGCTGCGCTGCCTTTCAACTGCAAATTTCCTACTGGTAATCTGCTGTCTTGGTTCCGACGGGTGACCAAAAGCTTGGTCAAAGAGGTAGGTTTTAAGGAGCGTCTTAAAGGAGGAGGTAGAGGCGCGGAGAGGTTTAGGAAGAGAATTCCAGAGTTTAGCGCCAAGGCAGCTGAAGGCACGGCCGCCAATGGTGGAGCGATTAAAATCGGGGATGTGCAAGAGGCCAGAATTGGAGGAGCGCCGAGATCTGGGAGGGTTGTGGGACTGGAAGAGATTACAGAGATAGGGAGGGGTGAGGCCACGGAGGGATTTGAAAACGAGGACGAGAATAATCGAGGCGGTGCTGGACCGGGAGCCAATGTAGGTCTTCAAACAGCAGAGAGATCATTTTCACTGGCTGGAGTGCGCGCTCTGTAGTCTGGGTACTGTTGAACAGAGGTCAGAGGCCAAGGGTCAATCACCGTCTACTACAACGGAAAGGAAGGACAGTGTCTTGTAAACGTATTTGACAAATTCACTAAGCAGTCTACTAGTGACACCAGAATTCTATCACAAGATGATCATAAAAGACGAAATTGGTGAAGGAACAATTCAAACCTCATTTACACAGAATTACAGAGTAAAGCTCCCTCTACACTGTCCCATTAAACACTCCCAGGGCAGGTACAGCACGGGTTAGATACAGAGTAAAGCTCCCTCTACACTGTCCCATCAAACACTCCCAGGGCAGGTACAGCACGGGTTAGATACAGAGTAAAGCTCCCTCGACACTGTCTCATCAAACACTCCCAGGGCAGGTACAGCACAGGTTAGATACAGAGTAAAGCTCCCTCTGCACTGTCCCATCAAATAGAGACAGAGACAGAGACAGAGACAGAGACAGAGACAGAGACAGAGACAGAGACAGAGACAGAGACAGAGACAGAGACAGAGACAGAGACAGAGACAGAGACACAGAGACACAGAGACACAGAGACACAGAGACACAGAGACACAGAGACACAGAGACACAGAGACACAGAGACACAGAGACAGAGAGACACAGAGACAGAGAGACACAGAGACACAGAGACACAGAGACACAGAGACACAGAGAGACTCCCTCAATACAACTGCTAGCAGAAAGGAAACCACAGTTCCATGCCCCATATGAACACAAGCAATAAGAGTAGGCCATTCGGCCCCTCGAACCTGCCCTGCCATTCAACAAGATCATGGCTGATCTTCGACCTCAAATCCACTTTCCCGCCCCATCTCCATATTCCTCGATCCCCCCATAGTCCAAAAATCAATCAATCTCAGCCTTGAATATACTCAATGATTCAGCATCCCACAGCCCTCTGGGGTAGAGAATTGCAAAGATTCACAACCCTCAGTGACGAAATTGCTCATTTGAGCCTTAAATGGCCGACCCCTTATCCTGAGACTATGCCCCCTAGTTCTCGACACTTCAGCCAGGGGAAACATCCTCTCCGCATCTACCCTGTCAATTCCCCTCAGAATCTTAGATGTTTCAATGAGGTCGCCTCTCATTCTTCTAAAATCTAGAGACTATAGGCCCAATCTACTCGATCTCTTCTCATAAGACGACCCTCTCATCCCAGAATCAATCTAGTGCCCTAATTAGCAGCAAGATCACTCCAGCCCCTCCACCCTGCCTCATTCGTAGAGTAGACCCCCATTCCCTCCAGCCCTATTAGTAGCAAACAGACACCATTCGCTCCTCAATTTATAGATAGGCAATCTTGTCCATCTCATTAAGAGACCACCATCTGATGCCTCACCCATTTGTTAAGGGGAGAGTATTCTTCCCCTCCAGTCGAGACCTCATTCCCATCTGCACCAACCATTTCGAGGAGGAGATTCCCCATCCCCTCCAGTAATGGAGACCCCAGCCAACAATAGTAGAGAGGAGACTCCCCAACACCCCCCCTCCCCTCCAGTAATGGAGACCTCAGTAGTCGAGAGGAGACCCCCTCCATCCCCTCCAGTAATGGAGACCCAGTCACTAATAGAGAGGAGACTCCACCCAAAGTGCCACATTCTTCATGTGTGAGCACCCAGAGTAATCCAGGGTGGAGCCAGGGACAACCACACACATACCCACTTCCCAGTAGGAGTCACTGGGTTAGCAATAACCCTCGTCAGTCATTCCCTCCACCCGAGGGAGCGCCGAGATGAATTGTAGCTTTCGTTCACCTGCAACCCACCCCCACCGCGCCGGAGACAGACTGCAACCATTGAAGGCGGCGGCCCACCACCATCCTCTCAAGGCAACTAGGGAAGACAGACAGACTTGCATTTATATAGCGCCTTTCACGACCACCGGACGTCTCAAAGTGCTTTACAGTCAATGAAGTACTTTTTGAAGTGTAGTCACTGTTGTAATGTGGGAAACGTGGCAATGAAGGTGATCTTGCCAGTGACTCCCACGCCCCGAGAATGAATAATAAAAAAAAGCCCTGCTCTTTGTGACTCGGGTACTGTACCAGGCGGTGTATTTACCTGCCGAGCCGTCCGAGCACGGAACCCGTTAATCAAATGTGGAATAGGTGCACGAGTAACCGAATGTGACCTTTTTGTTCGCTGAAGAGAGAGTCGCAAAGTCAGTATATGCACATAAACCGGTTTACAATTAGTAGATCTTCCGCGGCGTCGCTCACGGTGAGTGGGAGGATCAACAAAACGCGATGGGGAAAGGGTGCCAGTAAGCGCGTCTCTTACAGCAAGTGCATGCTACAGGCTCGACTTTTAACACATTGCAAATAGAAACATTTTCAGTCGGTCACACTTCACGGCATCACACTCGAGTGTCACAACATTGGCAGTCATTTCATCCTGGCTTCTTTGGCTCTGGGGCCAATGTACAAACAGTTACTTCCATCAAACTTGCATTTATATAGCGCCTTTCACGAACTCAGGACACCCCAAAGCACTTTACAGCCACGGAGGTACCATTTTTTGAAGTGTGGTCACTGTTGTAATGTACGGAAATACGGCAGCCAATCTACACACAGCAAGAGCCCATAAACAGCAACGTGATAAATGACCAGATCATCTGGGGTGGGGGGGTGGGGGGTTGTTTCGGTGTTGGTTGAGGGATAAATATCAGGCCCAGGACACCAGGGAGAATTCCCCCTGCTCTTCATAGAAACATAGAAGATAGGAGCAGGAGTAGGCCATTCGGCCCCTTGAGCCTGCTCCGCCATTCGATGAGATCATGGCTGATCATCCAAACTCAGTACCCTGTACCTGCCTTCTCCCCATATCCCTTGATCCCTTTAGCCTTAAGAAATATATCTAACTCATTCTTGAATATATTTAATGACTTGGCCTCAACTACCTTCTGTGGTAGAGAATTCCACAGGTTCACCACTCTCTGGGTGAAGAAATTCTTCCTCATTTCTGTCCTAAATGGCTTACCCCTTATCCTTAGATTATGACCCCTGGTTCTGGACTCTCCGACCATCGGGAACATTCTTCCTGCATCTAGTTTGTCCAGACCTGTCAGAATTTTATATGTTTCGATGAGATCCCCTCTCATTCTTCTAAACTCCAGCGAGTATAAGCCCAATCGACCCAATCTCTCCTCGTATGTCATGTCATTCCTGCCATCCCAGGTATCAGCCTTGTGAATCTTTGCTGAACTCCTTCCATGGCAAGAACATCCTTCCTCAGATAAGGCGACCAAAACTGCACACAGTACTCAAGGTGTGGTCTCACCAAGGCCCTGTATCCAATAGTGGCTGTGGGATCTTTAATATCCACCCGAGGGGGCAGACGGGTTCCTCGGTTTTAACGTCTCATCCGAAAGACGGCACCTCCGACAGTGCAGCGCTTCCCCGGGAGTGTCAGCCCTGGATTGCGGGACTCGAACCCACGACCTTCTGACTCAGAGGCGAGAGAGACACCGACTGAGCCACGGCTGACACCTCTGATCCTAGTCTACATGAGCAATGCCATGGGATATCGACTAATATTTTATAAATATTTTCAAAATTCGCTCTACAATTCAGTTTTTAATTCACGAGTAAACAGATTAAAACTCAGGTGAAGCCAGTTAATTAAAAAACAAGTTTTAAATTGCAATATCTAGTTGTTTATTTTTAAAAGTTAAGAAATCCAATCTTAAGAAATGAGTACCGATAGCATGAATAACTTATTGAATAGAAGTATTGTTTCAAGCTAATAAAAGTAATGGTTACTGATATTTGAACACTAATAAAACCTGTTATCATTTGGAATATTAATGGGTTTATTAATGTTGAAAAAACATTTAACTTTAAAACTGATGGTTTCAAGTTATTAGCAGCTATCAAGATGTAAAAGTGGATTATTACAAGTATTAGTAGAGTGATTTGTAAATATCAATAACTTACTTTCTGTAAACAAAGGTTAACATCAATAGTTAGCAGCACTAACCACCACTAATTATTAGTTTCTAAGCATTATTTTTAACCATCCAATTTTGAATGATCTGAGCAACTGCTGGCTCGTTAAAAGATCATTTACTTAAACTTACCAAGGAGCTTAGTCACTGACTTACCGAGGAGCTTAGTCACTGACTTACTGAGGAGCTTAGTCACTGACTTACCGAGGAGCTTAGTTACCAACGTCAACTATTCATTTAACCATAAGTCAACGCTGCTCGTGTTCAACTAGCGATCTACAATAATAACTGGTGGCTGCAGGCTATTAAACGTTGGTGGATTTTAACTAAGTTAGGTGCAAGTTAGTGGCTTGTTAGCTTAACTAGCGCTCTGGACCAACAACTAGCAGTGGCGGGCTATTAAACCTTGGTTGATTTTAACTAAGTTAGGTGCAAGTTAGTGGCTTGTTAGCTTAACTAGCGCTCTGGACCAACAACTAGCAGTGGCGGGCTATTAAACCTTGGTTGATTTTAACTAAGTTAGGTGCAAGTTAGTGGCTTGTTAGCTTAACTAGCGCTCTGGACCAACAACTAGCAGTGGCGGGCTATTAAACCTTGGTTGATTTTAACTAAGTTAGGAGCAGGTTAGTGGCTGGTTAGCTTAACTAGCGCTCTGGACCAACAACTAGCAGTGGCGGGCTATTAAACCTTGGTTGATTTTAACGAAGTTAGGAGCAAGTTAGTGGCTTGTTAGCTTAACTAGCGCTCTGGACCAACAACTAGCAGTGGCGGGCTATTAAACCTTGGTTGATTTTAACTAAGTTAGGAGCAGGTTAGTGGCTGGTTAGCTTAACTAGCGATCTATATCAACAATTGGCGGTTGCGGGCTATTAAACGTTGGTTGATTTTAACTCCGGTCAGGCGCAAGCCGCCTAGTGTAACTAGTTACTGGGTTTATAAGCCAGGAGGGGTGTTGAAGTGGCTCGGCACTGCCCAGCTTTACCTCGTACTCGGGCCCCGGCGCTGAGTTGTCGCTGCCGGACGTCGAGTCTCTGCGGCCGCCGCTGCCGCTGCGGCTCCGGAGCCGGGGGGCCGTGCGGCGGACGTTCGGTTGGCTGACCGTTAGCCGGCGGTTGCGGCGCACACTGCGCATGTTGGCTGTCAACGCTCCGCTCTGCTCTCCGCACCTCGACCTCTCACCACCACCACCACACTCACCGGCACCAGCCTGACACTGATGGCGTCATGCGACAACACTCGCCCTTTATAAAACTTGCCGCGCACGGAGCCCCGCCCCATTCCACTCTTGCGTCATCGGGAGCCAACCAATCCGGCGGCGGCGCGGGATGGCGGTCGGAGCGCGCTGACGCCTCGCCACCAGCCTGACACCGATGGCGTCATGCGACGGGACGGGACGGCCCGCCCTTTATTATACCTGCCCCGCCCCCTTCTCTTGCGTCATCGGGAGCCAACCAATCCGGCGGCGGGAGATGGCGGTTGGAGGGGGGCGCTCTGACGCCTCGCCACCAGCCTGACACTGATGACGTCATGCGGCGGGACGGCCGGCCCTTAAAAAAAAAACCTGCCGCGTCCTAAGCCCCGTCCCTTCCCCTTCTTGCGTCATCGGGAGCCAACCAATCCGGCGGCGGCGGCGGCGGCGGCGCGGCATGGTGGTTGGAAGGGCAGGGAGCGTTTTCACACCTCCTCGACGTCGCGCCACCAGCCTGACACTGATGGCGTCATGCGGCGTGACGGCCCGCCCTTTATTAATACCTGCCGCGCCCATAGCCCCGCCTCCCCCTGTTGCCTCATCGCCAGCCAATCCGGCGGCGCGGGAGGTGACGGTTGGGGTTGGGGTTGGGGGGGACGGCGCGAGGGTTGGGGAAGGGGCGGGGTTTGACTGTCAATCAACTTCGACGCTCGCGACTGGTGACGTGCTGAGCGGGGGGGGGTGCGCCCTCGCCCTTGATGACGTCACAGGCGACTGCACGTGCTACAGGTAGACGGGAACGCCTGTCACTCATCCACGAAGGGGGCGGGGCCAGTTGCTCTGAACTGGAGCCCACACAAGATGGAAGTAAAGGTGAGGGAGGTGGGGGTTTGTAAAGAAAGATTGCAGGAAGATATCAATGGACTGGTCAGGTGGGCAGAACAGTGGCAAATGGAATTCAATCCGGAGAAGTGTCAGGTACTGCATTTGGGGAGGGCTAACAAGGCAAGGGAATACACAATAAATGGCCGGATACTGAGAAGTGCAGAGGATCAGAGGGACCTTGGAGTGCATGTCCACAGATCGCTGAAAAGAAAGAAAGACTTGCATTTCTCCAGCGCCTTTCACGACCACCAGACGTCTCAAAGCGCTTTACAGCCAATGAAGTACTTTTTGGAGTGTAGTCACTGTTGTAATGTGGGAAATGCGGCAGCCAATCTGCGCACAGCAAGGTCCCACAAACAGCAACGTGATAATGACCAGATAATCTGGTTTTGTTATGTTGATTGAGGGATAAAAATTGGCCAGGACACCGGGGATAACTTCTCATCTTCGAAATAGTGCCATGGGATCTTTTGAAGGTAGCAGGACAGGTAGATAAGGTGGTTAAGAAGCCATACGGGATACTTGCCTTTATTAGCCGAGGCATAGAATATAAGAGCAGGGAGGTTATGCTAGAACTGTATAAAACACTAGTTAGGCCACAGCTAGAATTCTGCGTGCAGTTCTGGTCACCACATTACAGGAAAGAAGTGATTACCCTAGAGGGGGTGCAGAGGAGATTTACGACAATGTTGCCTGGTCTGGGGAATTTTAGCTATGAGGAAAGATTGGATAGGCCGGAGTTGTTTTCTTTGGAACAGAGGAGGCTGAGGGGAGACCTAATTGAGGTGTATAAAATTATGAGGGGCCTAGATAGAGTGGAAAGGAAGGACCTATTTCCCTCAGCAGAGGG
The DNA here is from genome assembly GCA_030390025.1 of Squalus acanthias. Classification (NCBI taxonomy): domain Eukaryota; kingdom Metazoa; phylum Chordata; class Chondrichthyes; order Squaliformes; family Squalidae; genus Squalus; species Squalus acanthias. Next base: position 452,833 of record JASTWF010000050.1, on the reverse strand, counting down.
GTCAATAACCAGGGGGCATAGATTTAAAGTAATTGGTAGAAGGATTAGAGGGGAGTGGAGAAGAACTTTTTTCACCCAGAGGGTGGTGGGTGTCTGGAACTCACTGCCTGAAAGGGTGGTAGAGGCAGAAACCCTCATCGCATTTAAAAAGTACTGGGATATGCACCTGAAGTGCCGTAACCTACAGGGCTACGGACTAAGAGCTGGAAAGTGGGATTAGGCTGGATAGCTCTTTGTCGGCCGGCACGAACTAGATGGGCCAAATGGCCTCCTTCCGTGCTGTAAATTTCTATGATTCTAGAATTCTACTTGCATTTATATAGCGCCTTTCGCCACCCTCAGGACGCCCGAAGTGCTTTTTTTGACGTGGAGTCACTGTTGTCATAGGATCATAGTACGGTTACAGCAAAGAAGGAGGCCATTCGGCCCGTCGAGCCCATGCCGGCTCTCTGCAAGAGCGCTTCAGCTAAGCCCCACTCCCCCGCCCTTTCCCCGTAGCCCTGCAAATTTTTTGTTCCGATAGCTATTTCTCCAATTCCCTGTCGAAAGCCACGATCGAATCTGCCTCCACTACCCTTTTCAGGCAGTGCATAACCAGATCCTAACCACTCGCTGCGTTAAAAAAAAGGTTTTCCCCGTGTCGCCTTCGGTTCTTTTGCCAATCGCCTTGAATCTGTGTCCTCTGGTTCTCGACCCTTCCGCCAATGGGAACAGTTTCTCTCGATCTACTTCTGTCCAGACCCCTCGTGATTTTGAACACCTCTGTCAAATCTCCTATCAACCTTCCCCGCTCTCAGGAGAACAACCCCAGCCTCTCCAGTCTATCCTGTTGTAATGTAGGAAAAGGCGGCAGCCAATTTGCGCACAGCAAGATCCCACATGTGACAAATGACCAGATCGTCTGTTTTTTTTGTGATGTTGATTGAGGGATAAATATTGGCCCCAGGATGCCGGGGAGGACTCCCCCCCCCCCCCCCCCCCGCCCCCCTGCTCTCCTTTGAAATAATGCCCTGGGATCTTTTACGTCCACCCGAGAGAGCAGACGGGGGTCTCAGTTTAACGTCTCATCCGAAAGACGGCACCTCCGACAGTGCAGCACTCCCTCAGTACTGGCACCGGGGAGTGTCAGCCTGGATTTTTGTGCTCAAGGGTGGGGGGGGGGGGGGGGCGGGGGGTGTCTCAGGGTGGGCTGGGATTTTATTCGGTTGCCACACCGTGTGTTCCACCAGTTGCCAACATCTGTCATAAAACACGCCTGCATCCAATGAGGTCAGGCCACTGTCCTGTGGGCAGAGGCGGCAACCATTTTTCTGCACAGCATGATCCCACAGACAGCAATGAGATGAACGCAGGGTTAATCTGTTTCTTCTTCCAAGTGGTGCTGATTGAAGGAGGATTGCTGGCCAGGAAGCCAGAGGAACTCCCCAGTGCTTCTTCCTGTAGGGTTCTTTGGCGTCCACCTTAACCGTCAAAGCAGGCAGCCCTGGGTTAACGTCTCATCGTAAAGGGCAGCACCTCCCATGATGCAGCACTCCCTCAGCGCTACGCTGGAGTGTCAGTCGAGATCGTCTGGTCAAATCACTAAAAGAAGCCACGCAGGTTAATAAGGGCATTAAAAAAACCAAGCACTGGGTTCATTTCTAGAGGGATAGAATTGAAAAAGCAGAGAAGTTATGTTAAACTTGTATAGAACGATAGTCAGCCCACGCTTGGAATACTGTATTCTTTCATTCATTCCTGGGATGTAGGTATTGCTGGCAAGGCCAGCATTTATTGCCCATCCCTAATTGCTCTTGAGAAGGTGGTGGTGGTGAGCCGCCTTCTTGAACCGCTGCAGTCCGTGTGGTGAAGGTACTCCCACAGTGCTGTTAGGGAGGGAGTTCCTAGATTTTTGACCCAGCGACGATGAAGGAACGGCGATACATTTCCAAGTCAGGATGGTGTGTGACTGGGAGGGGAACTTGGAGGTGGCGGTGTTCCCATGCGCCTGCTGCCCTCGTCCTTCTAAGTGGCGGAGGTCGTGGGTTTGGGAGGTGCTGCCGAAGAAGCCTTGGCGAGTTGCTGCAGTGCATCTTGTACATGGTACGCAGGTGGTGGAGGGAGTGAATGTTTAAGGTGGTGGATGGGGTGCCAATCAAGCAGGCTGCTTTGTCCTGTGCACAGTTCTGGTCTCCATTTTACAACAAAGATATATAGGCACAGGTGAAGGTGCAAAAAAGATTCTCAAGAATGATACCAGAACTTAAAGGTTATAACTATCAGGAAAGGCTCAACAGGCTGGGGCTCCTTTCTCTAGAAGCGAGAAGGCTGAGGGGTGACCTGTCTTTAAAATTATCAAAGGGTTTGATAGGGTAGACGTAGAGAAAATGTTTTCACTTATAAGATAGTCATTAATAAATCCAATAGGGAATTCAGGCGCAACTCCTTTACCCAGACAGTGGTGAGAATGTGGAACTCGCTACACCAAGGAGTAGTTGAGGCGAATAGCATAGATACATTTAAGGGGAAACCAGATAAACACATGAGGGATAGAAGGATATGCTGATAGGGTGAGAGGAAATAAAGTGGGAGGAGGCTTGTGTGGAGTGTTGGTGAAAAATGAATTCACTCGAGTCTGTCTCAAAGCAGAAGATCACAGTTTATTTAAGAGAGCGCTCTGGGAGAAGAGCCATAGACCCCGCGGTCTAGTGATCAACTTCTCGTCGTTACAGTGGTATCGGAACTTCTTTTATACATTATAGGGTTGGGTACGCAATTCATTACATACAAATGTCTTCACCCAATCACATTCCCCCAGCAACAGGCTCCTGAATTATAATCTGCACTTTAAGCTAAATGTTCTTGTCACTTCCCTTCTGAAACTATAAACATAGAGTGTTGCGTCACATCTGTCCGGCCGGACTGGCTGGTCATGCGGTGATTGGTTCTCAAGTGTAACCGTTGTACTATTATTGTCTTAGTGGGCCTCCTTGGTGGGCCTTGCACATACGCATGTTGACCACAGACATTACTCATCGCACTGTGTCAGCGAAACCATTCTGTATTTACGAATTTACCTTTTACAGCACATTCTTTAACTTTTACGTTGCTGCTTTAAGCCCTATAATTTTTACCCTAACATGGAGCATAAACACCAGCACGGACCAGTTGGGCCAAATGGCCTGTTTCTGTGCTGTAGACTCCATGTAAATCTTGAACACTCGATGTAAATCTTGAACCCTCAAGGCAGGTTAAACCAATCACCACCGCTCCACTTCGGTAGGAAAAACAGAAAGGCAGAGTATTATTTAAATGGTGATAGATTGGGAAATGCTGATGTACAAAGGGACCTGGGTGTCCTTGTACGCCAGCCACTGAAAGCAAACATGCAGGTGTAGCAAGCAGTTAGGAAGGCAAATGGTACGTTGGCCTTCATTGCAAGAGGATTTGAGTCCAGGAGCAAGGATGTCTTACTACAGCTGTACAGGGCTTTGGTGTGACCACACCTGGAGTACTGTGTGCAGTTTTGGTCTCCTTACCTAAGAAAGGATATACTTGCCATAGAGGGAGTGCAGCAAAGGTTCACCAGACTGATTCCTGGGATGGCAGGACTGTCGTATGAGGAGAGATTGGGTCGACTAGGCCTGTATTCAGTTTAGAAGAATGAGAGGGGATCTCATTGAAACGTATAAAATTCTGACAGGGCTAGACAGACTAGATGCAGGGAGGATGTTTCCCCTGGCTGGGGGCTCTAGAACGAGGGGTCACAGTCTCAGGATACGGGGTAGGACATTTAGGACTGAGATGAGGAGAAATTTCTTCACTCAGAGGGTGGTGAACCTGTGGAATTCTCTACCACAGAAGGCTATGGAGGCCAAGTCACTGAATATATTTAAGAAGGAGATAGATAGATTTCTAGACACGAAAGGCATCAAGGGGTATGGGGAGAGAGCGGGAATATGGTATTGAGATAGAGGATCAGCCATGATCATATTGAATGGCGGAGCAGGCTTGAAGGGCCGAATGGCCTACTCCTGCTCCTATTTTTCTATGTTTCTATGTTTCCTCTGGGCTGGTCCACGGAGCTGAGAGAGGGTGAAGGTGAATAAGCATGGTTTTTGAGCCAGCTGAAAGTTCAAAGTGGAAAAGTGGACCTAAATGGCATTGTTTGAAAACATAACACCTTTATTATTCCCCCCCCCCCCCCCACCACTTAATTCTGTGTTTCATTACCATTAATTAGTCCCTGCCCATGAGCTCAGACCACTTGAAACCAGCTAGCCTCAGCTGAACCTGTGGTCGTGTTGGAATTGGGAGTTTGGGCTTGCATAGAATTGTTGGTGAAAAATGAATTCACTCGAGTCTGTCTCAAAGCAGAAGATCACAGTTTATTTAAGAGAGCGCTCTGGGAGAAGAGCCATAGACCCCGCGGTCTAGTGATCCACTTCTCATCGTTACAGTGGTATTGGAACTTCTTTTATACATTATAGGGTCGGGTACGCATTTCATTACATACAAATGTCTCCACCCAATCACATTCCCCCAGCAACAAGCTCCTGAATTATATGAGTTCTGATGAAAGGTCATCGACCTGAAACGTCAACTCTCTTTCTCTCTCCACGGATGCTGCCTGGCCTGCTGAGTTTTTCCAGCGTTTTCTGTTGTTATTCCTGAATTATAATCTGCACTTTAAGCTAAATGTTCTTGTTACTTCCCTTCCGAAACTATAAACATAGAGTGTTGCGTCACATCTGTCCGGCCGGAGTGGCTGGTCATGCGGTGATTGGTTCTCAAGTGTAACCGTTGTACTATTATTGTCTTAGTGGGCCTCGCACATACGCATGTTGACCACAGACATTACTCATCGCACTGTGTCAGCGAAACCATTCTGTATTTACGAGTTTACCTTTTACAGCACATTCTTTAACTTTTTACGTTGCTGCTTTAAGCCCTATCATTTTTACCCTAACAGAATGTACAGCACAGAAACAGGCCATTCGGCCCAACTGGTCCGTGCCAGTGTTTATGCTCCACATGAGCTTCTTCCCTGCCTTACTTCATCGCACCCTATCGACACACCCTTCTATTCCTTTCTCCCTCATGTGCTTCTCTAACTTCCCCTTAATACATTTATGCTGTGCGCCTCAACCATTTCATGTGGTAGCGCATTCTTATATTATTTCCCATCTATTATTTTGTTTTACAATGTTTCACAGAGAACACAAAAACGTAAGAAGTAGGAGCAGGAGTGGGCCATTCGGCCCCTCGAGCCTGCTCCGCCATTCAATAAGATCATGGCTGATCATCGACCTCAACTCCACTTTCCCGCCCGATCCCCATATCCCTTGATTCCCCTAGAGTCCAAAAATCTATCGATCTCAGTCTTGAATATGCTCAACGACTCAGCATCCACAGCCCTCTGGGGTAGAGAATTCCAAAGATTCACCACCCTCTGAGCGAAGAAGTTTCTCCTCATCTCAGCCCTAAATGGCCAACCTCTTATCCTGAGACTGTGACCCCTGGTTCTAGACTCCCCAGCCAGGGGACACATCCTCCCTGCACCTACCCTGTCAAGCCCTGTAAGAATTGTGTATGTTTCAATGAGATCACCCCTCATTCTTCTAAACTCCAGAGAATGTAAGCCCATTCTCCTCAATCTCTCCTTATAGGACAACGCTCTCATCCCAGGAATCAGTCTAGTGAACCTTTGTTGCACCCACTCTAAGGCAAGGATATCCTTCCTTAGGGAAGGAGACCAAAACTGTGCACAGTACTCCAGGTGTGGTCTCACCAAAGCCCTCTATAATTGCGGCAAGACTTCCTTAATCTTGTACTCCAACCCCCTTGCAATAAAGGCTAACATACCATTTGCCTTCCTAATTGCTTGCTGTACCTGCACGTTAACGTTCTGTTATTCGTGTCCAAGGACCCCCAAATCCCTCTGAACACCAACATTTACTCGTCTCTCACCTTCTAAAGTATATTTTGCTTCTCCATTCTTCCTACCAAATTTCACACTTCCCCACATTATACTCCATCTGCCACCTTCTTGCCCAATCACTTAACCAGTCTAGATCCCTTGTCACAATTTTACATCAAAAGTGTAAATGCAATTTGGATTCTCCTTTCTTTCAGGTTGTTCTTGGGCACATGAAAATTCTCAGCATCGAAGCAACCCTCAGACCACCTGCCACGTGGGAAGTTGGAGTGAGATGACACCCAGGAGAAGCAAGGCAGCCAGGAGGAGAGCCTGTGGCTTCTTTGAGGAAGACCTGCAGACCCTCTGGAGGCCATAGAGATGAGGAGGGAGCGCAAAGGCCAATCCAGCCCCAATCATCAGTCGCGGGGCCTGGAGCTAGGTGTGGCACTGGCTCCGAGTGCCAATTCCCAGACTCGCAGGACCCCCTAGAACAGCGTCTAGAAAAAAGTTTAAAGAACTTGCATTTATACATCACCTTTCGCGACCGCAGGACGTCCCACAGCGCCTTACAGCCAATGAAGTACTTTTTTGAAGTGTAGGCACTGTTATAATGTAGGAAACGCGGCAGGAAATTCTGCACACAGCAAGATCCCACAAACATCAACGAGGTAAATGACCAGATCGTCTGTTTTAGGTGATGGTTGAGGGATAAATGTCGGCCCACTCTCCTCGGAGAACTCTCCTGCTCTTCCTCCCATTAGTGGGCGTGGGATCTTTTACGTCCACCTGGGAGGGGAGATGCCTCATCCAAAAAAAGCGGCACCTCCGACAGTGCACCACTCCCTCAGTACTTCAGTGAAGTGTCAGCCTAGATTTTGGGGTTCAAGTGGGGCTTGAAAGAAGAAAGACTTGGGGGGGGGGAAATTCAGTTGGTTGCGCCTCCTGTTAGCGCCTTAAGAGGGCGCTAATGGGGCGCAAAGTATCTAGCGCCCAGGCGCGGCGAAGTTTGCGCCGCTCGCGAAATTAACTAGACATTTTGCGGCGGCGCTAAACACTACCGCCACGATCTCCTGCGCCGGCAGATCATGACGTCACTCGAGTGCGCAACGCCCCGGTATCGCCCCGGAGCGGATATTGAGTGGCGCCCCCTGCCTTACCGCCTGACGCTAGCAACGACAGGTTGAGGGGAGCATTCTGCAGTCATGAAGGGAAAGGGGGAGCACTATTTAAAGGTGACCGCTTCCTGCCTTTTATTGTTGGTGCCATTTTTGAACTACGCATTCTGAGAGAGAGAGGGAGAGACTTCTGGAGAGATTCAACGTTGTGCGAAGGAGTTTTGGGTACTGAGCAGCACTTTGCAGGTTCATTTTGATTTGCCATTCCTTGTATCGATTTAGCAGAGACTGTGGGAGCTGCACTCTGAGCTCTTTGCCTGGTACTCTCCATTGTTCTTTCCAGCACATTTGATGTGCAAGTCTCTCCAGGCCGAGATTCAAGGCTGCAATGAGCAGGATGTGGATGGAAAGCAAGATTAACCATCCCCTTTAAGAACTGGCCGGTGCCATTGTGTGTGTGTTCCATTGCTGACTGACATTACATGGGCTTCGCCAGCGCTCTGAGGTAGCGCCTCGCTCCTCGGCCTTTGCGCCTTAAGACAGGTGTGAAGTGCCTGATATAGCGCTGCAATCACCTCCAGGGGCGATAAAAGGCAAGTTTGCAGTCGGTGGCGATAATTAGCGCCAGGCGCTAATCTTTGCGCCCGGCCGATAATTGCGCCCCAAATGGGGCGATACTGAATTTCTCCCCCTTGCATTTTACAGCGCCTTTCACGACCTCAGGACGTCCCAAAGCGCTTGACAGCCAATGAAGTACTTTTTGACGTGTAGTCACTGTTGTAATATAGGAAACGCGGCAGCCAATTTGCGCACAGCAAGCTCCCACAAATAGCAACGTAATAATGACCAGATAATTTTTTTTTTTGTAGTGTTGGTGAAGGGATAAACATTGGCTAGGACACCAGGAATAACTTCCCTGCTCTTCTTCGAAATAGTGGCCGTGGGATCTTTTACGTCTACCCGAGAGAGCAGGTGGGACGGCACCTCTGTCAGTACAGGCACCAGGAGCGTCAGCCTAGATTTTTGAACTCAAGTCTCTTGAAGTGGGACTTGAACCCACAACCTCTGACGCAGAGGCGAGAGCGCTACCTGCTGACAACTAACGACCTGACCAGGGCTGGCAAGGTAAGGCACTCACCATCCTGTCCCTTCCTACCTTGCCCAAACTGGGCACCGTCACACTCTAAACTCTCTTAAAGATTGAGAACCCTGCCATCCGCCATTTTAGCTCACATGAAACCGTTTGGCTCCGCCGTCGGGCGGGGGGGGGGGAAACTGTTGAAAAAAATGAATGCTGCCGGAATCAAGCGGGACGAGGTCCAATCCAGGGGAGTCCCAGTTGACCCATCGGAAAATATTCCGAATGAAAGACCCGCCGTTTGGAAATGGTGCACAGACATCACTTGGCATTGGTGGACTCTTCAACCTGGAAAGAAACAGCCTGGGTCAAGAGGGCACAGGGTCAAGCCTGAGTTTAGAACAGGCGACAAGGGCCAAATGGCCTACTCCTGCTCCTATTTCTTATCTTCTGACATGAAGCATTTCCCTCCACAGAGGGTGGATGGATGGTCTGCTGGTTGTGGCCAGGACACTGGGTTCGTTAAGAAGCACCCGGGAGATGGTATGGTTGGGAGGGCCGATAGTAGAGATATCCCCTGGAATTCAGTGTCACCCGTCTCTCCCATAAGCGTCCCCTCCGATCAGAAGCTTACCTTTACTACCCACGGCGGGAATTCCCTCGGGGATTCTCCCACTCGGCCGCCGTAACTGCGGGGGTTCCCCGACACCAGTATCTGGTCGTGCCATAGCGTGACCCGGTGGGGCAATACCAATGAAATCCACCGCCGTGTGAACCGGATACTGTCATCGCCCGCGTGCCTTTCTCTTATCGAGTTACGTCGAGTGTACAGCAGAGAAACCAGGCCATTCGGCCCAACTGGTCTGTGCCGGCATTTACGCTCCACAGTCCTGAGCCTCCTTTCATCTCACCCTATCAGCATATCATAGAAATATAGAAGATAGGAGCAGGAGTAGGCCATTCGGCCCCTTGAGCCTGCTCCGCCATTCAATGAGATCATGGCTGATCATCCAAACTCAGTACCCTGTCCCTGCCTTTTCCCCATATCCCTTGATCCCTTTAGCCTTAAGAAATATATCTAACTCCTTCTTGAATATATTTAATGAATTGGCCTCCACTGCCTTCTGTGGTAGAGAATTCCACAGGTTCACCACTCTCTGGGTGAAGAAATTCCTCCTCATCTCTGTCCTAAATGGCTTACCCCTTATATTTAAACTGTGACCCATCTAGTCTGTCTAGTCCTGTTAGAATTTTATAAGTTTCAATGAGATCCCCTCTCATTCTTCTAAACTCCAGCGAGTATAAGCCCAATCGACCCAATCTCTCCTCATACGTCATTCCTGCCATCCCAGGTATCAGCCTGGTGAATCTTCGCTGCACTCCCTCCATGGCAAGAACATCCTTCCTCAGATAAGGCAACCAAAACTGCACACAATACTCAAGGTGTGGTCTCACCAAAGCCCTGTACAACTGCAGCAAGACATCCTTGTTCCTGTATTCGAATCCTCTCGCTACGAAGGCCAACATACCATTTGCCTTCTTAACCGCCTGCTGCACCTGCATGCTTACCTTCAGCGACTGGTGCACAAGGACACCCAGGTCTCGTTGCACTTCCCCTTCTCCCAATCTATTGCCATTCAGATAATAATCTGCCTTCCCGTTTTTGACACCAAAGTGGATAACCTCGCATTTATCCACATTATAATGCATCTGCCATGATTCTGCCCAATCACCCAACCTGTCCAAATCATACTGGAGTTTCTCTGCATCCTCCTCACAGCACACACGCCCACCCAGCTTTGTGTCGTCTGCAAACTTGGAGATATTACATCTCGTTCCCTCGTCTAGATCATTAATATATATTGTGAATAGCTGGGGTCCTAGCACCGATCCCTGCGGTACCCCACTAGTCACTGCCTGCCACTCGGAAAAAGAACCGTTTATTCCAACTCTTTGCCTTCTGTCTGCCAACCAGTTCTCTATCCAAGTCAATACCTTGCCCCCAATCCCATGTGCCTTAACGTTACACGCTAATCTCTTATGCGGGACCTTATCGAAAGCCTTCTGAAAGTCCAAATACACCACATCCACTGGTCCTCCCTTATCTCCCTCATGTGCTTATCTAGCTTCCCCTTAAATGCATCTCTCCTATTCATCTCAACGACTCCCTGCGGTAGCGAGTTCCATATTCTTACCACTCTCTGGGTAAAGAAGTTGCTCCTGAATTTCCTATTTGATTTATTAGTGACTGACGGAAGAAAACTACTAGGCACTTGGTCTAAGCGTTAAACAAAGCTTAAATCAACTGTTTTACAACATGGAGATCTAGTTGTGTCCTTCACTAGTTCCTGTTAAGAATGTCCTGCACAAGCTGGGCCCATGCCCGAGTATTTATACTCTCCCTGGACAGCGCCACCCGCAGGCCACTCAGTATTATTTCATAAGTCTTTCTTTCATGAATGACAGATTCATTTCAATGGGCCAAAACTTCGGCACTTGCCGGGTGAGTACGCGCCGTGTACTCACCCGCAAGGCCCCCTGAAGTGCCGGTTTCCTGCATGCACTGCACATGCGCGGGAAACCGGAACTTCCGGTCTGGTGAAGGGAGGGGTTCAGAGGTGAACCGCGTGCGCGGTAAAGGTGCGCGCACGCAGCGAACTTAGGTTTTTTTTCAGGTTTCTCCAGGAGGGTAAGTATTGAAGAACCTGCGCTTTTAAAAAGGAGGCGCAGGACCCGTTTTCAACAAGGTAAGTGGTTAATTAATTATAATTTAAAACATTTTTCAACAGGTTTATCTTTTTTAGATACTTTAAAGAAAGGTAAGTTTATTTTTAGCACAGTTAAAAAGTATTTTAATTTTTTCAAAAATTTAAATTTTTGTTTAAAGTAGTTAATTTATTTAACTTATAGTTATTTTATAAATGTGATGGTTTTAAAAAAATTTTATTTGAAGTTTAGCTGTTCTTTTGGGGCCGATTTCAATTCATAGATTTGACAGGTCTTCCTGTCAAATCTATGAATGAAAGATGGTCTGCTGCCATTGGCTCGCCACGGCCCACGTGATCCCAGGGGACGCATCGCACTAACTACGCCCCTGGGACACGCAAGCACTGCGCGCCGGCAGCTGCAGGAGGCCCAGGAGCTGAAGTCCCCGTGGGCCCAGAGGTCAACGGCAGGCGCGGTAGGTAGGTGCGCGCGGGATCCTTACCCCCACAGCAAGCCGGAGAGGCGAATTTCAGGGCCATTGACTATCTTATATTTATGACTTCTAGTTTTTGACTCCCCCCACAAGTCGAAACATTTTGCCTCCGTCTACCCTATCAAACCCCTTCATAATCTACAAGACCTCGATCAGGTCACCCCCTCAGCCTTCTCTCTTCTGGAGAAAAGAGCCCCAGCCTGTTCCTGATAAGTATATCCTCTCAGTTCTGGTATCATCCCTGTGAATCCTTTGCACCCTCTCCAGTGCCTGTATATCCTTTTGATAATGTGGAGACCAGAACTGTGCCCAGTACTCCCAAGTGTGGTCTCACCAAGGTTCGATACAAGTTGAACATAAATTCTCTCTAAAACAACAACAGAAAACGCTGGAAAAACTCAGCAGGCCAGGCAGCATCCGTGGAGAGAGAAAGAGAGTTAACGTTTCAGGTCGATGACCTTTCATCAGAACTGGGAAGAGCCGGAAATCAAATAGATTTAAGGCCAGGGTAAAGCTGGGAAAAGGGGGAGGGGATAAAGGAACAAAGGGGGAGATGAAGAGACATTAAGAGATATGCAAGGCTAGAGGTGGTGTTAATGTGACAGATTAAGGCTGAATGAAGTGTGAAATCCACTGGCAGAATGAAGGACAGCTGCCAGCTTCTAGGAGGAAAAAAAAGGTGGGGGGGGGGGGACAAATAAAAGGGTGGATAAAATAAAATATAAATGTGATTGGAGCTGAGGTTATGATCTAAAATTGTTGAACTCGATATTGAGTCCAGAGGGCTGTAGCGTGCCTAAACGAAAGATGAGGTGCTGTTCCTCGAGCTTACGCTGAGCTTCCGTGGAGCAGTGTAATAGGCCGAGGACGGTGAGGTCAGAGTGGGAGTGAAGCGGTGAATTAAAGTGACAGGCCGCCGGGAGCTCGGGGTCCCCCTTACGGACTGAACGGAGGTGTTCCGCAAATTCTCTCTACTTTTGAATTCTATCCCTCTAGAAATGAACCCCAGGGCTTGGGGATTGCCCTTTTTACGGCTTTATTACGCTGCGTTGCTACTTTTAATCATTTGTGAATCAGCCTCACTACCAATAAGCCATCAAATCCTATACGCCCATTTCCTTTACCTCCTTGGCCTCTGTCTCCTCTTGCTCTCTCTCAATTGTAACTTTTCTTTTTTCTCTCTCGCTTACCATGCCAACTCTCATCTGTGTCACAGGATCAGGAGGAGGCCATTCAGCCCCTCGTGCCTGTCCCGCCGTTCAATTAGATCATGGCTGATCTGCACCTCAACTCCATTGACCCGCGGCCCGAGATACCCAACAAATATTTATCAGTCTCGGTCTTGAAGGCTGCATTTGACTCCTAGGGGTAAAAATTCAGTTGGTTGCGCCTCCCGTTAGCGCCTTAAGAGGGCGCTAATGGGGCGCAAAGCCGCTAACGCCCGGGCGCAGCGATGTTTGCGCCGCTCGGGAACTTAACTAGAGATTGTGCGGCGGCGCTAAACTTTACCGCTGCGACCACCTGCGCGCGCAGATTGTGACGTCATTCCATGGTGCAACGCCCTTGTGGCGCCCCGGAGCGGAAATTGAGTGGCGCCCCCTGCCTTACCGCCTGGCGCATCCAGCGACCAGAAGACTGGAACGCTATCAATCGCTGTGGGGCTGGGGGGGGCGCTATTTAAAGGGGGCCTCTTCCTGTCTTTTATTGTTGGTGGCATTTTTGAACTACGCATTCTGAGAGAGAGAGGGAGAGACTTCTGGAGAGATTCAACGTTGTGTGAAGGAGTTTTGGGTACTGAGCAGCACTTTGCAGGTTCATTTTGATTTGCCATTCCTTGTATCGATTTAGCAGAGACTGTGGGAGCTGCACTCTGAGCTCTTTGCCTGGTACTCTCCATTGTTCTTTCCAGCAGATTTGATGTGCAAGTCTCTCCAGGCCGAGATTCAAGGCTGCAATGAACAGGATGTGGATGGAAAGCAAGATTAACCATCCCCTTTAAGAATTGGCCCGTGCCATTGTGTCTGTGTTCCATTGCTGACTGACATCACATGAACTTCGCCAGCGCTCTGAGTTAGCGCCTCACTCCTTGGCCTTTGCGCCTTAAGACAGGTGTGCAGCGCCTGATTTAGCGCTCCACTCACCTCCCGGGGCGGTAAAAGTGAAGTTTCCAGTCAGTGCCGATAATTAGCGCCAGGCGCTAATATTTGCGTCCAGACGATATTTGCGCCCCAAATGGGGTGCGACCTAATTTTTCCCCCCTAGCATCCACAGCCTTTTTGGGGGGAGAGGATTCCATATTTCCACTAAACAGTGTGGAAAAGTGCTTCCTGATTTCACTCCTGAAACGACCACATGTGCAGGAAGCGTCACCAGCTGCGGCAGCTCGAGCTCCGTGTTTCGGAGCTTGAGCGGCGGCTGGAGTCACTGCGGGGCATCCGCGAGGCTGAGAGTTACGTGGACAGCACATTTCTGGAGGTGCTCACCCCGCAGCTTAAGAGTGTGCAGGCAGAGAGGGACTGGGTGACCGCCAGACAGAAGAGGAGGACCAGGCAGGTGGTGCAGAAGTCCCCAGAGTACATCTGGCTCTCCAACCAGTATTCTGTTCTGAGTACTGGTGGGAGCGATGGGAAGGAGGTTCTTGCCATGGAAGGAGTTCAGCGAAGATTCACCAGGCTGATACCTGGGATGGCAGGAATGACGTATGAGGAGGTCGATTGGGCTTATACTCGCTGGAGTTTAGAAGAATGAGAGGGGATCTCATTGAAACTTATAAAATTCTGAAAGGACTGGACAGACTAGATGCAGGAAGGATGTTCCCGATGGTCGGGGAGTCCAGCACCAGGGGTCACAGTCTAAGGATAAGGGGTAAGCCATTTAGGACTGAAATGAGGAGGAATTTCTTCACCCAGAGAGTGGTGAACCTGTGGAATTCTCGACCACAGAAGGCAGTAGAGGCCAATTCATTAAATACATTCAAGAAGGAGTTGGATATATTTCTTAAGGCTAAAGGGATCAAGGGATATGGGGAGAAAGCAGGGACAGGTTCTGAATTTGGATGATCAGCCATGATCGCATTGAATGGCGGAGCAGGCTAGAGGGGCCGAATGGCCTACTCCTGCTCCTATCTTCTATGTATGTTTCTATGTCCGCTGGGGAGTGCAGCCAGAGACAAGTCCAAGGTACCACTGGTGGCTCAGCTGCACAGGGGGGGGGGCGAGGAAAATGAGTGGAAGAGCAATAGTGGTAGGGGATTCGATAGTTAGGGGAGCAGACAGGCGTTTCTGCGGCCGCAGACGTGACTCCAGGATGCCCATCACCCTGCCAAGCTAGTTTAAACCCTCCCCAACAGCACTAGCAAACCTCCCCATGAGAATATTGGTCCCGGCTCTGTTGAGGTGTAACCTGTTGTGGTATGTTGCCTTCTTGGTGCCAGGATCAAGGATGTCACTGAGCAGCTACAGGACACTCTGAGGGGGGAGGGTGAACAGCCAGAGGTCGTTGTCCATATCGGTACCAACGACATAGCAGAAAGAGGGATGAGGTCCTGCAGGCAGAGTTTAGGGAGCTAGGAGAGAGATTAAAAAGCAGGACCTCAAAGGTAGTAATCTCCGGATTACTCCCGGTGCCACATGCTAGTGAGTACAGGAATAGGAGGGATGGAACAGATGAATGCGTGGCTGGAGAGATGGTGCAGGAGGGAGAGCTTTCGATTCCTGAGGCATTGGGACCGTTTCTGGAGAAGGTGGGACCTGTACAAGCCGGACGGGTTACACCTCAACAGAACCGGGACCAATATTCTCACGGGGAGGTTTGCTAGTGCTGGTGGGGAGGGTTTAAACTAGCCTGGCAGGGTGATGGGCACCAGCATATAGGAGTAGAAAAGAGGAATAATGTGCATGAAAGAGTGAGTGTGTTGCATAGTACTAGAGAAGAAAGTAGTACTAGAGGCGGAAGTAGTACCATCTTAGATAGGAGCAGACTAAGGAAGACTACGAAAAATTCAAAAATGGGTTTAGAATGCATGTACAGAAAACAGCGAGTTGTGGTAAATATCTGTTTTTCAGACTGGAGGATGGTAGACAGTGGTGTTCCCCAAGGGTCAGTGCTGGGACCACAGCTTTTTTTGATGTATATAAATGACCTGGATATTGGAATAAAAAGTAGAATTTTTAAATTTGCCGATGACACCAAACTTGGGGGTGTGGCAAGCAGTGAGGATGATACCAATCGACTGCAACAGGACATAGAAAGGCTAGCAGAATGGGCAGACAAGTGGCAGATGAATTTAATACAGAGAAGTGTGAGGTGATGCATTTTGGCAGAAGGAACAGGGAGAGGCAATATACACTTAATGGCACAGTTTTAAAGAGTGTGCAGGGACAGCGGGATCTGGGAGTTACTGTGCATAGGTCCCTGAAGGTGGCAGGACATATTGAGAGAGTGGTTAACAAAGCATATGGGATCTTGGGCTTCATAAATAGAGGTATTGAGTACAAAAGTAGAGAAGTTATGCTGAATCTTTATAAAGCGCTGGTTAGGCCACAACTGGAGTATTGCGTCCAGTTCTGGTCACCACACTTTAGGAAGGATGTGAAGGCCCTTGAGAGGGTGCAGAGGAGATTTACCAGAATGGTTCCGGGGATGGGGGATCTTAGCTACAAGGACAGGTTGGAGAAGCTGGATTTGTTTTCATTAGAGCAAAGGAGGTTGAGGGATGATTTGATAGAGATGTACAAGATTATGACGGGTTTGGATAGGCTAGACGGGGAAAGGCTGTTCCCACTAGTTGATGGTACAAGGACTAGGGGGACACAGATTTAAGGTTTTGGGCAAGAGATACGGGGGGACATGAGGAAATTTTTTTTTACGCAGCGAGCGGTGATGACCTGGAATTTGCTGCCGACGGAAGTGGTGGAAGCGGAGACACTCCATGTTTTCAAGGGGAGACTGGATAGGCACTTGAGGGAAATAAACTTGCAGGGCTATGGGGATAGAGCGGGGGAATGGGACTGATTGGCTCGCTCTACAGAGAGCCGGCACGGACTCGATGGGCCGAATGGCCTCCTTCTGTGCCGTTATGACTCTATGGGCTAAAAATTGAGTATTTGGGGTGTTAACTTCGCCGGGGTGCTACTTTTAGCGCCCTGGAAAAATTAGCGCCCCCCGCGCCGGAAATTGAGTGATTGCGCCCCAAGAGGGAAGTGGGGTGCTACTGGAAGCGCCCCGCATCCCTCTTGGGGTGCTGCGAGTCAATATCGCGGCGCCATGGCGCTGCGGCACGTCGCGCCGCGGTATTGCAGGCCTTCCTCCCCTTCTTAAAGGGGAGGGGCCTTGCGCAGCGTGACCCGGGGCCCAGCTGGGCCCCCGGGGATCGGGAGTGCCGGCAAAAGAGCCCGGCACTCAAGAGAAGTGCCGGGCTCGTGGAGCGCAGCCGGCACTCCGCAGGGGGGGGGCGTTCAGGAGGCCGAGGACGGGAGCGGAGGCAGGTGCTGGCAGGCGGCCAGCAACAAAAATGGCCGCCCCGCACCTCGCCTTTAAGTCGCGCCTCCCCGGCTGCAGGTAGGCCCCCCCTGACCCCGTCGGACATAGCGTCCAGCGGTAAGTCAGGGGGCGCTCACGAAGATCGCGGCCGGGGTGCGAGTGATGATGTCATCACCAGCGGTGCAGCACCGCAGGGCGTTACCGGTTAGCGCTGCCGCTAACCTCCCACTGAATCTCGCGGGAGGCGTGGGCGGTGCCGCGCCCGGGCGCTAGTTGCTTTGCGCCCTGTTAGCGCCCTCTTAGGACGCTAGTGGGCGGTGCAAAGCAACCCAATTTTTCCTGCTATGACCCTTATGAATGACCTGGCTCTAATTATAAGAGTATTCCTCTTAGCTCTGGATTCACCCCCTCCCCGGTGAATCTACCTTAGAAAATCCTTTTAACATTTCAAACACATTGATCAGATCACCATTCGCCCGTTTAAACTCAAGGAAATACAAGCCAACCCTCTAAGGCCCGGTATCATTCTGGTGAACCTGCGCTGTACCCACTCCAAGGCCTTCTCGGCGGTGCCCTTCTGGCCTCTCTCTCTCTTCACTTGCGCCTTCTCATGCCTCTATCGCCTCATGCTCACTCGAACTGTGCGATTCTTGCTCCATCTCCTTCTTGTTGCTCTCCGCTGCAACCTCTTGGTTTCTCTACCTCCCTTTGCTCCATCTTACCTGTCTAGTCTTCATCCCCCTATCTCAGTCTTCTGGGCCCAAAATCTCCTCTTGCTCCCGTTTCAACTGTGCACTCCTGCTCTCTCTATCTCTTCTCAGAAGAGGCGGGTGAGAGGGTTAATCCCCTCCGATAGGAACAGGCTGCCCGGTGTCTGACTGTAACTGGGAAGAGGCGGGTGAGAGGGTTAATCCCCTCCGATAGGAACAGGCTGCCCGGTGTCTGACTGTAACTGGGAAGAGGCGGGTGAGAGGGTTAATCCCCTCCGATAGGAACAGGCTGCCCGGTGTCTGACTGTAACTGGGAAGAGGCGGGTGAGAGGGTTAATCCCCTCCGATAGGAACAGGCTGCCCGGTGTCTGACTGTAACTGGGATGAGGTGGGTGAGAGGGTTAATCCCCTCCGATAGGAACAGGCTGCCCTGTGTCTGACTGTAACTGGGGGAGAGGTGGGTGAGGGGGTTAATCCGCTCCGATAGGAACAGGCTGCCTGGTGTCTGACTGTAACTGGGGGAGAGGTGGTTGAGAGGGTTAATCCGCTCCGATAGGAACAGGCTGCCCAGTGTCTGACTGTAACTGGGGGAGAGGTGGGTGAGAGGGTTAATCCCCTCCGATAGGAACAGGCTGCCCCGGTGTTTGACTGCAACTGGGGGAGAGGTGGGTGAGAGGCTTAATCCCCTCTGATAGGAACAGGCTGCCCAGTGTCTGACTGTAACTGGGAAGAGGTGGGTGAGAGGGTTAATCCGCTCCGATAGGAACAGGCTACCCAGTGTCTGAAAGGTAACATGCAGGTACAGCAAGCAATTAAGAAAGCAAATGCTATGTTGGCCTTTATTACAAGAGGATTTGAGTATAAGATTAAAGAAGCCTTACTGCAATTATATAGGGCCCTGGTGAGACCACACCTGGAGGATTGTGTACAGTTTTGGTCTCCTTACCTAAGGAAGGATATACTTGCCATAGAGGGAGTGCAATGAAGCTTCCTGGGATCGGGGGGATTGTCCTATGAGGAGAGATTGAGTAGACTAGGCCTATATTCTCTAGAGTTTAGAAGAATGAGAGGTGATCTCATTGAAACATACAAAATTCTTACAGGGCTTGACAGGGTAGATGCAGGGAGGATGTTTCCCCTGGCTGGGGAGTCTAGAACCAGGGGTCACAGTCTCAGAATAAGGGGTCGGCCATTTAGGACTGAGATGAGGAGAAATTTCTTCACTCAGAGGGTGGTGAATCTTTGGAATTCTCTACCCCAGAGGGCTGTGGAGGCTCAATCGTTGAGCATATTCAAGACAGAGATCGATAGATTTTTGGATATTAAGGGAATCAAGGGATATGGGGATAGTGCAGGAAACTGCAGTTAAGGTAGAAGTTCCGCCATGATCTTATTGAATGGTGGAGCAGGCTCGATGGGCCAAATGGCCGACTCCTGCTCCTATTTCTTATGTTCTTATGTAACTAGGAAGAGGTGGGTGAGAGGGTTAATCCCCTCTGATAGGAACAGGTTGCCCGGTGTCTGACTGTAACTGGGGGAGAGGTGGGTGAGAGGGTTAATCCCCTCCGATAGGAACAGGCTGCCCGGTGTCTGACTGTAACTGGGGAGAGGTGGGTGAGAGGGTTAATCCCCTCCGATAGGAACAGGCTGCCCGGTGTCTGACTGTAACTGGGAAGAGGTGGGTGAGAGGGTTAATCCCCTCCGATAGAACAGGCTGCCCGGTGTCTGACTGTAACTGGGGAGAGGCGGGTGAGAGGGTTAATCCCCTCTGATAGGAACAGGCTGCCCGGTGTCTGACTGTAACTGGGGAGAGGTGGGTGAGAGGGTTAATCCCCTCCGATAGGAACAGGCTGCCCAGGTGTCTGACTGTAACTGGGAAGAGGTGGGTGAGAGGGTTAATCCCCTCCGATAGGAACAGGCTGCCCAGGTGTCTGACTGTAACTGGGAAGAGGTGGGTGAGAGGGTTAATCCCCTCCGATAGGAACAGGCTGCCCGGTGTCTGACTGTAACTGGGGGAGAGGTGGGTGAGAGGGTTAATCCCCTCCGATAGGAACAGGCTGCCCGTGTCTGACTGTAACTGGGAAGAGGTGGGTGAGAGGGTTAATCCCCTCCGATAGGAACAGGCTGCCCGGTGTCTGACTGTAACTGGGGGAGAGGTGGGTGAGAGGGTTAATCCCCTCCGATAGGAACAGGCTGCCCGGTGTCTGACTGTAACTGGGAGAGGCGGGTGAGAGGGTTAATCCCCTCCGATAGGAACAAGCTGCCCGGTGTCTGACTGTAACTGGGATGAGGTGGGTGAGAGGGTTAATCCCCTCCGATAGGAACAGGCTGCCCAGTGTCTGACTGTAACTGGGGAGAGGTGGGTGAGAGGGTTAATCCCCTCCGATAGGAACAGGCTGCCCGGTGTCTGACTGTAACTGGGGGAGAGGTGGGTGAGAGGGTTAATCCCCTCCGATAGGAACAGGCTGCCCGGTGTCTGACTGTAACTGGGGAGAGGTGGGTGAGAGGGTTAATCCCCTCCGATAGGAACAGACTGCCCGGTGTCTGACTGTAACTGGGGAGAGGTGGGTGAGAGGGTTAATCCCCTCCGATAGGAACAGACTGCCCGGTGTCTGACTGTAACTGGGGAGAGGTGGGTGAGAGGGTTAATCCCCTCTGATAGGAACAGGCTGCCCGGTGTCTGACTGTAACTGGGAGAGGTGGGTGAGAGGGTTAATCCCCTCCGATAGGAACAGGCTGCCCGGTGTCTGACTGTAACTGGGAGAGGTGGGTGAGAGGGTTAATCCCCTCCGATAGGAACAGGCTGCCCGGTGTCTGACTGTAACTGGGGAGAGGTGGGTGAGAGGGTTAATCCCCTCTGATAGGAACAGGCTGCCCGGTGTCTGACTGTAACTGGGAAGAGGTGGGTGAGAGGGTTAATCCCCTCCGATAGGAACAGGCTGCCCGGTGTCTGACTGTAACTGGGAAGAGGTGGGTGAGAGGGTTAATCCCCTCCGATAGGAACAGACTGCCCAGTGTCTGACTGTAACTGGGAGAGGTGGGTGAGAGGGTTAATCCCCTCCGATAGGAACAGGCTGCCCGGTGTCTGACTGTAACTGGGGGAGAGGTGGGTGAGAGGGTTAATCCCCTCCGATAGGAACAGACTGCCCGGTGTCTGACTGTAACTGGGGAGAGGTGGGTGAGAGGGTTAATCCCCTCCGATAGGAACAGGCTGCCCGGTGTCTGACTGTAACTGGGAAGAGGTGGGTGAGAGGGTTAATCCCCTCTGATAGGAACAGGCTGCCCGGTGTCTGACTGTAACTGGGAAGAGGTGGGTGAGAGGGTTAATCCCCTCCGATAGGAACAGACTGCCCGGTGTCTGACTGTAACTGGGAGAGGTGGGTGAGAGGGTTAATCCCCTCCGATAGGAACAGGCTGCCCGGTGTCTGACTGTAACTGGGGAAGAGGTGGGTGAGAGGGTTAATCCCCTCCGATAGGAACAGGCTGCCCGGTGTCTGACTGTAACTGGGGAGAGGTGGGTGAGAGGGTTAATCCCCTCTGATAGGAACAGGCTGCCCGGTGTCTGACTGTAACTGGGGAGAGGTGGGTGAGAGGGTTAATCCCCTCTGATAGGAACAGGCTGCCCAGTGTCTGACTGTAACTGGGGGAGAGGTGGGTGAGAGGGTTAATCCCCTCCGATAGGAACAGGCTGCCCGGTGTCTGACTGTAACTGGGGAGAGGTGGGTGAGAGGGTTAATCCCCTCCGATAGGAACAGGCTGCCCTGTGTCTGACTGTAACTGGGGAGAGGCGGGTGAGAGGGTTAATCCCCTCTGATAGGAACAGGCTGCCCGGTGTCTGACTGTAACTGGGGAAGAGGTGGGTGAGAGGGTTAATCCCCTCCGATAGGAACAGGCTGCCCGGTGTCTGACTGTAACTGGGGAAGAGGTGGGTGAGAGGGTTAATCCCCTCTGATAGGAACAGGCTGCCTGGTGTCTGACTGTAACTGGGGGAGAGGTGGGTGAGAGGGTTAATCCCCTCTGATAGGAACAGACTGCCCGGTGTCTGACTGTAACTGGGGGAGAGGTGGGTGAGAGGGTTAATCCCCTCCGATAGGAACAGGCTGCCCGGTGTCTGACTGTAACTGGGGAGAGGTGGGTGAGAGGGTTAATCCCCTCCGATAGGAACAGGCTGCCCGGTGTCTGACTGTAACTGGGGAGAGGTGGGTGAGAGGGTTAATCCCCTCGATAGGAACAGGCTGCCCGGTGTCTGACTGTAACTGGGGAGAGGCGGGTGAGAGGGTTAATCCCCTCCGATAGGAACAGGCTGCCTGTGTCTGACTGTAACTGGGGAGAGGTGGGTGAGAGGGTTAATCCCCTCTGATAGGAACAGGCTGCCCGGTGTCTGACTGTAACTGGGAAGAGGTGGGTGAGAGGGTTAATCCCCTCCGATAGGAACAGGCTGCCCGGTGTCTGACTGTAACTGGGGAGAGGTGGGTGAGAGGGTTAATCCCCTCCGATAGGAACAGGCTGCCCGGTGTCTGACTGTAACTGGGGAGAGGTGGGTGAGAGGGTTAATCCCCTCCGATAGGAACAGACTGCCCGGTGTCTGACTGTAACTGGGGAGAGGTGGGTGAGAGGGTTAATCCCCTCCGATAGGAACAGGCTGCCCGGTGTCTGACTGTAACTGGGAAGAGGTGGGTGAGAGGGTTAATCCCCTCCGATAGGAACAGGCTGCCCGGTGTCTGACTGTAACTGGGAAGAGGTGGGTGAGAGGGTTAATCCCCTCCGATAGGAACAGGCTGCCCGGTGTCTGACTGTAACTGGGGAGAGGTGGGTGAGAGGGTTAATCCCCTCGATAGGAACAGGCTGCCCGGTGTCTGACTGTAACTGGGGAGAGGTGGGTGAGAGGGTTAATCCCCTCCGATAGGAACAGGCTGCCCGGTGTCTGACTGTAACTGGGGAGAGGTGGGTGAGAGGGTTAATCCCCTCCGATAGGAACAGGCTGCCCGGTGTCTGACTGTAACTGGGGGAGAGGTGGGTGAGAGGGTTAATCCCCTCCGATAGGAACAGGCTGCCCGGTGTCTGACTGTAACTGGGGAGAGGTGGGTGAGAGGGTTAATCCCCTCTGATAGGAACAGGCTGCCCGGTGTCTGACTGTAACTGGGGAGAGGTGGGTGAGAGGGTTAATCCCCTCCGATAGGAACAGGCTGCCCGGTGTCTGACTGTAACTGGGAAGAGGTGGGTGAGAGGGTTAATCCCCTCCGATAGGAACAGGCTGCCCGGTGTCTGACTGTAACTGGGGAGAGGTGGGTGAGAGGGTTAATCCCCTCCGATAGGAACAGGCTGCCCGGTGTCTGACTGTAACTGGGAGAGGTGGGTGAGAGGGTTAATCCCCTCCGATAGGAACAGGCTGCCCGGTGTCTGACTGTAACTGGGGAGAGGTGGGTGAGAGGGTTAATCCCCTCCGATAGGAACAGGCTGCCCGGTGTCTGACTGTAACTGGGAAGAGGTGGGTGAGAGGGTTAATCCCCTCCGATAGGAACAGGCTGCCCGGTGTCTGACTGTAACTGGGGAAGAGGTGGGTGAGAGGGTTAATCCCCTCCGATAGGAACAGGCTGCCCAGTGTCTGACTGTAACTGGGAGAGGTGGGTGAGAGGGTTAATCCCCTCCGATAGGAACAGGCTGCCCGGTGTCTGACTGTAACTGGGAAGAGGTGGGTGAGAGGGTTAATCCCCTCCGATAGGAACAGGCTGCCCGGTGTCTGACTGTAACTGGGGGAGAGGTGGGTGAGAGGGTTAATCCCCTCTGATAGGAACAGGCTGCCCGGTGTCTGACTGTAACTGGGGAGAGGTGGGTGAGAGGGTTAATCCCCTCCGATAGGAACAGGCTGCCCGGTGTCTGACTGTAACTGGGGAGAGGTGGGTGAGAGGGTTAATCCCCTCCGATAGGAACAGGCTGCCCGGTGTCTGACTGTAACTGGGAAGAGGTGGGTGAGAGGGTTAATCCCCTCCGATAGGAACAGGCTGCCCGGTGTCTGACTGTAACTGGGAAGAGGTGGGTGAGAGGGTTAATCCCCTCCGATAGGAACAGGCTGCCCGGTGTCTGACTGTAACTGGGGAGAGGTGGGTGAGAGGGTTAATCCCCTCCGATAGGAACAGGCTGCCCGGTGTCTGACTGTAACTGGGAAGAGGTGGGTGAGAGGGTTAATCCCCTCCGATAGGAACAGGCTGCCCGGTGTCTGACTGTAACTGGGAGAGGTGGGTGAGAGGGTTAATCCCCTCCGATAGGAACAGGCTGCCCGGTGTCTGACTGTAACTGGGGGAGAGGTGGGTGAGAGGGTTAATCCCCTCCGATAGGAACAGACTGCCCGGTGTCTGACTGTAACTGGGGAAGAGGTGGGTGAGAGGGTTAATCCCCTCCGATAGGAACAGGCTGCCCGGTGTCTGACTGTAACTGGGAAGAGGTGGGTGAGAGGGTTAATCCCCTCTGATAGGAACAGACTGCCCGGTGTCTGACTGTAACTGGGGAGAGGTGGGTGAGAGGGTTAATCCCCTCCGATAGGAACAGGCTGCCCGGTGTCTGACTGTAACTGGGAAGAGGTGGGTGAGAGGGTTAATCCCCTCCGATAGGAACAGGCTGCCCGGTGTCTGACTGTAACTGGGGAGAGGTGGGTGAGAGGGTTAATCCCCTCCGATAGGAACAGGCTGCCCGGTGTCTGACTGTAACTGGGAAGAGGTGGGTGAGAGGGTTAATCCCCTCCGATAGGAACAGGCTGCCCGGTGTCTGACTGTAACTGGGGGAGAGGTGGGTGAGAGGGTTAATCCCCTCCGATAGGAACAGGCTGCCCGGTGTCTGACTGTAACTGGGGAGAGGTGGGTGAGAGGGTTAATCCCCTCCGATAGGAACAGGCTGCCCGGTGTCTGACTGTAACTGGGAAGAGGTGGGTGAGAGGGTTAATCCCCTCCGATAGGAACAGGCTGCCCGGTGTCTGACTGTAACTGGGAAGAGGTGGGTGAGAGGGTTAATCCCCTCCGATAGGAACAGGCTGCCCAGTGTCTGACTGTAACTGGGGGAGAGGTGGGTGAGAGGGTTAATCCCCTCCGATAGGAACAGGCTGCCCGGTGTCTGACTGTAACTGGGGAGAGGTGGGTGAGAGGGTTAATCCCCTCCGATAGGAACAGGCTGCCCGGTGTCTGACTGTAACTGGGAAGAGGTGGGTGAGAGGGTTAATCCCCTCCGATAGGAACAGGCTGCCCGGTGTCTGACTGTAACTGGGGAGAGGTGGGTGAGAGGGTTAATCCCCTCCGATAGGAACAGACTGCCCGGTGTCTGACTGTAACTGGGAGAGGTGGGTGAGAGGGTTAATCCCCTCCGATAGGAACAGGCTGCCCGGTGTCTGACTGTAACTGGGGGAGAGGTGGGTGAGAGGGTTAATCCCCTCCGATAGGAACAGGCTGCCCTGGTGTCTGACTGTAACTGGGGAGAGGTGGGTGAGAGGGTTAATCCCCTCCGATAGGAACAGGCTGCCCGGTGTCTGACTGTAACTGGGGAGAGGTGGGTGAGAGGGTTAATCCCCTCTGATAGGAACAGGCTGCCCAGTGTCTGACTGTAACTGGGGAAGAGGTGGGTGAGAGGGTTAATCCCCTCCGATAGGAACAGGCTGCCCTGGTGTCTGACTGTAACTGGGGAGAGGTGGGTGAGAGGGTTAATCCCCTCCGATAGGAACAGGCTGCCCGGTGTCTGACTGTAACTGGGGAGAGGTGGGTGAGAGGGTTAATCCCCTCCGATAGGAACAGGCTGCCCGGTGTCTGACTGTAACTGGGGAAGAGGTGGGTGAGAGGGTTAATCCCCTCCGATAGGAACAGGCTGCCCGGTGTCTGACTGTAACTGGGGAGAGGTGGGTGAGAGGGTTAATCCCCTCCGATAGGAACAGGCTGCCCGGTGTCTGACTGTAACTGGGGAGAGGTGGGTGAGAGGGTTAATCCCCTCCGATAGGAACAGGCTGCCCGGTGTCTGACTGTAACTGGGGAGAGGCTGGGTGAGAGGGTTAATCCCCTCCGATAGGAACAGGCTGCCCGGTGTCTGACTGTAACTGGGGAGAGGTGGGTGAGAGGGTTAATCCCCTCCGATAGGAACAGGCTGCCCGGTGTCTGACTGTAACTGGGGAGAGGTGGGTGAGAGGGTTAATCCCCTCCGATAGGAACAGGCTGCCCGGTGTCTGACTGTAACTGGGGAGAGGTGGGTGAGAGGGTTAATCCCCTCCGATAGGAACAGGCTGCCCGGTGTCTGACTGTAACTGGGAAGAGGTGGGTGAGAGGGTTAATCCCCTCGATAGGAACAGGCTGCCCGGTGTCTGACTGTAACTGGGGAGAGGTGGGTGAGAGGGTTAATCCCCTCCGATAGGAACAGGCTGCCCGGTGTCTGACTGTAACTGGGGAGAGGTGGGTGAGAGGGTTAATCCCCTCCGATAGGAACAGGCTGCCCGGTGTCTGACTGTAACTGGGAAGAGGTGGGTGAGAGGGTTAATCCCCTCTGATAGGAACAGGCTGCCCGGTGTCTGACTGTAACTGGGGAGAGGTGGGTGAGAGGGTTAATCCCCTCCGATAGGAACAGGCTGCCCGGTGTCTGACTGTAACTGGGGAGAGGCGGGTGAGAGGGTTAATCCCCTCCGATAGGAACAGGCTGCCCGGTGTCTGACTGTAACTGGGGAGAGGTGGGTGAGAGGGTTAATCCCCTCCGATAGGAACAGGCTGCCCGGTGTCTGACTGTAACTGGGGAGAGGTGGGTGAGAGGGTTAATCCCCTCGATAGGAACAGGCTGCCCGGTGTCTGACTGTAACTGGGGGAGAGGTGGGTGAGAGGGTTAATCCCCTCCGATAGGAACAGGCTGCCCGGTGTCTGACTGTAACTGGGGAGAGGTGGGTGAGAGGGTTAATCCCCTCCGATAGGAACAGGCTGCCCGGTGTCTGACTGTAACTGGGAAGAGGTGGGTGAGAGGGTTAATCCCCTCCGATAGGAACAGGCTGCCCGGTGTCTGACTGTAACTGGGGAGAGGTGGGTGAGAGGGTTAATCCCCTCCGATAGGAACAGGCTGCCCGGTGTCTGACTGTAACTGGGGAGAGGTGGGTGAGAGGGTTAATCCCCTCCGATAGGAACAGGCTGCCCGGTGTCTGACTGTAACTGGGGAGAGGTGGGTGAGAGGGTTAATCCCCTCCGATAGGAACAGGCTGCCCGGTGTCTGACTGTAACTGGGGAGAGGTGGGTGAGAGGGTTAATCCCCTCCGATAGGAACAGGCTGCCCGGTGTCTGACTGTAACTGGGAGAGGTGGGTGAGAGGGTTAATCCCCTCCGATAGGAACAGGCTGCCCGGTGTCTGACTGTAACTGGGGAGAGGTGGGTGAGAGGGTTAATCCCCTCCGATAGGAACAGGCTGCCCGGTGTCTGACTGTAACTGGGGAAGAGGTGGGTGAGAGGGTTAATCCCCTCGATAGGAACAGGCTGCCCGGTGTCTGACTGTAACTGGGGAGAGGTGGGTGAGAGGGTTAATCCCCTCCGATAGGAACAGGCTGCCCGGTGTCTGACTGTAACTGGGGAGAGGTGGGTGAGAGGGTTAATCCCCTCCGATAGGAACAGGCTGCCCGGTGTCTGACTGTAACTGGGGAGAGGTGGGTGAGAGGGTTAATCCCCTCCGATAGGAACAGGCTGCCCGGTGTCTGACTGTAACTGGGGAGAGGTGGGTGAGAGGGTTAATCCCCTCGATAGGAACAGGCTGCCCGGTGTCTGACTGTAACTGGGGAAGAGGTGGGTGAGAGGGTTAATCCCCTCCGATAGGAACAGGCTGCCCGGTGTCTGACTGTAACTGGGAAGAGGTGGGTGAGAGGGTTAATCCCCTCCGATAGGAACAGGCTGCCCGGTGTCTGACTGTAACTGGGGAGAGGTGGGTGAGAGGGTTAATCCCCTCCGATAGGAACAGGCTGCCCGGTGTCTGACTGTAACTGGGGAGAGGTGGGTGAGAGGGTTAATCCCCTCCGATAGGAACAGGCTGCCCAGGTGTCTGACTGTAACTGGGGAGAGGTGGGTGAGAGGGTTAATCCCCTCCGATAGGAACAGGCTGCCCGGTGTCTGACTGTAACTGGGAAGAGGTGGGTGAGAGGGTTAATCCCCTCCGATAGGAACAGGCTGCCCGGTGTCTGACTGTAACTGGGGAGAGGTGGGTGAGAGGGTTAATCCCCTCCGATAGGAACAGGCTGCCCGGTGTCTGACTGTAACTGGGAAGAGGTGGGTGAGAGGGTTAATCCCCTCCGATAGGAACAGGCTGCCCGGTGTCTGACTGTAACTGGGGAGAGGTGGGTGAGAGGGTTAATCCCCTCGATAGGAACAGGCTGCCCGGTGTCTGACTGTAACTGGGGAGAGGTGGGTGAGAGGGTTAATCCCCTCCGATAGGAACAGGCTGCCCGGTGTCTGACTGTAACTGGGAAGAGGTGGGTGAGAGGGTTAATCCCCTCCGATAGGAACAAGCTACCCGGTGTCTGACTGTAACTGGGAGAGGCGGGTGAGAGGGTTAATCCCCTCCGATAGGAACAGGCTGCCCGGTGTCTGACTGTAACTGGGAAGAGGTGGGTGAGAGGGTGAATCCCATCTATTTAGGAACAGGCTGCCCCGGTGTCTGACTGTAACTAGGAAGAGGCGGGTCAGAGGGTTAATCCCCTCCGATAGGAACAGGCTGCCCGGTGTCTGACTGTAACTGGGGAGAGGTGGGTGAGAGGGTTAATCCCCTCCGATAGGAACAGGCTGCCCGGTGTCTGACTGTAACTGGGGAGAGGTGGGTGAGAGGGTTAATCCCCTCCGATAGGAACAGGCTGCCCGGTGTCTGACTGTAACTGGGGGAGAGGTGGGTGAGAGGGTTAATCCCCTCCGATAGGAACAGGCTGCCCGGTGTCTGACTGTAACTGGGAAGAGGTGGGTGAGAGGGTTAATCCCCTCCGATAGGAACAGGCTGCCCGGTGTCTGACTGTAACTGGGGAGAGGTGGGTGAGAGGGTTAATCCCCTCCGATAGGAACAGGCTGCCCGGTGTCTGACTGTAACTGGGGAGAGGTGGGTGAGAGGGTTAATCCCCTCCGATAGGAACAGGCTGCCCGGTGTCTGACTGTAACTGGGGAGAGGTGGGTGAGAGGGTTAATCCCCTCCGATAGGAACAGGCTGCCCGGTGTCTGACTGTAACTGGGGAGAGGTGGGTGAGAGGGTTAATCCCCTCCGATAGGAACAGGCTGCCCGGTGTCTGACTGTAACTGGGGAAGAGGTGGGTGAGAGGGTTAATCCCCTCCGATAGGAACAGGCTGCCCGGTGTCTGACTGTAACTGGGAGAGGTGGGTGAGAGGGTTAATCCCCTCCGATAGGAACAGGCTGCCCGGTGTCTGACTGTAACTGGGAGAGGCGGGTGAGAGGGTTAATCCCCTCCGATAGGAACAGGCTGCCCGGTGTCTGACTGTAACTGGGGAGAGGTGGGTGAGAGGGTTAATCCCCTCCGATAGGAACAGGCTGCCCGTGTCTGACTGTAACTGGGGAGAGGTGGGTGAGAGGGTTAATCCCCTCCAATAGGAACAGACTGCCCAGGTGTCTGACTGTAACTGGGAAGAGGTGGGTGAGAGGGTTAATCCCCTCCGATAGGAACAGGCTGCCCGGTGTCTGACTGTAACTGGGAGAGGCGGGTGAGAGGGTTAATCCCCTCCGATAGGAACAGGCTGCCCAGTGTCTGACTGTAACTGGGGAAGAGGTGGGTGAGAGGGTTAATCCCCTCCGATAGGAACAGGCTGCCCGGTGTCTGACTGTAACTGGGGGAGAGGTGGGTGAGAGGGTTAATCCCCTCCGATAGGAACAGGCTGCCCGGTGTCTGACTGTAACTGGGGAGAGGTGGGTGAGAGGGTTAATCCCCTCCGATAGGAACAGGCTGCCCGGTGTCTGACTGTAACTGGGGAGAGGTGGGTGAGAGGGTTAATCCCCTCCGATAGGAACAGGCTGCCCGGTGTCTGACTGTAACTGGGAGAGGTGGGTGAGAGGGTTAATCCCCTCCGATAGGAACAGGCTGCCCGGTGTCTGACTGTAACTGGGGAGAGGTGGGTGAGAGGGTTAATCCCCTCCGATAGGAACAGGCTGCCCCGGTGTCTGACTGTAACTGGGGAGAGGTGGGTGAGAGGGTTAATCCCCTCCGATAGGAACAGGCTGCCCGGTGTCTGACTGTAACTGGGGAGAGGTGGGTGAGAGGGTTAATCCCCTCCGATAGGAACAGGCTGCCCGGTGTCTGACTGTAACTGGGGAGAGGTGGGTGAGAGGGTTAATCCCCTCCGATAGGAACAGGCTGCCCGGTGTCTGACTGTAACTGGGAGAGGCGGGTGAGAGGGTTAATCCCCTCCGATAGGAACAGGCTGCCCGGTGTCTGACTGTAACTGGGAGAGGCGGGTGAGAGGGTTAATCCCCTCTGATAGGAACAGGCTGCCCGGTGTCTGACTGTAACTGGGGAGAGGTGGGTGAGAGGGTTAATCCCCTCCGATAGGAACAGGCTGCCCGGTGTCTGACTGTAACTGGGGAGAGGTGGGTGAGAGGGTTAATCCCCTCCGATAGGAACAGGCTGCCCGGTGTCTGACTGTAACTGGGGAGAGGTGGGTGAGAGGGTTAATCCCCTCCGATAGGAACAGGCTGCCCGGTGTCTGACTGTAACTGGGAAGAGGTGGGTGAGAGGGTTAATCCCCTCCGATAGGAACAGGCTGCCCGGTGTCTGACTGTAACTGGGGAGAGGTGGGTGAGAGGGTTAATCCCCTCCGATAGGAACAGGCTGCCCGGTGTCTGACTGTAACTGGGAGAGGCGGGTGAGAGGGTTAATCCCCTCCGATAGGAACAGGCTGCCCGGTGTCTGACTGTAACTGGGAGAGGCGGGTGAGAGGGTTAATCCCCTCCGATAGGAACAGGCTGCCCCGGTGTCTGACTGTAACTGGGAGAGGTGGGTGAGAGGGTTAATCCCCTCCGATAGGAACAGGCTGCCCCGGTGTCTGACTGTAACTGGGAGAGGTGGGTGAGAGGGTTAATCCCCTCCGATAGGAACAGGCTGCCCCGGTGTCTGACTGTAACTGGGAGAGGTGGGTGAGAGGGTTAATCCCCTCTGATAGGAACAGAGATCCCGGTGTCTGACTGTAACTGGGAAGAGGTGGGTGAGAGGGTTAATCCCCTCTGATAGGAACAGAGAGCCCGGTATCTGACTGTAACTGGGGAGAGGCGGGTGAGAGGGTTAATCCCCTCCGATAGGAACAGACTGCCCGGTGTCTGACTGTAACTGGGGAGAGGTGGGTGAGAGGGTTAATCCCCTCCGATAGGAACAGGCTGCCCAGTGTCTGACTGTAACTGGGGAGAGGTGGGTGAGAGGGTTAATCCCCTCCGATAGGAACAGACTGCCCGGTGTCTGACTGTAACTGGGAAGAGGTGGGTGAGAGGGTTAATCCCCTCTGATAGGAACAGACTGCCCAGTGTCTGACTGTAACTGGGGAAGAGGCGGGTGAGAGGGTTAATCCCCTCCGATAGGAACAGGCTGCCCAGTGTCTGACTGTAACTGGGGAGAGGCGGGTGAGAGGGTTAATCCCCTCCGATAGGAACAGGCTGCCTGGTGTCTGACTGTAACTGGGGAAGAGGTGGGTGAGAGGGTTAATCCCCTCCGATAGGAACAGGCTGCCCGGTGTCTGACTGTAACTGGGGAGAGGTGGGTGAGAGGGTTAATCCCCTCCGATAGGAACAGGCTGCCCGGTGTCTGACTGTAACTGGGAGAGGCGGGTGAGAGGGTTAATCCCCTCCGATAGGAACAGCTGCCCGGTGTCTGACTGTAACTGGGGGAGAGGTGGGTGAGAGGGTTAATCCCCTCCGATAGGAACAGGCTGCCCAGTGTCTGACTGTAACTGGGAAGAGGTGGGTGAGAGGGTTAATCCCCTCCGATAGGAACAGGCTGCCCCGGTGTCTGACTGTAACTGGGGGAGAGGTGGGTGAGAGGGTTAATCCCCTCCGATAGGAACAGACTGCCCAGTGTCTGACTGTAACTGGGGAAGAGGTGGGTGAGAGGGTTAATCCCCTCCGATAGGAACAGGCTGCCCGGTGTCTGACTGTAACTGGGGAGAGGCGGGTGAGAGGGTTAATCCCCTCCGATAGGAACAGGCTGCCCGGTGTCTGACTGTAACTGGGGGAGAGGTGGGTGAGAGGGTTAATCCCCTCCAATAGGAACAGGCTGCCCAGTGTCTGACTGTAACTGGGAAGAGGTGGGTGAGAGGGTTAATCCCCTCTGATAGGAACAGGCTGCCCGGTGTCTGACTGTAACTGGGGAGAGGCGGGTGAGAGGGTTAATCCCCTCCGATAGGAACAGGCTGCCCGGTGTCTATAACTGGGAACAGGGGATAAGAGGTTTATCCCCCCTGACGGCCTCACTGGTGTCTGCTGTAACTGAAAATAGGTGAGTGAGCCGATAACAATAACGGGGTACCCACCAGATGGTGCTGTGTACTGACATCGAATCGATTAAAGTGCAACTCCAGTCGATAAATCCCAAACAGTCACAACAGAGAACAACGGGATTGTGGTCAAGAAATCAGTCTCATGCGGTGGCGCAAAAGAGGCGTTAGCAGATCGGCTGCTCATCGTCCGACGTTCGGTTACATTGATAGCATTGGAACTGAATATCGGGCGCTGTGTATAATGGACGGACGATCCGATACCGTCCGTTTTGCACCACTGCCGGAGACAACTTGCTAGGCCAGTGTTTCTACTGATGTTAATCCAGCTCCCTCACACTGTCGCTCAGTAACCCCTCCTCCAGCGCCCTGTGTTACTGACTGTATCTCTACTGATGTTAATCCAGCTCCCTCACACTGTCACTCAGTAACCCCTCCCCCCAGCGCCCTGTGTTACTGACTGTATCTCTACTGATGTTAATCCAGCTCCCTCACACTGTCACTCAGTAACCCCTCCCCCCAGCGCCCTGTGTTACTGACTGTATCTCTACTGATGTTAATCCAGCTCCCTCACACTGTCACTCAGTAACCTCTCTCCCAGTGCCCTGTGTTACTGACTGTATCTCTACTGATGTTAATCCAGCTCCCTCACACTGTCACTCAGTAACCCCTCCCCCCAGCGCCCTGTGTTACTGACTGTATCTCTACTGATGTTAATCCAGCTCCCTCACACTGTCACTCAGTAACCCCTCCCCCAGCGCCCTGTGTTACTGACTGTATCTCTACTGATGTTAATCCAGCTCCCTCACACTGTCACTCAGTAACCCCTCTCCCAGCGCCCTGTGTTACTGACTATCTCTACTGATGTTAATCCAGCTCCCTCTGTGTCACATTATGTGCCATGGCTTGAGACGAATTTCTAGGCCTGTGTGTGTTATTCCCAATGGGACTGTGTGTGTTATTCCCAATGAACTGTGTTTGTTATTCGCAATGGGACTGTCCCATGAAACACTCGTAGGGCAGGTACAGCACTGCTTAGATACAGAGTAAAGCTGCCTCTACACTGTCCCATGAAACACTCCCAGGGCAGGTATAGCATGGGTCAGATACAGAATAAAGCTCCCTCTACAGTGCCCTAGTAAAACTGAAGTCAATGGGAATCGGGGGGAAAACGCTCCACTGGCTGGTGTCATACCAAGCACAAAGGAAGATGGTTGTGGTGATTGACGGTCAATCATCACAGCCACAGGACATCGCTGCAGGAGTTCATCAGGGCAGTGTCCTCGGCCCAACCATCTTCCGCTGCTTCATCAATGACCTTCCCTCCAACATAAGGTCAGAAATGGAGATGTTCGCTGCTGACTGCACAGTGTTCAGTGCCATTCACAACTCCTCAGTTAATGAAGCAGTCCGTGCCCGCATGCAACAAGACCTGGACGACGTTCAGGCTTGGGCTGATAAGTAGCAGGTAACATTCGCGCCACACAAGTGCCAGGCAATGACTATCTCCAACAAGAGAGAGTCTAACCACCTCCCCTTGACATTCAACGGTATTACCATCGCCGAATCCCCCACCATCAACATCCTGGGGGTCACCATTGACCATAAACTTAACTGGACCAGCCACATAAATACTGTGGCAACAAGAGCAGGTCAGAGGCTAGGTATTCTGTGCCGAGTGTCTCAGCTCCTGACTCCCCAAAGCCTTTCCACCATCTACAAGGCACAAGTAAGGAGTGTGATGGAATACTCTCCACTTGCCTGGATGAGTGCAGCTCCAACAACACTCAAGAAGCTCGACATCATCCAGGACAAAGCAGCCCGCTTGATTGGCACCCCCTCTACCACCTTAAACATTCACTCCCTCCACCACCGGTGCACTTTGGCTGCAGTGTGTACCATCTACAAGATGCACTGCAGCAACTCGCCAAGGCTTCTTCGGCAGCACCTCCCAAACCCGCGACCTCTTCCACCTAGAAGGACAGGGCAGCAGGCGCATGGGAACACCACCACCTCCAAGTTCCCCTCCAAGTCACACACCATCCTGACTTAGAAGTTTATCGCCGATCCTTCATCGTCGCTGTGTCAAAATCCTGGAACTCCCTCCCTAACAGCACTGTGGGAGTACCTTCACCACACGGACTGCAGCGGTTCAAGTAGGCAGCTCACCACCACCTTCTCAAGGGCAATTAGGGATGGGCAATAAATGCTGGCCTTGCCAGCGACGCCCACATCTCATAAACGAATAAAAAAACACACTCCCAGGGCAGGTACAGCACGTTAGATACAGAGTAAAGCTACCTCTACACTGTCCCATCAAACACTCCCAGGGCAGGTACAGCACGGGTTGGATACAGAGTAAAGCTCCCTCTACACTGTCCCATCAAACACTCCCAGGACAGGTACAGCACGGGTTCGATACAGAGTAAAGCTCCCTCTACACTGTCCCATCAAACACTCCCAGGGCAGGTACAGCACGGGTTAGATACAGAGTAAAGCTCCCTCTACACTGTCCCATCAAATACTCCCAGGGCAGGTACAGCACGGGTTAGATACAGAGTAAAGCTCCCTCTACACTGTCCCATCAAACATTCCCAGGGCAGGTTCAGCACGGGTTAGATACAGAGTAAAGCTCCCTCTACACTGTCCCATCAAACACTCCCAGGGCAGGTACAGCACAGGTTAGATAGAGAGTAAAGCTCCCTCTACACTGTCCCATCAAACACTCCCAGGGCAGGTACAGCACGGGTTTGATACAGAATAAAGCTCCCTCTACACTGCCCCATCAAACACTCCCAGGGCAGGAACAGCACGGGTTAGATACAGAGTAAAGCTCCCTCTACGCTGTCCCATCAAACACTCCCAGGGCAGGTACAGCACGGGTTTGATACAGAGTAAAGCTCCCTCTACACTGCCTCATCAAACACTCCCAGGGCAGGTACAGCACGGGTTAGATACAGAGTAAAGCTCCCTCTACACTGTCCCATCAAACACTCCCAGGGCAGGTACAGCACGGGTTAGATACAGAGTAAAGCTCCCTCTACACTGTCCCATCAAACACTCCCGGGGCAGGTACAGCACGGGTTCGATACAGAGTAAAGCTCCCTCTGCACTGTCCCATCAAACACTCCCAGGGCAGGTACAGCACGGGTTAGATACAGAGTAAAGCTCCCTCTACACTGTCCCATCAAACACTCCCAGGGCAGGTACAGCACGGGTTAGATACAGAGTAAAGCTCCCTCTACCCTGTCCCATCAAACACTCCCGGGGCAGGTACAGCACTGGTTCGATACAGAGTAAAGCTCCCTCTACACTGTCCCATCAAACACTCCCAGGGCAGGTACAGCACGGGTTAGATACAGAGTAAAGCTCCTTCTACACTGTCCCATCAAACACTCCTGGGGCAGGTACAGCACGGGTTCGATACAGACTGACGCTGTCAGGTATCGGAAGGATTAAACAGTAGCTCCTGATGCTGGCATTACCTTTTTAGTCCTTGGTGGCTAGATACTGTCCCTTTAAAAAAAAAAGGGGGTCCTAGTCGAGAGGAAGGTCTTTGGGGCAGTGCGGGGGGGCGGGGGGGTGGGTGGTGAAGGCAGCTGGGGATTGCGAGTGATGTGCAGCAGCTGTATGGCTGAGGTCCAGGCTGT
This sequence comes from Squalus acanthias, assembly GCA_030390025.1. Classification (NCBI taxonomy): domain Eukaryota; kingdom Metazoa; phylum Chordata; class Chondrichthyes; order Squaliformes; family Squalidae; genus Squalus; species Squalus acanthias. Next base: position 417,242 of record JASTWF010000050.1, on the reverse strand, counting down.
TCGTTTAATTCATGCCCTTCTCCCCTTCAGGCAGGGAAATGAGTTGCTTGTGTGTGTTTTGTTTACTTGGAGACGTGCTGACAACCGGCCGTGTTGATCAATGTTCTCTGTCACATGAGCCAGACGACGGGGAAAGGGGAGAGCTCGGAGCTGCCTCTGGGCCAGAGATCGAGATAAGCCTGTCGTTTGCTCCCGAGACCTGGCAGGCTGCCCGGCCTCTTTATAGTCGCTCGCCCGGCCTTTTTCTGTGAGATTGGCGGAGAGATAGGACTCCCATTCACGCCCTCAGGCCGTTCCCCAAACTCAAGTGGAGTACTTTTAGAATCACGGAGTGAACCGCACAGGAGATCAGGAGTCTCGCACAGGGAACCTTCGACCGAATTAGACGCGCAAAATCCAGAATGTGCAATGGTGGGCGGCTGTCCCAGCATCCTTAGCGACAGCGATTGTCCCCTATTAAATATGGGCCGAGATATTCCTCGGAAACATTTCCCACCCCCCCCCCCCGCCCACAACTTCTCCGTCTACCCTTTAAAAGGAGAGAGTTCATAAAATCGCACAGAAGGAGGCCATTCGGCCCAACGTGCCTGTGCCGGCTCTTTGAAAGAGCTCGCCAATTTATCCCACTCCCCCTGCTCTTTCCTCGTAGCCCTGTAAAAATTTTTCCCTTCAAGTATTTAATTCAACAATTTCAGATCATAACCTCGGCCCCTATCATATATATATATATTTTTTATCCACACCCTTTGGGCTGGATTTTGATACTGGGGCGGGTTGGGGTCGTGTCATCCGCATTTCGTGTTATCCACCCGACTGCAATTGGATGTGGGAGATTGATGCAATTTTCACCTAATTGGGCAATTGAGTTCCAGCATGTGGGAACCCATGAACCAATTAGTGGTTTCAGTCTGAAAGTCGCCTCTGATGATGTCATCATTGCTGCTGCATTGCAGGTCAGAGATTGCCTGGTCTCAGAGACTGCCTGGCCTTTGCTGTGAGAGGACCTGGATGCAAAATAATGAGCAGCATCAGAGAGAGAGAGAGAGAGAATTTTTTTTGCATCCACTTCCTCTCACAGCAAAGGCCAGGCAGTCTCTGAAGACATTCAATGCAGCAGCATCAGAGGCGACTTTCAGACCTAATACTACTACTACCTTCATCACATCTCCGTTGTAATAGTGGACCTGCAGCTGATAGTCAGCTATCCACTTGTGCTCCCGCCAGGTTTCACTGGCGTGTTTCACATCAGGCGTGCTGCACGTCGGAAAAGGGTTAAACTAGCTAAAACGTTTCAAAATGGCATTACAGAGCCAATATGGGCTTGTTAAGGGCTTTAATGGCCTCTCCCGCCTCTTGGAGGCGGGACGGAGTCGGGAACCCCGCGACCGATTTTGTCAAAATTGCGTGGAGGCGGAATGGAGTCGGGATCAGGTCCGCCCGCCACTTTTCGCAATTTTAACCCCCCACACGCCTCCAAACCCGCCTCCACGGGTCTATGAAAATCCAGCCCTTTGTCTTTTGTTCTTCTCTCCCACATGGCAGCTGTCTTTCATTCTGCCAGCGCAATTCACACTTCATCTAGAGCCATCCTTCGTTTCTTAACCTGTCCCATTACCACCTCCTTTTGCCTTGAATATCTCTTAATGGCTCTTAACCTCTTCCGCCTTCTATCCTATCACAGACCTTCCCTTTTGTTCTTTCATCCCTTCCCCCCTTTCCCAGCCTCTACACTCGCTTAAAAATCTGTTCCATTTCCTGCTTTTTTTTCAGTTCTGACGAAAGGTCATCGACCTGAAACGTTAACTCTGTTTCTCTCTTCACAGATGCTGCCTGACCCATGGAGGGAGTGCAGCGAAGATTCACCAGGCTGATACCTGGGATGGCAGGAATGACGTAAGAGGAGAGATTGGGTCGATTGGGCTTATACTCGCTGGAGTTTAGAAGAATGAGAGGGGATCTCATTGAAACTTATAAAATTCTAACAGGACTAGACAGACTCGATGCAGGAAGGATGTTCCCGATGGTCGGGGAGTCCAGAACCAGGGGTCACAGTCTAAAGATAAGGGGTAAGCCATTTAGGACAGAGATGAGGAGGAATTTCTTCACCCAGAGAGTGGTGAACCTGTGGAATTCTCTACCACCGAAGGCAGTAGAGGCCATTTCATTAAATATATTCAAGAAGGAGTTGGATATATTTCTTAAGGCTAAAGGGACCAAGGGATATGGGGAGAAAGCAGGGACAGGGTACTGAGTTTGGATGATCAGCCATGATCGCATTGAATGGCGGAGCAGGCTCGAGGGGCCGAATGGCCTACTCCTGCTCCTATCTTCTATGTTTCTATGTTTCTATGAGTATCTCCAGCATTTTCTGTTTTTATTGATCTAATTCTGTTTTGAATGTTGCCATTGAATCTGCTTCCACCGCCCTTTCAGGCAGTGCATTCCAGATCACAACTCGGCTGCGTAAAATAACGTTTCCTCATCTCGCCTCTGGTTCTTTTGCCGTTCACCTTAAATCTGTGTCCTTCTGCTTACCGACCCTTCTGCCGCTGGAAACAGTTTCTCCTATGAAAACCCATCGTGATTTTTGAACACCTCTATCAAATCTCCTCTCAACCGTCTCTGCTCGAAGGAGAACCGCCCCCAGCTTCTCCAGTCTCTCCACGTAACTGAAGTCCCTCATCCCTGATGCCATTGTAGTAAATCTCTTCTGCCTGCACCCTCTTGACATCCTTCCTAAAGTGTGGTGCCCAGAATTGTGTCACTGCCGGCCGAAAAAAGAGCTATCCAGCCTAATCCCACTTTCCAGCTCTTGGTTCCGTAGCCTTTTAGCTTACAGCACTTACTTTTAAAATGTGGCCATGATGTGGAGCTGCCGGTGTTGGACTGGGGTGGACAAATGTGAGAAGTCGCACAACTCCAGGTTATAGTCCAACAGCTTTATTTGAAATCACAAGCTTTCGGAGCGCTGCTCCTTCGTCAGGTGAAGTGAAGAGATGCATACAGGCACAGCATATATAGTCAGAGAACACTGCCAGATGATTACAGTTAATCTTTCCAACTGCCCTTTATCACACCTCGGCAGAGAGATAATCACGGCAATCAAAGGTGTGGATGGTTCTCTGACTATTTATGCTGTGCCTATATGCATCTCTTCACTTCACCTGACGAAGGAGCAGCCGCTCCGAAAGCTTGTGATTTCAAATAAAGCCTGTTGGACTATAACCTGGTGTTGTGCGACTTCTCACAATTTTAAAATGTGATGAGGGTTTCTGCCTTTCAGGGAATGATTTCCAGACACCCCCCACACTCTGGGTGAAAAAAATTCTCCCCAATTCCCCTCTAATCCTTCTACCAATTACTTTAAATCTATGTCCCCCTGGTTATTGACCTCTCTGCTAAGGAAAATAGGTCCTTCCTATCCACTCAATCTAGGCCCCTCATAATTTTACACACCTCAATTAAATCTCCCCTCAGCCTCCTCTGTTCCAAAGAAAAACAAACCCAGCCCAATCCAATCATTCCTCACAGCTAAAATTCTCCAGTCCTGGCAACATCCTCGTAAATCTCCTCTGCACCCTCTCTAGTGCAATCACATCCTTCCTGTAATGTGGTGACCAGAACTGTACGCAGTACTCTAGCTGTGGCCCAACTAGTGTTTTATACAATTCCAGCATAAACCCCCCTGCTCTTGTATTCTATGCCTCAGCTAATAAAGGGAAGTATCCCATATGCCTTCTTAACCACCTTATCTACCTGTCCTGCTACCTTCAGGGATCTGTGGACATGCACTCCAAGGTCCTCTTGTTCCTCTACACTTCTCAGTATCCTACCATTTATTTTGTATTCTCTTGCCTTGTTAGCCCTCCCCAAATGCATTACCTCACACTTCTCCGGATTGAATTCCATTTGCTACTTTTCTGCCCACCTGACCAGTCCATTGATATCTTCCTGCAGTCTGCAGCTTTCTTCCTCATTATCAACCACACGGCCAATTTTTGTATCATCTGAATACTTATTAATCATACCCCCTACATTAAAGTCTAAATCATTGATATATACCACAAAAAACAAGGGACCTAGTACTTAGCCCTGCAGAACCCCATTGGAAACACCCTTCGACCATTACCCTTTGCTTCCTGCCACTGAGCCAATTTTGGATCCAACTTGCCACTTTCCCTTGGCTCCTATGGGCTTTTGCTTTTCTGACCCGTCTGCCATGTGGGACCTTGTCAAAAGCCTTGCTAAAATCCATGTAGACTACATCAAACACGCTACCCTCATCCACCCTCCTTGTTACCGCCTCAAAAAAATTCAATCAAGTTAGTCAGACACGACCTTCCCTCAACAAATCCATGCTGACTGTCCTTGATTAATCCGTGCCTTTCTAAATGAAGATTAATACTGTCCCTCAGAATTTTTTCCAATACTTTGCCCACCACCGAGGTTGGGCTGACTGGCCTGTAATTACTCAGTCTATCCCTTTCTCCCTTTTTAAACAATGGTACTACGTTAGCAGTCCTTCAGTCTTCCGGCCTGTAGCCAGAGAGGATTGGAAAATGATGGTCAGGGCCTCCGCTATTTCCTCCCTCGCTTCACTTAACAGCCTGGGATACATTTCATCCGGGCCTGGCGATTTATCCACTTTTACAGATTCTAAACCTCTTAATATTTCCTCTCTCACTATGTTTATCTCTGATGTGGAGATGCCGGTGTTGGACTGGTGTGGACAAATGTGAGAAGCCGCACAACACCAGGTTATAGTCCAATAGGTTTATTTGAAATCACAAGCTTTCGGAGCGCTGCTCCTTCGTCAGGTGAAGTGAAGAGATACATATAGGCACAGCATATATAGTCAGAGAACACTGCCAGATGATTACAGTTAATCTTTCTAACTGCCCTTTATCACACCTCGGTAGAGAGATAATCACGGCAATCAAAGGTGTGGATGGTGTCCAAACAGGTCAGTCAGGAAAACATTACATCAAAGACAATGAGGTGGGGTCACAAGGGGTCAAATGTGGCAGATGCTCTGGTCTGTATGGAAAACAAAAAACTTTTTTTTACTGGAAATCACAGCAGGTCCGGCCGCATCTGTGTAGAGAGAACAAGCCAACGACGACTCGAGTCTGGATGACTCTACGTCAGGTGGGGTTACATGTAGCGTGACATGAACCCAAGATCCCGGTTGAGGCCGTCCTTATGGGTGCGGAACTTGGCTATCAGTTTCTGCTCGACGATTTTGCGTTGTCGTGTGTCTCGAAGGCCGCCTTGGAGAACGCTTACCCGCAGATCGGAGGCTGAATGTCCTTGACTGCTGAAGTGTTCCCCGACTGGGAGGGAACACTCCTGCCTGGCGATTGTTGCGCGGTGTCCGTTCATACGTTGTCGCAGTGTCTGCATGGTCCCTCTCTATTGTGAAGACAGAAGCAGGGTATTCATGAAGAACCATACCCATGTCTTCCGCCTCCGCACACATGTTACCTTTTGGGTCTCTAATAAGCCCTACACTTTTCTTAGTTATCCTCTTGCTCTTTATGTATTTATAAAACATCTTTGGGTTTTCCTTGATTTTGCTTGCCAATATTTTTTCATGGCCTCTCTTTGCTTTCCTATCTGACGAAAGCTTCCCTTTTTTTCCCTTATCCTACCCTGTATGCTCCTTGACATCCAGGGGGCTCTAGATTTGGGAGTCCCACCCTTTTTCTTTGTGGGAACATATTTGCTCTGAACCCTCACTATCTCCTCCTTGACTGCCTCCCACTGCTCTGACAGTGATTTACCTCCTGGTCTATCTTTGTCCTTTTCCATCACTATGCTAAATCTAACTGAATTACGATCACTACCACCAAAACGCTCTCCCACTGATACCCCTTGCACCTGCCCAGCTTCATTCCCTAAAACTAAGTCCAGAACCGCCCCCTCTCTTGTTGGGTTTGCTACGTACTGGCTAAAAAAATTCTCCTGAATGTATTTTAAGAATCCTGCACCCTCTATGTCTTGCACACTGATTCTAACCCAGTTAATATTAGGATAGTTGAAATCCCCCACTATTGCTGCTCTATTGGTTTTGCACTTCTCAGAAATGTGCCGACATATTTGTTCTTCTATCTCCCTCTGACTGTTTGGGGGTCTATAGTACACTCCCAGCAGTGTGATCGCCCCTTTTTTGTTCTTCAGTTCAACCCATATGGCCTCATTTGATGATCCTTTTAACATATCATCCCTCCTCACAGCTGTAATTGTTTCTAAAACCAATATTGCGACCCCTCCTCCTTTTGTATCCCCCTTTCTATCTCGTCTGAAAACCCTGTAACCAGGAATGTTGAGCTGCCATTCCTGCCCTACTTTAAGCCATGTTTCGGTAATAGCTATGATACCATACTTCCATGGGCTGGATATTGCCAATGGGGAGCTTTTGGAGGCGGGACTCCCACTTGTCGGGTTTCAGTCCCGCCTCCATCAACTTCTGGCCAACCCACGCTATTTTCCCTTGATTGACCTTGTTAAGCCCGCCCAGCGGGCTTAGCAGGCCAATTAAGGGGAAGCCGGTTACAGAGAACGTCAACGTATGACGTTTCATCTGTCAAAAATCTTTGACAGATGAATTGTCATCGTTTAACAGCTCTGTGAAGCTGTCAAACACTGACATTCTCTGTAGTTTGATGAGTTCTTGAATTCAAGACCTCATCAAACCTCTTTCTTTTGTAGAAATTAGATGGTTGCTGCATCGCCCTCGCCAGTATTCGAATACCAGTTAAGAGAGCGAGATGCACTCAGGGGACTCCTGCACTACCTGCCTGGTCCTCCTTGTCTGTCTGGCGGTCACCCATTCCCTCACTGCCTGCACCTAACAGCACTGTGGGAGTACCATCACCACACGGACTGCAGCGGTTCAAGAAGGCGGCTCACCACCACCTTCTCGAGGGCAACTAGGGATGGCCATCTGTCATCTCTACCGCAGAGGAGCGAGACTCTCCGCACACACACAGATTGAAGCCTGCAGGAAGAAACAAAGGTAAGTACACTTTTTCTAACACTTTGCACTTACCTCAGACACTCACCTCTCCATACTTGCACCCATCACTCACCTCCACAGCACACTTTTGCAAAGATGGCATGGGGGCGAGTTGGGCACCCGCCCCCAAATTCTGCCATTTTCCCAGCAGTCCTGCCTCCAAACCCGCCTCCCCAGGGCTGGCAAAATCCAACCCTAGGTGTCTATCTGTGCCTTCAGCTCATCTGCCTTATTCACTGGACTTGCATTGAAGTATATACCATTAAGCACTGCCACATTCCTTTGCCTATTTTCTAGCTTTGTTTCCTCTGCCTTCCAAACTCACTCACTAATTTTCTGCCTTCCATTTCCAGCTTTGCTTCTCTCCCTTCTGAATCTCCACTCAGGTTCCCATCCCCCTGCCAAGCTAGTTTAAACCCGCTCCAACAGCACGAACAAACCCCCCCCATCGAGGATATTGTTCCTGGCCTGTTGAGGTGCAACCCATCTGGTCCCACCGGCAGGTCCCACCTCCCCCAGAACTGGTCCTAATGCCTCAGGAATCTAAAGCCCTCCCTCCTGCACCATTTCTCCAGCCACGCATTCATCTGCTCTATCCTCCTATTTCTGTACTCACTAGGGTGTGGCACTGGGAGTAATTTGGAGATTCCTACCTTGAAGGTCCTGCTTATTAATCTCTCTCCTAGCTCTCTAAAATCTGCCTGCAGGACCTCATCCCTCTTTCTGCCTATGGCAATGGTACCGATATGGACCACGACCTCTGGCTGTTCACCCTCCCCCCTCAGAATGTCCTGCAGCCGCTCAGTGACATCCTTGACCCTGGCACCAGGGAGGCAAGCATACCATCCTGGAGTCGCGTCTGCGGCCGCAGAAACGCCTGTCTGTTCCTCTAACTATTGAATCCTCTATCACAATTTCTTTCTCGATCTCCCTCCTCCCCCCCTGTACAGCTGAGCCAGCCATGGTATCATGGACTTGGCTCTAGCTGTACTCCCCAGAGGAACACTGCATACAGTTTTGGTGTCCATACTTAAGAAAAGACATACTTGCTCTCGAGTCAGTACAAAGAAGGTTCACTCGGTTAATCCCGGAGATGAGGGGATGGACATATGAGGAGAGGTTGGGTAGATTGGGACTCTACTCATTGGAGTTCAGAAGAATGAGAGGCGATCTTATTGAAACATATAAGATTGTGAAGGGGTTGGATCGGGTGGATGCGGGGAGGATGTTCCCGATGATGGGTGAAACTAGAACTAGGGGGCATAGTCTTAGAATAAAGGGCTGCTCTTTCAAAACTGAGATGAGAAGGAACTACTTCACTCAGAGGGTGGTAGGTCCATGGAATAAGCTGCCCAAAAAAGCTGTAGAAACTACATCATTACATAAATTTAAAACAGAAATAGACAGTTTCCTAGAAGTAAAGGGAATTAAGGGTTACGGGGAGCGGGCAGGAATTTGGACATGAGTCTAGGTTCGGATTGGTCATGGCCCTGTGGGTAGCGCAGCGGGACAAGGGGCCGTGTAGCCTGATCCTGCTCCTATTTCGTGTGTCCAATTCTGTTAGGTTCAGGAGATGGTTCTGTGATAGTAGATTGGCGGTTAGGATCAGATCAGCCATGATCTTATTGAATGGCGGAGCAGGCTCGAGGGGCCAATTGGCCTACTCCTGCTCCTATTTCTTATGTTCTTATGTTCTTATGAACCATCGCCCTCGCCAGTATTCGAATACCAGTTAAGAGAGCGAGAGGCACTCAGGGGACTCCTGCACTACCTGCCTGGTCCTCCTTATCTGTCTGGCGGTCACCCATCCCCTCACTGCCTGCACCTAACAGCACTGGGGGAGTACCATCACCACACGGACTGCAGCGGTTCAAGAAGGCGGCTCACCACCACCTTCTCAAGGGCAACTAGGGATGGGCAATAAATGCTGGCATTGCCAGTGACGCCCTGATCCCATAAACAAATTAAAAAAAAAACACTTTTAAGCTGCGGGGTGACCACCTCCTGAAACAAGCTATCCACAAAGCCTCGTGGATGCACTACAGTGAAGCCAGCTGCTGCCTAAGCTTCGAAAATTGGAGCTCGAGCTCCTCCAGCTGATGAGTCTTCCTGCGCATGTGTTTGTCCGGGACACATGTCACAGGATGAGGTGCCCTGCCATGCCTCTAATTACTGGACGATTTACCAGAAATAAACTAAGACTTGGCCCTGATCTGGACAAATAAAAATACCCAGCTACTCACCAATCAGCTCCTTCCCTTGTGCTGACGTCACTTCAAGTGTTTTTTTTACCTCTCTCCCTGACGCTCTCGGGCTCTCTCTCTCTCCCGCTGCTTTTTACTCTGAAGTGTTTGATCTGTTACCCACCAATCCGCTCGCTCCGCAACAGTGACGTCACTTTTGAATTTCTTGCTCAGATTTCCGTGTTCTGCTCGCGCTCTCACTGTTCCTCTGCTCGCTGGTTCTCCCACTTTTATCTGTTGGCCTCTCGCACTGTTTCCCCTCAGGCTCGCTTTCTCCGCTCTCACTCCAAACTAATCCCACTGCCCCGCTCTCTCCCCAGAGCCCTGTATCAATCCAAATCTAATCCCACTGCCCCGCTCTCTTCCGATAGCCCTGTATCAATCCCAAACTAATCCCACTGTCCCACTCTTTCCCCGTAGCTCTGTATCAATCCCAAACTAAACTCACTGCCCCGCTTTCTCCCCATAGCCCTGTATCAATCCCAAACTAATCCCACTGTCCCGCTCTCACCCCATAGCCCTGTATCAATCCCAAACTAATCCCACTGTCCCACTCTTTCCCCGTAGCCCTGTATCAATCCCAAACTAATCCCACTGTCCCGCTCTCACCCCATAGCCCTGTATCAATCCCAAACTAATCCCACTGTCCCACTCTTTCCCCATAGCTCTGTATCAATCCCAAACTAATCCCACTGTCCCACTCTTTCCCCATAGCTCTGTATCAATCCCAAACTAATCCCACTGTCCCACTCTTTCCCCATAGCTCTGTATCAATCCCAAACTAAACTCACTGTCCCGCTCTTTTCCCGTAGCCTTGTATCAATCCCAAACTAAACCCCCTGCCCTGCTTTCTCCCCATAGCCCTGTGTCAATCCCAAACTAATCCCACTGTCCCGCTCTCTTCCGATAGCCCTGTATCAATCCCAAACTAATCCCACAATGCCGCTCTCTCCCCATAGCCCTGTATCAATCCCAAACTAAACCCCATTCCCCGCTCTCCCCATAGCCCTGTATCAATCCCAAACTAATCCCACTGCCCCGCTCCCTCCCCATAGCCCTGTATCAATCCCAAACTAAACCCCATTCCCCGCTTTCTCCCCATAGCCCTGTATCAATCCCAGACTATTCCCACTGCCCCGCTCTTTCCCCGTAGCTCTGTATCAATCCCAAACTAATCCCACTGCCCCGCTCTCTCCCTCTGTCGCCCTGTATCAGATTTAGTTCTGTTATCGCTCTCCCAGGCTGGGCCCGGCTAACTGCGAGAGGGCGGTGGGTGGGTGGGTGGGGCGGGGGTATTGGCGTGGGGGGGGATTCGATTGGCGCAGCTCAGTGAAGGATTGTCCCTTTAAAACAGGGATGCTGCTATGTTTTTGCAAAGCAGCATCCGGCAAGCCAACTGGTTATGTGATTAGAGAAAACAAAACCCGGTGTTGGGATTCAGGCCTTTGTTGCCACGGCGACGCACCTGGTGCCACAGATATTTATACAGCCAGCCGAGAGGAGGGCGGTAACACAGCAACGGCCCTGCTCCCGGGACAGGAACAACAGTTCAGTCTCGCAACCCCGCCTAACCTTTCCACTGCGGTTGTCGGGGAGCGGCACCGGCCCTTGAGGGCTGCACAGGGCCCAAATCCTCTGCTGGTTTCCTGGTCAACTCTGGGTGGGCTGTAGGGGGCCGAGGCCTGCAATGCATGGGGTGAGGGGGGTTGGGGGAGGGGGGTGGGTGGTCGTCGGGGGTGGGACCACGTTTACAGACACAGCCTAATGGAGAATTTCCTTGCTCTTCAAAGAGAGCAGGAGGGGCCCAGGTTCCATTCCCCCCTGGTCTGTGCTGAGTGAGCTGATCCCAGCCGGGGGGGGGCAGGGGGAGGCTACAATTGGTACTGAGCCCCAGACAGAGCAGGAAGAGTCCCGGTTCCACCCCTCGGGACTGTGCTGAGTTGATCACATCCAGGGATGGGGTGGGCGGGGATGGAGGTAGGGGGGGGCTCAGTCGGTCTCTCACTCTCGCCTCCGAGTCAGAGGGTGGTGGGTTGAGCCTCGAGCCCGCAATCCAGGGCCGACAATCCCAACGCTGCACTGTCGGAGGTTCCTGCCTTTCGGATGAGATGTTAAAACCGAGGGCCGCCCCCACACCCCACCCCGCCGCCTGCCCGTTCAGGTGGGTGTTAAAGATCCCACTGCCGCTATTAGAAGAAGAGCAGGGGAGTTCTCCCCGGTGGCCTGGGCTAGCAATCCTCGATCAATCAACCAAAGCAAACATCAACTGGGTTATTCATGTCATTGCTGTGTGTGTTGTTACTGTGCACAAATTGAGCCCCTGTATTTCCCTACATAACAGTGACAGCAGAGAATCACATAAGATCCGGCCCCTTCCCATTCACTTCCATTTTACACAATCTCAATGGACCTAACCCCTTCTCATTCACTCCCATTGTACCCAATCCCAATGGACCTAACCCCTTCTCATTCACTCCCATTGTACACAATCCCAATGGACCCAACCCCTTCTCATTCACTCCCACTGTACACAGTCCCCATGGACCCAACCCCTTCTCATTCACTCCCACTGTACACAATCCCAATGGACCCAACGCCTTCCCATTCACTCCCATTCTACACAATCCCAATGGAGAAAATCTCCTTCCCATTCACCCCCATTGTACACAGTCCCAATGGACCCAACCCCTTCTCATTCACTCCCATTCTACACAATCCCAATGGACCCAACCCCTTCCCATTCACTCCCATTGTACACAATCCCAATGGACCCAACCCCTTCTCATTCACTCCCATTCTACACAATCCCAATGGAGCAAACTCCTTCCCATTCACTCCCATTGTACACAATCCCAATGGACCCAACCCCTTCTCATTCACTCCCATTGTACACAATCCCAATGGACCCAACCCCTTCCCATTCACTCCGATTCTACACAATCCCAATGGACCAAACTCCTTCCCATTCACTCCCATTGTACACAATCCCAATGGACCAAATTCCTTCCCATTCACTCCCATTATGCACAATCCCAATGGACCAAATTCCTTCCCATTCACTCCCATTGTACACAATCCCAATGGACCCAACCCCTTCCCATTCACTCCGATTCTACACAATCCCAATGGAGCAAACTCCTTCCCATTCACTCTCATTGTACACAATCCCAATAGACGCAATCCCTTCCCATTCACTCCCATTGTACACAATCCCAATGGACGCAATCCCTTCCCATTCACTCCCATTGTACACAATCCCAATGGGCCCAACCACTTCCCATTCACTCCCATTGCACATAATCCCAATTGACTCAATCCCTTCCCATTCACTCCCATTGTACACAATCCCAATGGGCCCAACCCCTTCCCATTCACTCACATTGTACACCATCCCAATTGACTCAATCCCTTCCCATTAACTCCCATTGTACACAATCCCAATGGACCCAACCCCTTCCCATTCACTCACATTGTACACCATCCCAATTGACTCAACCCCTTCCCATTCACTCCCATTGTGCACAATCCCAATGGACCCAACCCCTTCCCATTCACTCCCATTGTGCACAATCCCAATGGACCCAACCCCTTCCCATTCACTCCCATTGTACACAATCCCAATAGACGCAATCCCTTCCCATTCACTCCCATTGTACACAATCCCAATAGACCCAACCCCTTCCCATTCACTCCCATTGTACACAATACCAATGGACCCAACCACTTCCCAATCACTCCCCTTGCACAAAACCCCAATGGACCCAACCCCTTCCCATTTACTCCCATTGTACACAATCCCAATGGACCCAAACACTTCCCATTCACTCCCATTGTACACAATCCCAATGGACTTAACCCCTTCTCATTCACTCCCATTGTACACAATCCCAATGGACCAAATCCCTTCCTATTCACTCCCATTATGCACAATCCCAATGGACCAAACTACTTCCCATTCACTCCCATTGTTCACAATCCCAATGGACCCAACCCCTTCTCATTCACTCCCATTGTACAAAATCCCAATGGACCCAACCCCTTCTCATTCACTCCCATTGTACAAAATCCCAATAGACCCAACCACTTCCCATTCACTCCCAATGTACACAATCCCAATGGACTTAACACCTTCCCATTTACTCCCATTGTACACAATCCCAATGGACTTAACCCCTTCTCATTCACTCCCATTGTACACAATCCCAATAGACCCAATCCCTTCCCATTCACTCCCAATGTACACAATCCCAATAGAGCCAACCCCATCCCATTCACTCCCATTGTAAACAATCCCAATGGACTCAACCCCTTCCCATTCACTCCCATTGTACACAATCCCAATGGACTTAACCCCTTCTCATTCACTCCCATTGTACACAATCCCAATGGACCAAATCCCTTCCTATTCACTCCCATTATGCACAATCCCAATGGACCAAACTGCTTCCCATTCACTCCCATTGTTCACAATCCCAATGGACCCAACCCCTTCTCATTCACTCCCATTGTACAAAATCCCAATGGACCCAACCCCTTCTCATTCACTCCCATTGTACAAAATCCCAATAGACCCAACCACTTCCCATTCACTCCCAATGTACACAATCCCAATGGACTTAACACCTTCCCATTTACTCCCATTGTACACAATCCCAATGGACTTAACCCCTTCTCATTCACTCCCATTGTACACAATCCCAATAGACCCAACCACTTCCCATTCACTCCCAATGTACACAATCCCAATAGAGCCAACCCCATCCCATTCACTCCCATTGTAAACAATCCCAATGGACTCAACCCCTTCCCATTCACTCCCATTGTACACAATCCTAATGGACCAAACCCCTTCCCATTCACTCCCAATGTACACAATCCCATTATACCCAACACCTTCCCATTCACTCCCATTGTACACAATCCCAATAGACCCAACCACTTCCCATTCACTCCCAATGTACACAATCCCAATAGAGCCAACCCCATCCCATTCACTCCCATTGTACACAATCCCAATAGACCCAACCCCTTCCCATTCACTCCCATTGTACACAATCCCAATGGACCCAACCACTTCCCAATCACTCCCCTTGCACAAAACCCCAATGGACCCAACACCTTCCCATTTACTCCCATTGTACACAATCCCAATGGACCCAAACCCTTCCCATTCACTCCCATTGTACACAATCCCAATGGACTTAACCCCTTCTCATTCACTCCCATTGTACACAATCCCAATGGACCAAATCCCTTCCTATTCACTCCCATTATGCACAATCCCAATGGACCAAACTGCTTCCCATTCACTCCCATTGTTCACAATCCCAATGGACCCAACCCCTTCTCATTCACTCCCATTGTACAAAATCCCAATAGACACAACACCTTCCCATTTACTCCCATTGTACATAATCCCAATGGACTTAACCCCTTCTCATTCACTCCCATTGTACACAATCCCAATAGACCCAACCACTTCCCATTCACTCCCAATGTACACAATCCCAATAGAGCCAACCCCATCCCATTCACTCCCATTGTAAACAATCCCAATGGACTCAACCCCTTCCCATTCACTCCCATTGTACACAATCCTAATGGACCAAACCCCTTCCCATTCACTCCCAATGTACACAATCCCATTAGACCCAACACCTTCCCATTCACTCCCATTGTACACAATCCCAATGGACCCAACCCCTTCTCATTCACTCCCAGTGTACACAATCCCAATGGACACAACCCTTCCCATTCACTCCCATTGTACACAATCCTAATGGACCAAACCCCTTCCCATTCACTCCCATTGTACACAATCCCAATGGACCCAACCCCTTCCCATTCACTCACATTGTACACCATCCCAATTGACTCAACCCCTTCCCATTCACTCCCATTGTGCACAATCCCAATGGACCCAACCCCTTCCCATTCACTCCCATTGTACACAATCCCAATGGACCCAACCCCTTCCCATTCACTCCCATTGTACAACATCCCAATTGACCCAACCCCTTCCCATTCACTCCCATTGTGCACAATCCCAATGGATCCAACCCCTTCCCATTCACTCACATTGTGCACAATCCCAATGGACCCAACCCCTTCCCATTCACTCCCATTGTACACAATCTCAATGGACCCAGCCCCTTCCCATTCACTCCCACTGTTCACAATCCCAGTGGACCCAACCCCTTCCCATTCACTACCATTGTACACAATCCCAATGGACCCAATCCCTTCCCATTCACTCCCATTGTACACAATCCCAATAGATGCAACTCCTTCCCATTCGCTCCCACTGTTCACAATCCCAGTGGACCCAACCCCTTCCCATTCACTCCCATTGCACACAACCCCAATGGACCCAACCCATTCCCATTCACTCCCACTGTACACAATCCCAGTGCACCCAACCCCTTCCCATTCACTCCCATTGTACACAATCCCAATAGATGCAACTCCTTCCCATTCACTCCCACTGTTCACAATCCCAGTGGACCCAACCCCTTCTCATTCATTCCCATTGTACACAATCCCAATGGACCAAACTGCTTCCCATTCACTCCCATTGTACACAATCCCAATGGACCCAACCCCTTCCCATTCACTCCCATTGCACACAACCCCAATGGACCCAACCCCTTCCCATTCACTCCCATTGTGCACAACCCCAATGGACCCAACCCCTTCCCATTCACTCCCATTGTACACAATCCCAATAGACCCAACCCCTTCCCATTCACTCCCATTGCACACAATCCCAATGGACCCAACCCCTTCCCATTCACTCCCATTGTACACAATCCCAATAGAGCCAACCCCTTCCCATTCACTCCCATTGCACACAATCCCAATGGACCCAACCCCTTCCCATTCACTCCCATTGTACACAATCCCAATAGACCCAACCCCTTCCCATTCACTCCCATTGTACACAATCCCAATAGATGCAACTCCTTCCCATTCACTCCCATTGCACACAATCCCAATGGACCCAGCCCCTTCCCATTCACTCCCATTGCACACAATCCCAATGGACCCAACCCCTTCCCATTCACTCCCACTGTACACAATCCCAATGGACCCAATCCCTTCCCATTCACTCCCATTGTACACAACCCCAATGGACCCAACCCCTTCCCATTCACTCCCACTGTACACAATCCCAATGGACCCAATCCCTTCCCATTCACTCCCATTGTACACAATCCCAATGGACCCAACCCCTTCCTATTCACTCCCATTGTACACAATCCCAATGGACCCAACCCCTTCCCATTCACTCCCATTGTACACAATCCCATTATCCTAACCCCTTCCCATTCACGCCCATTGTACACAATCCCAATGGACCAAACCCCTTCCCATTCACTCCCATTGTACACAATCCCAATGGACTTAACCCCTTCTCATTCACTCCCATTGTACACAATCCCAATGGACCAAATCCCTTCCTATTCACTCCCATTATGCACAATCCCAATGGACCAAACTGCTTCCCATTCACTCCCATTGTTCACAATCCCAATGGACCCAACCCCTTCTCATTCACTCCCATTGTACAAAATCCCAATAGACACAACACCTTCCCATTTACTCCCATTGTACACAATCCCAATGGACTTAACCCCTTCTCATTCACTCCCATTGTACACAATCCCAATAGACCCAACCACTTCCCATTCACTCCCAATGTACACAATCCCAATAGAGCCAACCCCATCCCATTCACTCCCATTGTAAACAATCCCAATGGACTCAACCCCTTCCCATTCACTCCCATTGTACACAATCCTAATGGACCAAACCCCTTCCCATTCACTCCCAATGTACACAATCCCAATGGACTTAACACCTTCCCATTTACTCCCATTGTACACAATCCCAATGGACTTAACCCCTTCTCATTCACTCCCATTGTACACAATCCCAATAGACCCAACCACTTCCCATTCACTCCCAATGTACACAATCCCAATAGAGCCAACCCCATCCCATTCACTCCCATTGTAAACAATCCCAATGGACTCAACCCCTTCCCATTCACTCCCATTGTACACAATCCTAATGGACCAAACCCCTTCCCATTCACTCCCAATGTACACAATCCCATTATACCCAACACCTTCCCATTCACTCCCATTGTACACAATCCCAATAGACCCAACCACTTCCCATTCACTCCCAATGTACACAATCCCAATAGAGCCAACCCCATCCCATTCACTCCCATTGTACACAATCCCAATAGACCCAACCCCTTCCCATTCACTCCCATTGTACACAATCCCAATGGACCCAACCACTTCCCAATCACTCCCCTTGCACAAAACCCCAATGGACCCAACACCTTCCCATTTACTCCCATTGTACACAATCCCAATGGACCCAAACCCTTCCCATTCACTCCCATTGTACACAATCCCAATGGACTTAACCCCTTCTCATTCACTCCCATTGTACACAATCCCAATGGACCAAATCCCTTCCTATTCACTCCCATTATGCACAATCCCAATGGACCAAACTGCTTCCCATTCACTCCCATTGTTCACAATCCCAATGGACCCAACCCCTTCTCATTCACTCCCATTGTACAAAATCCCAATAGACACAACACCTTCCCATTTACTCCCATTGTACACAATCCCAATGGACTTAACCCCTTCTCATTCACTCCCATTGTACACAATCCCAATAGACCCAACCACTTCCCATTCACTCCCAATGTACACAATCCCAATAGAGCCAACCCCATCCCATTCACTCCCATTGTAAACAATCCCAATGGACTCAACCCCTTCCCATTCACTCCCATTGTACACAATCCTAATGGACCAAACCCCTTCCCATTCACTCCCAATGTACACAATCCCATTAGACCCAACACCTTCCCATTCACTCCCATTGTACACAATCCCAATGGACCCAACCCCTTCTCATTCACTCCCAGTGTACACAATCCCAATGGACACAACCCTTCCCATTCACTCCCATTGTACACAATCCTAATGGACCAAACCCCTTCCCATTCACTCCCATTGTACACAATCCCAATGGACCCAACCCCTTCCCATTCACTCACATTGTACACCATCCCAATTGACTCAACCCCTTCCCATTCACTCCCATTGTGCACAATCCCAATGGACCCAACCCCTTCCCATTCACTCCCATTGTACACAATCCCAATGGACCCAACCCCTTCCCATTCACTCCCATTGTACAACATCCCAATTGACCCAACCCCTTCCCATTCACTCCCATTGTGCACAATCCCAATGGATCCAACCCCTTCCCATTCACTCACATTGTGCACAATCCCAATGGACCCAACCCCTTCCCATTCACTCCCATTGTACACAATCCCAATGGACCCAGCCCCTTCCCATTCACTCCCACTGTTCACAATCCCAGTGGACCCAACCCCTTCCCATTCACTACCATTGTACACAATCCCAATGGACCCAATCCCTTCCCATTCACTCCCATTGTACACAATCCCAATAGATGCAACTCCTTCCCATTCGCTCCCACTGTTCACAATCCCAGTGGACCCAACCCCTTCCCATTCACTCCCATTGCACACAACCCCAATGGACCCAACCCATTCCCATTCACTCCCACTGTACACAATCCCAGTGCACCCAACCCCTTCCCATTCACTCCCATTGTACACAATCCCAATAGATGCAACTCCTTCCCATTCACTCCCACTGTTCACAATCCCAGTGGACCCAACCCCTTCTCATTCACTCCCATTGTACACAATCCCAATGGACCAAACTGCTTCCCATTCACTCCCATTGTACACAATCCCAATGGACCCAACCCCTTCCCATTCACTCCCATTGCACACAACCCCAATGGACCCAACCCCTTCCCATTCACTCCCATTGTGCACAACCCCAATGGACCCAACCCCTTCCCATTCACTCCCATTGTACACAATCCCAATAGACCCAACCCCTTCCCATTCACTCCCATTGCACACAATCCCAATGGACCCAACCCCTTCCCATTCACTCCCATTGTACACAATCCCAATAGAGCCAACCCCTTCCCATTCACTCCCATTGCACACAATCCCAATGGACCCAACCCCTTCCCATTCACTCCCATTGTACACAATCCCAATAGACCCAACCCCTTCCCATTCACTCCCATTGTACACAATCCCAATAGATGCAACTCCTTCCCATTCACTCCCATTGCACACAATCCCAATGGACCCAGCCCCTTCCCATTCACTCCCATTGCACACAATCCCAATGGACCCAACCCCTTCCCATTCACTCCCACTGTACACAATCCCAATGGACCCAATCCCTTCCCATTCACTCCCATTGTACACAACCCCAATGGACCCAACCCCTTCCCATTCACTCCCACTGTACACAATCCCAATGGACCCAATCCCTTCCCATTCACTCCCATTGTACACAATCCCAATGGACCCAACCCCTTCCTATTCACTCCCATTGTACACAATCCCAATGGACCCAACCCCTTCCCATTCACTCCCATTGTACACAATCCCATTATCCTAACCCCTTCCCATTCACGCCCATTGTACACAATCCCAATGGACCAAACCCCTTCCCATTCACTCCCATTGTACACAATCCCAATGGACTTAACCCCTTCTCATTCACTCCCATTGTACACAATCCCAATGGACCAAATCCCTTCCTATTCACTCCCATTATGCACAATCCCAATGGACCAAACTGCTTCCCATTCACTCCCATTGTTCACAATCCCAATGGACCCAACCCCTTCTCATTCACTCCCATTGTACAAAATCCCAATAGACACAACACCTTCCCATTTACTCCCATTGTACACAATCCCAATGGACTTAACCCCTTCTCATTCACTCCCATTGTACACAATCCCAATAGACCCAACCACTTCCCATTCACTCCCAATGTACACAATCCCAATAGAGCCAACCCCATCCCATTCACTCCCATTGTAAACAATCCCAATGGACTCAACCCCTTCCCATTCACTCCCATTGTACACAATCCTAATGGACCAAACCCCTTCCCATTCACTCCCAATGTACACAATCCCATTAGACCCAACACCTTCCCATTCACTCCCATTGTACACAATCCCAATGGACCCAACCCCTTCTCATTCACTCCCAGTGTACACAATCCCAATGGACACAACCCTTCCCATTCACTCCCATTGTACACAATCCTAATGGACCAAACCCCTTCCCATTCACTCCCATTGTACACAATCCCAATGGACCCAACCCCTTCCCATTCACTCACATTGTACACCATCCCAATTGACTCAACCCCTTCCCATTCACTCCCATTGTGCACAATCCCAATGGACCCAACCCCTTCCCATTCACTCCCATTGTACACAATCCCAATGGACCCAACCCCTTCCCATTCACTCCCATTGTACAACATCCCAATTGACCCAACCCCTTCCCATTCACTCCCATTGTGCACAATCCCAATGGATCCAACCCCTTCCCATTCACTCACATTGTGCACAATCCCAATGGACCCAACCCCTTCCCATTCACTCCCATTGTACACAATCCCAATGGACCCAGCCCCTTCCCATTCACTCCCACTGTTCACAATCCCAGTGGACCCAACCCCTTCCCATTCACTACCATTGTACACAATCCCAATGGACCCAATCCCTTCCCATTCACTCCCATTGTACACAATCCCAATAGATGCAACTCCTTCCCATTCGCTCCCACTGTTCACAATCCCAGTGGACCCAACCCCTTCCCATTCACTCCCATTGCACACAACCCCAATGGACCCAACCCATTCCCATTCACTCCCGCTGTACACAATCCCAGTGCACCCAACCCCTTCCCATTCACTCCCATTGTACACAATCCCAATAGATGCAACTCCTTCCCATTCACTCCCACTGTTCACAATCCCAGTGGACCCAACCCCTTCTCATTCACTCCCATTGTACACAATCCCAATGGACCAAACTGCTTCCCATTCACTCCCATTGTACACAATCCCAATGGACCCAACCCCTTCCCATTCACTCCCATTGCACACAACCCCAATGGACCCAACCCCTTCCCATTCACTCCCATTGTGCACAACCCCAATGGACCCAACCCCTTCCCATTCACTCCCAATGGACACAATCCCAATAGAGCCAACCCCTTCCCATTCACTCCCATTGCACACAATCCCAATGGACCCAACCCCTTCCCATTCACTCCCATTGTACACAATCCCAATAGACCCAACCCCTTCCCATTCACTCCCATTGTACACAATCCCAATAGATGCAACTCCTTCCCATTCACTCCCATTGCACACAATCCCAATGGACCCAGCCCCTTCCCATTCACTCCCATTGCACACAATCCCAATGGACCCAACCCCTTCCCATTCACTCCCACTGTACACAATCCCAATGGACCCAATCCCTTCCCATTCACTCCCATTGTACACAACCCCAATGGACCCAACCCCTTCCCATTCACTCCCACTGTACACAATCCCAATGGACCCAATCCCTTCCCATTCACTCCCATTGTACACAATCCCAATGGACCCAACCCCTTCCTATTCACTCCCATTGTACACAATCCCAATGGACCCAACCCCTTCCCATTCACTCCCATTGTACACAATCCCATTATCCTAACCCCTTCCCATTCACTCCCACTGTACACAATCCCAATGGACCCAACCCCTTCCCATTCACGCCCATTGTACACAATCCCAATGGACCCAACCCCTTCCCATTCACTCCCACTGTACACAATCCCAGGGACCCAACCCCTTCCCATTCACTCCCATTGTACACAATCCCAATGGACCCAACCCCTTCCCATTCACTCCATTGTACACAATCCCAATGTACCCAACCCCTGCCCATTCACTCCCATTGTACACAATCCCAATGGACCCAATCCCTTCCCATTCACTCCCATTGTACACAATCCCAATGGACCCAACCCCTTCCCATTCACTCCCATTGTACACAATCCCAATGGACCCAACCCCTTCCCATTCACTCCCATTGTACACAATCCCAATAGATGCAACTCCTTCCCATTCACTCCCACTGTTCACAATCCCAGTGGACCCAACCCCTTCCCATTCACTCCCATTGTTCACAATCCCATTGTCCCAACCCCTTCCCATGCACTCCCACTGTACACAATCCCATTGTCCCAACCCCTTCCCATTCACTCCCATTGTATACAATCCCAATGGACCCAACCCCTTCCCATTCACTCCCATTGTACACAATCTCAATGGACCCAACCCCTTCCCATTCACTCCCACTGTACACAATCCCAATGGACCCAACCCTTTCCCATTCACTCCCACTGTACACAATCCCAATGGACCCAACCCCTTCCCATTCACTCCCACTGTACACAATCCCAATGGACCCAACCCCTTCCCATTCACTCCCATTGTACACAACCCCAATGGACTCAACCCCTTCCCATTCACTCCCATTGTACACAATCCCAATGGACTCAACCCCTTCCCATTCACTCCCATTGTACACAATCCCAATGGACCCAAGCCCTACTCATTCACTCCCACTGTACACAATCCCAATGGACCCAACCCCTTCCCATTCACTCCCACTGTACACAATCCCAATGGACCCAACCCTTTCCCATTCACTCCCACTGTACACAATCCCAATGGACCCAACCCCTTCCCATTCACTCCCACTGTACACAATCCCAATGGACCCAACCCCTTCCCATTCACTCCCACTGTACACAATCTCAATGGGCCCAAGCCCTACTCATTCACTCCCACTGTACACAATCCCAGTGGACCCAACCCCTTCCCATTCACTCCCACTGTACACAATCCCAATAGACCCAACCCCTTCCCATTCACTCCCACTGTACACAATCTCAATGGACCCAACCCCTTCCCATTCACTCCCATTGTTTGCAATCTCAATGAACCCAACACCTGCCCCTTTACTCCCATTATACACAACTCCAATGACCCTGAACCGTGCTGAATGACACAGCCTCCGGCAGAATGTTTCATTTGCGCTGAAGCTCTTCCCAGTCGGTTGTGGCACCTTGGGTTTGGGGCCAACGAACAGACCCCTCTAAATGGTAATTTTGCATTGCTTTCTCTGACCTTTTGAGGAACCCTCATTTATATAACACCTTTGCAGGATGTCCCACGGTGCTTCACAGCCAACGAATTTCTGTGCACTCACTGTAGGCAAACGCAAGCAGCCAATTGCTGCTGAGCAAGCTCCCACAAATAGCACATGAAAGACCAGGTCAACTTTTTTTTTGGTTTGAGGGGCGATTATTGGCGTCATGACTCCAGGGAGAATTCCCCATGCTCTTCTTCCACTCGTGGCCATTTAATATTTTACCTGCGAGGGCAAACGGGGCCCTCAGTTCAATGTTCCATCCAAAGGACGGCACCTCCGACAGTGCAGCACTCCCGCAGTACTGGCACTGGGAGTGTCAGCCTAGATTACGGGGGCTCAAGTCTCGGAGTGGGACTGGAACCCTCGACCTTCTGACTCAGAGAGGGGAGAGCCAAGCGAACACGTGCACTCTCCTCCTGACTCCCCAAGGCCTTTCCACCACCTACAAGGCACAAGTCAGGAGTGTGATGGAATACGCTCCACTTGCCTGGACGAGTGCAGCTCCAACAACACTCAAGAAGCTCGACACCATCCAGGACAAAGCAGCTCGCTTGATCGGCACCCCATCCACCACCTTAAGCATCCACTCCCTCCACCACCGGCGTACCGCGGCTGCAGTGTGTACCATCTACAAGATGCACTGCAGCAACTCGCAAAGGCTTCTTCAACAGCACCTCCCAAACCCACAACCTCTACCACCTAGAAGGACAAGGGCAGCAGGTGCATGGGAACGCCACCACCTCCAAGTTCCCCCCTCCAAGTCACACGTACCATCCTGACTTGGACATATACCTCCCTACACCTCTCCTACTCTCTACCTCTCTTTCCTCCTTCAAGACACTCCTCAAAACCTACCTCTTTGACCAAGCTTTTGGTCCTCTGCCCTAATATCTGGCTCGGTGTCATGACATTCCTGTGAAGCGCCTTGGGACGTTTTACTACATTAAAGGCACGCTATAAATACAAGTTGCTGTTGCTATATTGCCGTTCCTTCATCGTCGCTGGGTCAAAACCCTGGAACTCCCTCCGTAACAGCACCTTCACCACACGGACTGCTGCCATTCAAGAAGGCGGCTCACCGCCACCTTCTCAAGGGGGCAACCAGGGACGGGTTATAAATGCCAAGGACCTGGCCAGCGACACCCACATCCCGAGAATGAATACAAGAAAGACTTGCATTTATATAGCGCCTTTCACGACCACCGGACGTCTCAAAGCGCGTTACAGCCAATGAAGTGCCTTTTGGAGTGCAGTCACTGTTGTAATGTGGGAAACGCGGCAGCCAATTTGCGCACAGCAAGCTCCCACAAACAGCGATGCGATAATGACCAGATAAACTGTTTTTGTGATGTTGATTGAGGGGTAAATATTGGCCCCAGGACACCGGGGATAACTCCCCCTACTTCTCTTCGAAGTAGTGCTGTGGGATCTTTTACATCCACCAGCAGACTCGGTTTAACGTCTCATCCGAAAGACGGCACCTCCAACAGCGCAGCGCTCCCTCAGCGCTGCACTGGGGGTGTCAGCCTAGATTTATGTGCTCAAGTCCCTGGACAGGGACAAGAAAAGTTGCTGACCCTGGCTTGCAGTTTCAGTGGGAGGAGATTGCACTAAGTGGGAATCAAATTCAGACCCGGCCACTTCCATTTTGTCGGCAGGCACTCAGTAAATGAAGATTGCAATAAAATCAGCCAGTCCATCGCCTCTTGTCACACAGGGAGACAGGCTAATCGCATTAGGATGTAATGTATGGCTCATGCTGAGTGCTTTCTCATTCCGTTAAGTGGCTGCGTTCCTAATGAAACTGGTTACGACAGCTCAATGGTTATTGAGCCACAGATATCCGGAGGGGGGGATCGGAAGCGAAGCAAAAGCCCTGACGTGTTTCTCAAATGTGATCAAACTGATGGCCTTCGAGAGGGTGGGAGAGGAGATTTACCAGAATGCTACCCGGGACTTCAGTTGCGCGGGGAGATGAGCAAAGCTGGGGTTGTTCTCCTTAGAGCTTAGGTTGTTACCTCCCAGTCGGGGAACACTTCAGCAGTCAAGGACATTCAGCCTCGGATCTGCGGGTTAGCGTTCTCCAAGGCGGCCTTCGAGACACACGACAACGCAAAATCGTCGAGCAGAAACTGATAGCCAAGTTCAGCACCCATGAGGACGGCCTCAACCGGGATCTCGGGTTCATGTCACGCTACAGAACGTGACTCGACAGTTTTTAAAAAAAAGTTAAAAGCTTAACTGCAGACTGCAGCATTTGACACGTTGGACCCCCTGTGACCCCACCTCATTGTCTTAGCTGTACTCTGATGTGTCTTTGATGTAATGCCTCCCTGACGGATTGTATCTCTGCAGACACATTGTTCTCTGTCTATATATACTGTGTAATCGATTTGTATTCCCTCACTGTACCTGACGAAGGAGCAGAGCTCCGAAAGCTCGTAATTTCAAATAAAACTGTTGGACTATAACCTGGTGTTGTGCGACTTCTCATTTTTGTCCTTAGAGCAGAGAAGGTTAAGGGGAGATTTGATCGAGGCGTTTAAAATTGGGCAACACGGTGGCATAGTGGTTAGCACTGTTGCCTCACAGCGCCAGGGACCCGGGTTCGAATCCGGCCTCGGGTGACTGTCTGTGTGGAGTTTGCACATTCTCCCCGTGTCTGCGTGGGTTTCCTCCGGGTGCTCCGGTTTCCTCCCACTGTCCAAAGATGTGCGGGTTAGGTTGATTTGGCTATGATAAAATTGACCCTTAGTGTTAGGGGGATTAAATACGTGGGGTTACGGGGATAGGGTGGGATATGTGTCGGTGCAGGCTCGATGGGCCGAAATGGCCTCTATCTGCACTGTGGGGATTCTGTGAAAATTACGAAGGGTTTTGAGAGAGCAGATAAGGAGAAACTGTAATAACAACAGAAAACGCTGGAAAAACTCGGCAGGCCAGGCAGCATCCGTGGAGAGAGAAACAGAGTTAACGTTTCACGTCGAAGACCTTCCGTCAGAACTGGAAAAAGCAGGAAATGAAATAGATTTAAAGCAAGGATGAAGCTGGGAAAAGGGGGAGGGGATGAAAGAACAAAAGGAGAGATTAAGAGACATTGAGAGACATTAAGAGGTAATCAAGGCAAGAGGAGGTGTTGATGTTACAGGTTAAGGCTAGATGAAGTGTGAGATGCGCTGGCAGAATGAAGGACAGCTGCCAGCTTCTAGGAGGGAAAAAAAAGGGGGGGGGGGGCCAAACAAAAGGGTGGATGAAAAAATAAAATATAAATGTGATAGGGGCCGAGGTTATCTAAAATTGTTGAACTCGATGTTGAGTCCAGAGGGCTGTAAAGTGCCTAAACGAAAGATGAGGTGCTGTTCCTCGAGCTTACGCTGAGCTTCCGTGGAACAGTGTAATAGGCCGAGGACGGTGAGGTCAGAGTGGGAGTGAAGCGGAGAATTAAAGTGACAGGCCACCGGGAGCTCGGGGTCCCACTTACGGACTGAACGGAAGTGTTCCGCAGAGCGGTCACCCAATCTGCGTTTGGTCTCCCCAGTGTAGAGGAGACCACATCGTGAGCAGCGAATACAGTCTACTAAATTGCAAGAAGTAAGGAGAAACTGTTTCCACTGGCAGGAGTGTCGGTAACCAGAGGACACACACATTAAGGTGATTGGCAAAAGAACCAGAGGGGGGTGATGAGGAGATTTTTTTTTTTTTTTACGCAGCGAGTTGTTGTGATGTGGAATGCGCTGCCCGAAAGGGCAGTGGAAGCAGATTCAGTAGTAATTTTCAAAATGGACTTGGATAAATACTTGAAAAGCAAGGAATTTGCAGGGCTATGGGGAAAGAGCAAGGGGGCGAGTGGGACTGATTGGAGAGCTCTTTCAAAGAGCCGGCGCAGGCACGATGGGCCGAATGGGTTCCTTCTGTGCTGTATCGTTCTATGACGACACAAAGCTGGGTGGGCGTGTGTGCTGTGAGGAGGATGCCGAGAAACTCCAGGATGACTTGGACAGGTTGGGTGATTGGGCAGAAGCATGGCAGATGCAATATAACGTGGATAAATGCGAGGTTATCCACTTTGGTGTCAAAAACAGGAAGGCAGATTATTATCTGAATGGCAATAGATTGGGAGAAGGTGAAGTGCAACGAGACCTGGGTGTCCTTGTGCACCAGTCGCTGAAAGTAAGCATGCAGGTGCAGCAGGCGGTTAAGAAGGCAAATGGTATGTTGGCCTTCGTAGCGAGAGGGTTCGAGTACAGGAACAAGGATGTCTTGCTGCAGCTGTACAGGGCTTTGGTGAGACCACATCTTGAGTATTGTGTGCAGTTTTGGTCGCCTTATCTGAGGAAGGAGGTTCTTGCCATGGAAGGAGTTCAGCGAAGATTCACCAGGCTGATACCTGGGATGGCAGGAATGACGTATGAGGAGAGATTGGGTCGATTGGGCTTATACTCGCTGGAGTTTAGAAGAATGAGAGGGGATCTCATTGATACTTATAAAATTCTGAAAGGACTGGACAGACTAGATGCAGGAAGGATGTTCCCGATGGTCGGGGAGTCCAGAACCAGGGGTCACAGTCTAAGGATAAGGGGTAAGCCATTTAGGACTGAAATGAGGAGGAATTTCTTCACCCAGAGAGTGGTGAACCTGTGGAATTCTCTACCACAGAAGACAGTAGAGGCCAATTAATTAAATATATTCAAGAAGGAGTTAGATATATTTCTTAAAGCTAAAGGGATCAAGGGATATGGGGAGAAAGCAGGGACAGGGTTCTGAATTTGGATGATCAGCCATGATCGCATTGAATGGCGGAGCAGGCTAGAGGCACCAAATGGCCTACTCCTGCTCCTATCTTCTATGCTTCTATGTTTCTATGATTCTATGAACTCTCTCCTTTTAAAGGGTAGACGGAGTTTCTGTTGCACTGCACTTCCGGCGATGTTGCCAGGGGTGTGGGGGGGGGGTTCGGTTCTGAGGAATATCTCGGCCCATACTTAATAGGGGACTCTCGCTATCGCTATGGATGCTGGGATAGCCCTCCTCCATTGCATATCCTGGATTTTGCTCGCCTATTCAGCCGAGGGATCCCTGCGCGAGATTCCTGATCTGTGCGGTTGGGTAGGTTGGCCAGGCTGACGTGGTTGTGGAAGTTGAGACCTGCAGAATAGAACAGCCCTGTGCTGAGTGAGCTGATCCCACAAGGGGGCGGGCGGTAGAGGGGGGGCCTACAATTGGTACTGAGCCCCACACAGAGCAGGTTGAGCCCAGGTTCCATCCCCTCCGGTCTGTGCCGAGTGAGCTGATCCCGGGCGGCCAGGGCAGGTACAATAGGACCTCATGGCCCCCTATATTAGGGAGGGGGACAATTCATCCAGGGATCCTGCTCCAGATCACTGCCCGGATGCTCAGTGTGTACTTGGGTATCAGAGGGCTGTCATAGCCTGTGCAACCCTCCAGGCTGCCTCTCTTTCTGTCTCTCTCACTGTTTCCCTCTCTGTCATCTCTCTCTGAGTTTCCCTTTCTCTCTCTTTCTGTTTCCCTTTCTCTGTCTCTGCCTGTCACTCTTTTTCTGTCTGTCTGTCTGTCTCTCCCTCTGTGTCTGTCTGTATCACTCTCTCTGTACCTGTCTCTCTGTCTGTCTCTCTGTCTCGGTCTGCCTGTCTCTGCCTCTTTCTCTCTCTCTCACTCTCATAGAGTCATAGAGTTATATAGCACAGAAAGAGGCCCTTCGGCCCATCGTGTCCGCGCCGGCCATCAAGCCCTGTCTATTCTAATCCCATTTTCCAGCACTTGGTCCGTAGCCTTGTGTGCTATGGCGTTTCAAGTGCTCATCTAAATGCTTCTTGAATGTTGTGAGGGTTCCTGCCTCTACCACCCTTTCAGGCAGTGAGTTCCAGATTCCAACTACCCTCTGGGTGAAAAAGTTTTTCCTCAAATCCCCTCTAAACCTCCTGCCCCTTACCTTGAAACTATGCCCCCTGGTTATTGACCCCACTACTAAGGGGAAAAGTTCCTTTCTATCTACCCTATCTATGCCCCTCATAATTTTGTACACCTCAATCAGGTCCCCCCTCAGCCTTCTCTGCTGTAAGGAAAACAAGCCCAGCCTGT
This sequence comes from Squalus acanthias, assembly GCA_030390025.1. Lineage (NCBI taxonomy): Eukaryota > Metazoa > Chordata > Chondrichthyes > Squaliformes > Squalidae > Squalus > Squalus acanthias. The sequence continues at coordinate 387,707 of JASTWF010000050.1, read as the reverse complement.
CCAGTCTCTCTTCATAGCTGAAGCGCTGCAGCCCAGGTAACATCCTGGTGAATCTCCCCTGCACCCTCTCCAATGCAATCACATCCTTCCTATAGTGTGGCGACCAGAACTGCACACAGTATTCCAGCGGTGGCCTAACTAGCGTTTTGTACAGCTCCATCAGACAGACTCTCCCTGTCTGTCTCTCTCTATTTCAGTCTGTCTGTCTGTATATCTCTCTGACGGTCTGTCTGTCCCTCTCTCTCTGTCTCCATCTTTCTCCAGTTTCTCTCCGATCTCCCCTCATGACCTCTCTGCACTCATCTTGTCTATGAGACCCACTGCCTGCTCCCTCGACCCTATTCCCACCAAACTGCTGACCAACCAACTTCCTTTTCTGGCTCCCATGTTAGCTGATATTGTTAACGGTTCTCTCTCCTCAGGTACTGTCCCCCTCTCCCTCAAATCTGCCGTCATCACCCCTCTCTTCCAAAAACCAAACATTGATTCCTCCGTCCTTGCAAACGACCGCCCCATCTCCAACCTCCCTTTCCTCTCCAAAGTCCTTGAACGTGTTGTTGCCTCCCAAATCCATGCCCATCTTTCCCGCAATTCCATGTTTGAATCCATCCAATCAGGTTTCCGCCCTTGCCACAGTACCGAAACGGCTCTCATCAAAGTCACAAATGACATCCTTTGTGACTGTGACCATGGTAAACTATCCCTCCTCGTCCTTCTTGACTTGTCTGCAGCCTTTGACACGGTTGACCACTCCATCCTTCTCCAATGCCTCTCCACCGTCGTCCAGCTGGGTGGAACCGCACTCGCCTGGTTCCATTCTTATCTACCTAATCGTAGCCAGAGAATCACCTGCAACGGCTTGTCTTCCCGCTCCCGCATCGTTACCTCTGGTGTCCCCCAAGGATCTATCCTTGGCTCCCTCCTATTTCTCATCAACATGCTGGCCCTCGGCGACATCATCCGAAAACACGGCGTCAGTTTCCACATGTATGCTGACGACACCCAGCTCTACCTCACCACTTCTCTCAACCCCTCCACGGTCTCTAAATTGTCAGACTGTTTGTCCAACATACAGTTCTGGATGAACAAGAATGTTTTCCAATTAAATATTGGGAAAACCGAAGCCATTGTTTTCGGTCCCCGCCACAAACTCTGTTCCCTAGCCACTGACTCCATCCCTCTCCCTAACATCTGTCTGAGGCTGAACCACACTGTTTGCAACCTTGGTGTCATATTTGACTCTGAAATGAGCTTCCGACCACATATCCGCAGCATAACTAAGACCGCCTATTTCCACCTCCGTAACATCGCCCGTCTCCGCCCCTGCCTCAGCTCATCCGCTGCTGAAACCCTCATCCATGCCTTTGTTACCTCTAGACTTGACTATTCCCACGCACTCCTGGCTGGCCTCCCACATTCTACCCTACGTAAACTTGAGGTCATCCAAAACTCGGCTGCCCGTGTCCTGACTCGCACCAAGTCCCGTTCGCCCATCACCCCTGTGCTCGCTGACCTACATTGGCTCCCGGTTAAGCAGCGCCTCGATTTCAAAATTCTCATCCTTGTTTTCAAATCCCTCCATGGCCTCGCCCCTCCCTATCTCTGTAATCTCCTCCAGCCCCACAAACCCCCCGAGATATCTGCGCTCCTCTAATTCTGCCCTCTTGAGCATCCTTGATTATAATCGCTCCACCATTGGTGGCCATGCCTTCGGTTGCCTAGGCCCTAAGCGCTGGAATTCCCTGCCTAAACCTGTCCACCTCTCTACCTCTCTCTCCTCCTTGAAGACGCTCCTTAAAACCTACCTCTTTGACCAAGCTTTTGGTCGCCTGCCCTAATTTATCCTTTTGTGGCTCGGTGTCAAATTATTTGTCTTAAAATATTCCCGTGCAGCGCCGTGGGACGTTTTACTACATTAAAGGCGCTATATAAATACAAGTTGTTGTTGTTGTCTCTGTCTGCCTGTCTCTGCCTCTTTCTGTCTCTCTCTGTATCTCTCTCTGTCTAGCTCTCTGCCCCTCTCTCTCTCTCTCTATCTCTCTCTCTCTCTCTGTCTGTCCCTCTTTCTCTCTCTCCCCCCATCTCTCAGGTAGCCCTGGCGAGAAGCCAGCAACCATCCCGAAAGATGATCGACAAAATGATACGACTTGACTGATCAATAAAGACAATTAATTATGTTCCAGGGGCACAGCCCCGGCACGGCGCCTGCAAGGTCGATGGGCGCGGAGAGGAAGGCTTCTCATCCATTGCAGCAACTGGGGAATATTCCCATTTATCGATTTGATATAATGCGACCTTTGCCAGGCTCAGATGTGCTCCTGGCGCTGCGGTAGGCTGTGTCGCTGAGAGAGGCTGGAGCCCCTCCCTATCTCTCCCAACCAGCTGCTCCGTGCTCACTATGAGCTCAGTGCTTGACAGTGTCAGCCTCGTCCCCTCCTCAATCAACAAGGAATCGTTTTCAATCAATTGGGACGGGATTCAAAAAAATCACAACACCCAGGAGCCGGCGGCTATTCCAGGGGAGACACTGATCGAGAGGATTAGGATTTTTCGCGTGGCTGTGCAATAAGGTACAGGATTGAGAGAGATTATACAGACTCTCTCCATCTTTCATTCATTCCTTTTTAATATTTGTATCCCTCTCCCTCTCTCTACCTCATTCTGTTTCTCTCGGTCTCATTCTGATTCTCTGCCTCATTCTGTCTCTCTCTGTCTCTATCCCTATGTGTGTGTGTCTCTCTCTCTGTGTCTCAATGATTTATCTCCCTGCATCTTCTCTCTGGTTCCACCCTCCCTCTGTCCTCTCTGTCTTGCTGCTGCCAGGCTCTGCCGAATGCAGCCACTCAGTCCCTTCACCCCTCTCTCTCTGGGAGTCTGGCTGTTCCTGTGTGAGCCATCTGTGTTATGTACCTGTGTGTGTGTGTGTATGAGTGTGTTGTGTACCTGTGTGTGTGTGTTATGTGTGTGTGTGTGTGTGTGTATGTTATGTGCCCGTGTGTGTGTGTTGTGTACCTCTGTGTGTGCATTGTGTACCTGTGTGTGTATGTGTGTGTGTTATGTACCTGCCTGTGTGTTATGTGTGTGTGTGTGTTATGTATGTGTGTATGTTATGTGCCCGTGTGTGTGTTGTGTACCTCTGTGTGCATTGTGTACCTGTGTGTGTATGTGTGTGTGTTATGTACCTGCCTGTGTGTTATGTGTGTGTGTGTGTTATGTATGTGTGTATGTTATGTGCCCGTGTGTGTGTGTTGTGTACCTCTGTGTGTGCGTTGTGTACCTGTGTGTGTATGTGTGTGTGTTATGTGTGTGTGTGTTATGTATGTGTGTATGTTATGTGCCCGTGTGTGTGTTGTGTACCTCTGTGTGTGCATTGTGTACCTGTGTGTGTGTACGTGTGTGTGTTATGTACCTGCGTTTGTGTATGTCTCCCTTACTAACTGTCTCTCTTGCTCTATTTCTTTTGCTTTCTCTCTCCCCCTTACACTTCTCTTTTTCTGTCTTTCACAACCTCTCCACCCCTTCTTTCCCTTCCCCCCTCTCTCTTACTCTCCCTCATGCTCCCTTCCTCTCTCCCCTTCCCCCGCTCCCCCGCCCTCACTCTCCCTCTCTCCTCTCACCATTCCTCCACCCTGTCACCACACCTCTCTTTCGCTCTCTGTCTGTCTCTCCCTCCCTCCTTCCCTCTCTCTCCCTTGTTACTTTCTTCCAAATACACTGATATTCCCTGACAGCTCTCGGCGCGCCTGTCGGGGAGCGAGACTGGGGCCCCCCTGTCAGGGAGTGAGACTGGGGCCCTCTGTTCAAGTCCCACTCCAGAGACTTGAGCGCAAAAATCTAGGCTGACGCTCTAGTGCAGTGCTGAGGGAGTGCTGCACTGTCGGAGGTGCCGTCTTTCGGATGAGCTGTTAAACCGAGGCCCCGTCTGCTCTCTCAGGTGGATGTAAAAGATCCCATGGCACTATTTCGAAGAAGAGCAGAGGTGTTCTTCCCGGTGTCCTGGGGCCAATATTCATCCCTCAACCAACACCACTAAAACAGATGATCTGGCCATTATCACATTGCTGTTTGTGGGAGCTTGCTGTGCGCAAATTGGCTGCCGCGTTTCCTACATTACAACAATGACTACACTTGGAAAAGTACTTCATTGGCTGTAAGCGCTTTGGGACGTCCTGAGTTGGTGAAAGGCGCCAGATAAATACAAGTCTTTCTTTCTGTTGGGGAGTGAGACTGGGGTCCGGGGCCCCCACTGTTGGGTAGTTAGACTGGGCCCAGGAGCCTGTCAGTGGTGCCACTGTGGGGAACCACTTGTTGTTCATTGTCTGTGTGCGTGTCTCTCCTTGGGTACCGTTTGTTAATGGTGCTTAAAAAAAAAAACCCCACTGTAAACTCGTGTTGATCCCCTCATCTTCCATCCAATCCGTCTCTCTCCACCATTGGCCTCCTCTCCAACAACCCTTCCGGGTCTTGGGTCACTCTGCAGAGTTTTTCACCTGTCTTTTGGCTCACTTTCCCCTCTCCGAGTCAGAAGGATCGCGGTCTCGATCCCTCACTCCAGAGACTCGAGCCCCATAATCCAGGACGACACTCCCGGTGCCAGTACAGAGGAGTGCTGCACTGTTGGAGGTGCCGCCTTTCGGATGAGGCGTTAAACCGAGGGCCCCCGCATGCCTTTTCCAGTAGTGGCCCTGTGGGATCTTTAACATCCACCTGGAAGGAGAGCAGGGGGAGTTCTCCCCGGTACCCTGGGGATCTTCTTCTTAGGCAGTCCCTCGGAACCGAAGATGACTCGCTTCCAATCTAACAATGAGTTCTCAGGTGACTGATGAGTCCAATATGGGACCTACAGAGCTGGATTTTCAATGACCCGTGGAGTCGGGTTTGGAGGCGTGTGGGGGGGTTAAAGTTGCAGATTCGGGGGTCCCGACTCCATCCCGACTCCAACCCGCCTCCACGCAATTTTGACAAAATCGGTCGCGGGGTTCCCGACTCCGTCCCGCCTCCAAGAGGCGGGAGAGGCCATTAAAGCCCTTAACAAGCCCTAAATTGGCTCTGTAATGCCATTTTGAAATATTTTAGCTAGTTTAACCCTTTTCCGACGTGAAGTATGCCTGATGTGAAACACGCCAGTGAAACCTGGCGGGAGCACAAGTGGATAGCTGACGCTCCGAGTAGAGCGCTTGTTTTGGGAGTCTCGTATCGGGCATGCGGACGATGTGACCCGTCCATCGGAGCTGATCGAGCATGGTCAAAGCTTCGATGCTGGGGATGTTGGCCTGCGCGAGAACACTACGTTGGTGTGCCTATCCTGTCAATGGATTTGCAGGATATTGCGGAGGTAGCGTTGGTAGTACCTCTCCAGTGCTTTGAGGTCCCTGGGGATAACACTCCTCTCTTAACCAACACTACCAAATAACAGATTACGTGTTCATTAATCTAATTTACTGTTTGTGGGCTCTTGATGTGTACAAATTGACTGGTGTCTCTCAGAGAGTTCACTTTCCCTCAGGGAGATATCTGTACACTGACGGGTGTCTCCCAGTCCCGCTCCCTCAGGGAGATATCTGTACACTGACTGGTGTCTCTCAGTCTCTCTCCCTCAGGGAGATATATGTACACTGACTGGTGTCTCTCAGTCTTTCTCCCTCGGAGATATCTGCACACTGACTGGTGTCTCTCAGTCCCTCTCTCTCAGGGTGATATCTGTACACTGACTGGTGTCTCTCAGTCCCTCTCCCTCAGGGAGATATCTGTACACTGACTGGTGTCTCTCAGTCCCTCTCCCTCAGGGAGATATCTGTACACTGACTGGTGTCTCTCAGTCCCTCTCCCACAGGGAGATATCTGTACACTGACTGGTGTCTCTCAGTCCCTCTCCCACAGGGTGATATCTGTACACTGACTGGTGTCTCTCAGTCCTCTCCCTCAGGGAGATATCTGTACACTGACTGGTGTCTCTCAGTCCCTCTCTCTCAGGGTGATATCTGTACACAGACTGGCGTCTCTCAGCCCCTCTCCCTCAGGGAGACATCTGTACACTGACTGGCGTCTCTCAGTCCTCTCCCTCAGGGAGATATCTGTACACTGACTGGTGTCTCTCAGTCCCCTCTCCCTCACGGAGATATCTGTACACTGACTGGTGTCTCTCAGTCCCTCTCTCCCTCACGGAGATATCTGTACACTGCCCCGTGTCTGTGTTTGTCTTTCTCTACCTTTATCTTTTTTTTTGTCTCTATTCGCTCTCTCAGTTCATCTCTCTGTCTGTTTCTCTTTGCCTCTTCCTAGTTGTCTCTCTGTCTGTCACCCTCTGTCCCAGTCTCTCCCTCCACCCTGTTGCCCCTTGCGCTGCCTCTCTCTGTCGCTTCTTGTATGAATACAAAGACCTGTTGTCTTCCCTTCGCACACAGACTCTGGGCGTGGTCTGTGAGACACTGGCGACCAAAGTGTGCTGAGTGTTACGTACAGAGATGGCAGGGGAGCACTGCTCAGTGCTACATCCGTACAATGGGTTATAGACTTTTCTGAAGGAGCGAATATCATGCGTTCAGTCCATCAGACACTCCAGTTTTGCTGTTACAATAGTGACTCAGTTTATCAATCTGATCGGCTTGCCTCAGCGGGTCTCACTCTCCCCTGTGTCAGACGGCTGTGGGTTCGAGTCCCCCACTCCAGAGATTTGAGCCCAATATCCCGGACCGACACTTCTGGCCGCCAGCACTGGCCGAGTGCTGCACTGTCGGGAGCTGCCGTCTTGCGGGTCAGACGTTAAGCCGTCTGCCCCTCTCGGTTTGGACGCTCAAGATCCCATAACCGCTGTTGGAAGAAGAGCCGCGGAGTTCTCCCCGGGTATCCTGGGGCCGAGATTTATCCCTCAAACCAACACCGGCCGCAACAAATTAACTCGGCCACCCATCTCAGTGCTGTTTGTGGGATCTTGCTGTGTGCAAACTGTATGCTTCGTAACAACAGGGACTGCACTCAATGTTCCCTTTAAGCTGCGCGGCGCTCTGGAGGCCCCCCCCGTGCAGCCGGCGAGCCGGATTTCGAATGAAAAAACTGCGCATGCGCGGAATTTGGAACGGGCCGCGCAGCCCGGTTAAAAATCCCCGGGGTGGGGGTTTGGACACACCCCGGGGTCAGGGATCAGACCCTCCTTGCGATCGGACCCCGCCACTGCAGCGCTGGTTTGACGCCAGCGCTGCAACGAGACCTGGGTGTCCTTGTGCACCAGTCGCTGAAGGTAAGCATGGCAGGTGCAGCAGGCGGTGAAGAAGGCAAATGGTATGTTGGCCTTCATAGCGAGAGGGTTTGAGTATAGGAACAGGGATGTCTTGCTGCAGTTGTACAGGGCCTTGGTGAGACCACACCTTGAGTACTGTGTGCAGTTTTGGTCGCCTTGTCTGAGGAAGGATGTTCTTGCCATGGAGGGAGTTCAGCGAAGATTCACAAGGCTGATACCTGGGATGGCAGGAATGACATATGAGGAGAGATTGGGTCGATTGGGCTTATACTCGCTGGAGTATAGAAGAATGAGAGGGGATCTCATCGAAACATATAAAATTCTGACAGGTCTGGACAAACTAGATGCAGGAAGAATGTTCCCGATGGTCGGAGAGTCCAGAACCAGGGGTCATAATCTAAGGATAAGGGGTAAGCCATTTAGGACAGAAATTAGGAAGAATTTCTTCACCCAGAGAGTGGTGAACCTGTGGAATTCTCTACCACAGAAGGTAGTTGAGGCCAAGTCATTAAATATATTCAAGAATGAGTTGGATATATTTCTTAAAGCTAAAGGTATCAAGGGATATGGGGAGAAGGCAGGGACAGGGTACTGAGTTTGGAGGATCAGCCATGATCTCATCGAATGGCGGAGCAGGCTCGAGGGGCCGAATGGCCTACTCCTGCTCCTATCTTCGATGTTTCGACCTCAACGCTGGCTCTAACGCTGGTGCTCCTACGCGGTGCTACCCCAGTGGCTGCAGCATGGCTGGCGGAAGGCTGCTGACTTTCAGTGGGGGCGGGGGGGGGGGGGGCGGCGGGAGACTGCAGATGGCCTTGCAGCACGACCTTGAGCAGCTCTGCACCGAGAAGGCCCGGCTGTAGACTGCACCACCTCGGCATTGGCGGCAGCAGTCAGGGCTGGCGGAGTGGCAGTGGTGGGAGGGCGGAATTCAGTCACCTTGAGAGACGACTGCAGGTTTGTGCTCCACGGAACTACTGCCACTCCCTCGGGCGACGCCTCAGCAACCCCCGTAATCTGTTGGAGGACAGATTGCTAGACAACTGTCACAGCCTGATAACCGCAGCAATGATGGCAGCAGTCTGTGTTTCCGTGGCAACACACCGGCTGGAGTCATACCTAGCACAAAGGAAGATGGCGGTGGTTGTTAGAGGTCAATCATCACAGCCCCAGGACATCGCTGCAGGAGTTCCTCAGGGCAGTGTCCTAGGCCCAACCATCTTCAGCTGCTTCATCAATGACCTTCCCCCCATCATAGGGTCAGAAGTGGGGATGTTCGCTGATGACTGCACAGTGTTCAGTTCCATTCGCAACTCCTCAGATAATGAAGCAGTCCGTGCCCGCATGCAGCAAGACCTGGACGACATTCAGGCTTGGGCTGATAAGTGGCAGGTAGCCTTCGCGCCACGCAAGTGCCAGGCAATGTCTATCTCCAACAAGAGAGAGTCTAACCACCTCCCCTTGACGTTCAACGGCATTACCATCGCCGAATCCCCCACCATCAACATCCTGGGGGTCATCATTGACCAGAAGCTTAACTGGACCAGCCACATAAATACTGTGGCTACAAGAGCAGGTCAGAGGCTGGGTATTCTGCGGCGAGTGTCTCACCTCCTGACTCCCCAAAGCCTTTCCACCATCTACAAGGCACAAGTCAGGAGTGTGATGGAATACTCTCCACTTGCCTGGATGAGCTCCAACAACACTCAAGAAGCTCGACACCATCCAGGACAAAGCAGCCCGCTTGATTGGCACCCCATCCACCACCTTAAACATTCACTCCCTCCACCACCGGCGCACCGTGGCTGCAGTGTGTACCATCTACAAGATGCACTGCAGCAACGCGCCAAGGCTTCTTCGACAGCACCTCCTAAACCCGCGACCTCTACCACCTAGAAGGACAAGGGCAGCAGGCGCATGGGAACACCACCACCTCCAAGCTCCCCTCCAAGTCACACACCATCCTGACTTGGAAATATATCGTCGATCCTTCATCGTCGCTGGGTCAAAATCCTGGAACTCCCTCCCAAACAGCACTGTGGGAGTACCTTCACCACACGGACTGCAGCGGTTCAAGAAGACAGCACACCACCACCTTCTGAAGGGCAATTAGGGATGGGCAATAAATGCCGGCCTTGCCAGCGACGCCCACATCCCATGAACAAATTAAAAAAAAACAAGCTGAGCTTGCATGACTTCAGTCTGCGTTTTCACTGCAACACTCAGACGTTGGGTCGCTTCTGCTTGTGCGGCAATGGAAGCTCAGACATTGGCCATCAGACGCTGCATCAAGGTTGGGTCCACAAGTGCGCTAAAGTATCTGCCCACCACTTCCACGCTGGAAATGATGGACTCCAAGCACTGGGCAATGCTCTGTGCTTGGAGTCTCTCTCTCCGTCTCGCGCTCTTGCTCTGTCTTGCTCTCTCTGTCTGGCACTCTGTCTCTGTCTCACGCTCTGTCTCTGTCACGCGCTCTCGCTCTGTCTCGCATTTTCTCTGTCTCGCACTCTCTCTCTGTCTCGCACTCTCTGTCTCGCGCTCTTGCTTTGTCTCACTCTCTCTGTCTCGCACACTCTCTGTCTTGCACTCTCTCTGCCTCACACTCTGTCTTGCACTCTCTCTCTCTATCGCACACTCTCTGTCTTGCACTCTCTCTGTCTCACTCTCTCTGTCTCGCACTCTCTTTCTGTCTGTCTCGCACTCTCTCTGTCTGTCTTGCACTCTCTCTGTCTGGCACTCTGTCTCTCTGTCTCGCACTCTGTCTCTCTGTCTCGTACTCGCTCTCTCTGTCACGCACTCTCTCACTCATTCTCGCACTCTCTCTGTCTCGCACTCTCTCTGTCTCGCACTCTCTCACTCTCTCTGTCTGGCACTCTGTCTCTCTGTCTCGCACTCTCTCTCTCTGTCTGGCACGCTCGCTCTCTGTCTGGCACGCTCACTCTCTGTCTGGCACTCTCGCTCTCTGTCTGGCACTCTGACTCTCTGTCTCGCACTCTCTGTCTCGCACTCGCTCTCTCTGTCTCGCACTCTCTCTCTCTGTCTGGCACTCTCGCTCTCTGTCTGGCACTCTCGCTCTCTGTCTGGCACTCTCGCTCTCTGTCTGGCACTCTCGCTCTCTGTCTGGCACTCTGACTCTCTGTCTCGCACTCTCTGTCTCGCACTCTCTCTCTCTGTCTCGCACTCTCTCTTTGTCTCGCACTCTCACTCTGCCTCACTGTCTCTCTGTCTTGCACTCTCTCTGTCTCGCACTCTCTCTCTGTCTCACTCTCTCTGTCTCACACTCTCTCTCTGTCTCACACTCTCTCGCACTCTCACTCTCTGTCTCACACTCTCTCTCTGTCTCGCACTATCACTCTGCTCACTGTCTCTCTGTCTTGCACTCTCTCTGTCTCACACTCTCTCTCTCTGTCTCACTCTCTCTGTCTCACACTCTCTCGCACTCTCACTCTCTGTCTCACACTCTCTCTTTCTCTCTGTCTCGCACTCTCTCTCTGTCTCGCACTCTCTCTCTGTCTCACTCTCTCTGTCTCGCACTCTCTCTGTCTCACACTCTCTCACGCTCTCTCTCTGTCTCACACTCTGTCTCACTCTCTGTCTCACGCTCGCTCTCTGTCTCACTCTCTCTGTCTCGCACTCTCTCTGTCTCACTTTCTCTGTCTCACGCTCTCTCTCTGTCTCACTCTCTCTGTGTCGCACACTCTCGTTGTCTCTCTCTCTCTGTCTCGCACTCTCTCTCTGTCTCACTCTCTCTGTCTCGCACTCTCTCTGTCTCACACTCTGTCTCACGCTCTCTCTCTGTCTCACACTCTGTCTCACTCTCTGTCTCACTCTCTCTGTCTCGCACTCTCTCTCTCTGTCTCACACTCTGTCTCACGCTCTCTCTCTGTCTCACACTCTGTCTCACTCTCTGTCTCACGCTCGCTCTCTGTCTCACTCTCTCTGTCTCGCACTCTCTCTGTCTCACTTTCTCTGTCTCACGCTCTCTCTCTGTCTCACTCTCTCTGTGTCGCACACTCTCGTTGTCTCACGCTCTCTGTCTCACACTCTCTATGTCTCGTACTATCTTTCTCTGTCTCGCACTCTCTGTCTCGCACTCTCTGTCTCACACTCTCTCTGTCTCGTACTATCTCTCTCTGTCTCACACTCTCTGTCTCACACTCTCTCTCTCTGTCTCGCACTCTCTCTGTCTCACACTCTATCTGACTCACTGTCTGTGTGGAGTTTGCACATTCTCCCCGTGTCTGCGTGGGTTTCCTCCGGGTGCTCCGGTTTCCTCCCACAGTCCAAAAATGTGTGGGTTAGGTTGATTTGGCTATGATAAATTGACCCTTAGTGTTAGGGGGGATTAAATATGTGGGGTTATGGGGATAGGATGGGATATGTTAGGGGGAATTAAATACGTGGGGTTACGGGGGTAGGGTGGGATATGTGTACTGTGGGGATTAAAGCAGGGACAGGGTACTGGATTTGGATGATCAGCCATGATCGTATTGAATGGCGGAGCAGGCTCGACGGGCCGAATGGCCTACTCCTGCTCCTAGATTCTATGTTTCTATGTTTCTATCTCTCTGTCTCGCACTCTCTCTGTCTCACTTTCTCTGTCTCACGCTCTCTCTCTGTCTCACTCTCTCTGTGTCGCACACTCTCGTTGTCTCACGCTCTCTGTCTCACACTCTCTATGTCTCGTACTATCTTTCTCTGTCTCGCACTCTCTGTCTCGCACTCTCTGTCTCACACTCTCTCTGTCTCGTACTATCTCTCTCTGTCTCACACTCTCTGTCTCACACTCTCTCTCTCTGTCTCGCACTCTCTCTGTCTCACACTCTCTCTGTCTCGTACTATCTCTCTCTGTCTCGTACTATCTCTCTCTGTCTCGCACTCTCTCTCTCTGTCTCACACTCTCTGTCTCACGCTCTCTGTCTCACACTCTCTCTGTCTCACTCTCTCTGTCTCACTCACTCTGTCTCACATTCTCTCTCTCTGTCTCGCACTCTCTCTGTCTCGCACTCTCTCTGTCTCACACTCTCTCTGTCTCGTACTATCTCTCTCTGTCTCGCACTCTCTCTCTCTGTCTCACACTCTCTGTCTCACGCTCTCTGTCTCACACTCTCTCTGTCTCGTACTATCTCTCTGTCTCACACACTCTCTGTCTCGTACTATCTCTCTGTCTCACACTCTCTGTCTCACTCTCTCTGTCTCACACTCTCTGTCTCGCACTCTCTGTCTCACACTCTCTGTCTCACGCTCTCTGTCTCACACACTCTCTGTCTCGTACTATCTCTCTGTCTCACACACTCTCTGTCTCGTACTATCTCTCTGTCTCACACTCTGTCTCACTCTCTCTGTCTCGCACTCTCTGTCTCACACTCTCTCTGTCTCACTCTCTCTGTCTCACACTCTCTATGTCTCGTACTATCTTTCTCTGTCTCGCACTCTCTGTCTCACACTCTCTGTTCACTCTCTCTGTCTCACACTCTCTATGTCTCGTACTATCTTTCTCTGTCTCGCACTCTCTGTCTCACACTCTCTCTGTCTCACGCTCTCTGTCTCACACTCTCTATGTCTCGTACTATCTTTCTCTATCTCGCACTCTCTGTCTCACACTCTCTCTGTCTCACTCTCTCTGTCTCACTCTCTCTGTCTCACACTCTCTCTGTCTCACTCTCTCTGTCTCACACACTCTGTCTCGCACTCTCTGTCTCACACACTCTCTGTCTCACACTCTCTCTCTCTGTCTCGCACTCTCTCTGTCTCACACTCTCTCTGTCTCGTACTATCTCTCTCTGTCTCGCACTCTCTGTCTCACACTCTCTGTCTCACACTCTCTCTCTCTGTCTCACACTCTCTGTCTCACGCTCTCTGTCTCACACTCTCTGTCTCACACTATCTCTCTCTGTCTCGCACTCTCTGTCTCACACTCTCTCTGTCTCACACTCTCTGTCTCACTCTCTCTGTCTCGCACTCTCTGTCTCTCTCTGTCTCACGCTCTCTGTCTCACACTCTCTATGTCTCACACTATCTCTCTCTGTCTCGCACTCTCTGTCTCACACTCTCTCTGTCTCACACTCTCTCTGTCTCACTCTCTCTGTCTCACACTCTCTCTCTCTGTCTCACTCTCTCTGTCTCGCACTTTCTCTCTCTCTGTCTCACTCTCTGTCTCATGCTCTCTCTCTGTCTCTCTGTCTCTCTCTCTGTCTCACTCTCTGTCTCACGCTCTCTGTCTCACACTCTCTATGTCTCGTACTATCTTTCTCTGTCTCGCACTCTCTGTCTCGCACTCTCTGTCTCACACTCTCTCTGTCTCGTACTATCTCTCTCTGTCTCACACTCTCTGTCTCACACTCTCTCTCTCTGTCTCGCACTCTCTCTGTCTCACACTCTCTCTGTCTCATACTATCTCTCTCTGTCTCGTACTATCTCTCTCTGTCTCGTACTATCTCTGTCTCGCACTCTCTCTCTCTGTCTCACACTCTCTGTCTCACGCTCTCTGTCTCACACTCTCTCTGTCTCACTCTCTCTGTCTCACTCACTCTGTCTCACATTCTCTCTCTCTGTCTCGCACTCTCTCTGTCTCGCACTCTCTCTGTCTCACACTCTCTCTGTCTCGTACTATCTCTCTCTGTCTCGCACTCTCTCTCTCTGTCTCACACTCTCTGTCTCACGCTCTCTGTCTCACACTCTCTCTGTCTCGTACTATCTCTCTGTCTCACACACTCTCTGTCTCGTACTATCTCTCTGTCTCACACTCTCTGTCTCACTCTCTCTGTCTCACACTCTCTGTCTCGCACTCTCTGTCTCACACTCTCTGTCTCACGCTCTCTGTCTCACACACTCTCTGTCTCGTACTATCTCTCTGTCTCACACACTCTCTGTCTCGTACTATCTCTCTGTCTCACACTCTGTCTCACTCTCTCTGTCTCGCACTCTCTGTCTCACACTCTCTCTGTCTCACTCTCTCTGTCTCACACTCTCTATGTCTCGTACTATCTTTCTCTGTCTCGCACTCTCTGTCTCACACTCTCTCTGTCTCACTCTCTCTGTCTCACACTCTCTATGTCTCGTACTATCTTTCTCTGTCTCGCACTCTCTGTCTCACACTCTCTCTGTCTCACGCTCTCTGTCTCACACTCTCTATGTCTCGTACTATCTTTCTCTATCTCGCACTCTCTGTCTCACACTCTCTCTGTCTCACTCTCTCTGTCTCACACTCTCTCTGTCTCACTCTCTCTGTCTCACTCTCTCTGTCTCACACTCTCTCTGTCTCACTCTCTCTGTCTCACACTCTCTGTCTCGCACTCTCTGTCTCACACACTCTCTGTCTCACACTCTCTCTCTCTGTCTCGCACTCTCTCTGTCTCACACTCTCTCTGTCTCGTACTATCTCTCTCTGTCTCGCACTCTCTGTCTCACACTCTCTGTCTCACACTCTCTCTCTCTGTCTCGCACTCTCTGTCTCACACTCTCTCTGTCTCACACTCTCTGTCTCACTCTCTCTGTCTCGCACTCTCTGTCTCTCTCTGTCTCACGCTCTCTGTCTCACACTCTCTATGTCTCACACTATCTCTCTCTGTCTCGCACTCTCTGTCTCACACTCTCTCTGTCTCACACTCTCTCTGTCTCACTCTCTCTGTCTCACACTCTCTCTCTCTGTCTCACTCTCTCTGTCTCGCACTTTCTCTCTCTCTGTCTCACTCTCTGTCTCATGCTCTCTCTCTGTCTCTCTGTCTCTCTCTCTGTCTCACTCTCTGTCTCACGCTCTCTGTCTCACACTCTCTATGTCTCGTACTATCTTTCTCTGTCTCGCACTCTCTGTCTCGCACTCTCTGTCTCACACTCTCTCTGTCTCGTACTATCTCTCTCTGTCTCACACTCTCTGTCTCACACTCTCTCTCTCTGTCTCGCACTCTCTCTGTCTCACACTCTCTCTGTCTCATACTATCTCTCTCTGTCTCGTACTATCTCTCTCTGTCTCGTACTATCTCTGTCTCGCACTCTCTCTCTCTGTCTCACACTCTCTGTCTCACGCTCTCTGTCTCACACTCTCTCTGTCTCACTCTCTCTGTCTCACTCACTCTGTCTCACATTCTCTCTCTCTGTCTCGCACTCTCTCTGTCTCGCACTCTCTCTGTCTCACACTCTCTCTGTCTCGTACTATCTCTCTCTGTCTCGCACTCTCTCTCTCTGTCTCACACTCTCTGTCTCACACTCTCTCTGTCTCGTACTATCTCTCTGTCTCACACACTCTCTGTCTCGTACTATCTCTCTGTCTCACACTCTCTGTCTCACTCTCTCTGTCTCACACTCTCTGTCTCGCACTCTCTGTCTCACACTCTCTGTCTCACGCTCTCTGTCTCACACACTCTCTGTCTCGTACTATCTCTCTGTCTCACACACTCTCTGTCTCGTACTATCTCTCTGTCTCACACTCTCTCTGTCTCACTCTCTCTGTCTCGCACTCTCTGTCTCACACTCTCTCTGTCTCACTCTCTCTGTCTCACACTCTCTATGTCTCGTACTATCTTTCTCTGTCCCGCACTCTCTGTCTCACACTCTCTCTGTCTCACGCTCTCTGTCTCACACTCTCTATGTCTCGTACTATCTTTCTCTATCTCGCACTCTTTGTCTCACACTCTCTCTGTCTCACTCTCTCTGTCTCACTCTCTCTGTCTCACACTCTCTCTGTCTCACTCTCTCTGTCTCACACACTCTGTCTCGCACTCTCTGTCTCACACACTCTCTGTCTCACACTCTCTCTCTGTCTCGCACTCTCTCTGTCTCACACTCTCTCTGTCTCGTACTATCTCTCTCTGTCTCGCACTCTCTGTCTCACACTCTCTGTCTCACACTCTCTCTCTCTGTCTCACACTCTCTGTCTCACGCTCTCTGTCTCACACTCTCTGTCTCACACTATCTCTCTCTGTCTCGCACTCTCTGTCTCACACTCTCTCTGTCTCACACTCTCTCTGTCTCACTCTCTCTGTCTCGCACTCTCTGTCTCTCTCTGTCTCACGCTCTCTGTCTCACACTCTCTATGTCTCACACTATCTCTCTCTGTCTCGCACTCTCTGTCTCACACTCTCTCTGTCTCACACTCTCTCTGTCTCACTCTCTCTGTCTCACACTCTCTCTCTGTCTCACTCTCTCTGTCTCGCACTTTCTCTCTCTCTGTCTCACTCTCTGTCTCATGCTCTCTCTCTGTCTCTCTGTCTCACTCTCTGTCTCACACTCTCTCTGTCTCACACTCTCTCTGTCTCACTCTCTCTGTCTCACACTCTCTCTCTCTGTCTCACTCTCTGTCTCACGCTCTCTCTCTGTCTCACTCTCTGTCTCACACTCTCTGTCTCACTCTCTCTGTCTCGCACACTCTGTCTCACGCTCTCTCTCTGTCTCATGCTCTCTCTCTGTCTCACACTCTCTCTGTCTCACACTCTCTCTGTCTCACACTCTCTCTGTCTCACTCTGTCTCGCACTCTCTCTGTCTCACACTCTCTCGCACTCTCTCTCTGTCTCGCACTCTCTCTCTCACTCTCTCTCTGTCTCACACTCTATATCTCTGTCTCGCACTCTCTCTCTCTCACTCTCTCTGTCTCACACTCTCTCTCTCTCTGTCTCACTCTCTCTGTCTCGCACTCTCTGTCTCACTCTCTCTCTGTCTCACACTCTATCTCTCACTCTCTCTCTGTCTCACACTCTCTCTCTGTCTCGCACTCTCTCTCTCACTCTCTCTCTGTCTCACTCTCTCTCTCTCGCACTCTCTCTGCCTCACTCTCTCTCTGTCTCACACTCTATCTCTCTGTCTCTCTCTCTCTCTCTGTCTCGCACTCTCTCTCTCACTCTCTCTCTGTCTCACTCTCTCTCTCTGTCTCGCACTCTCTCTCTCACTCTCTCTCTGTCTCACACTCTCTCTCTGTCTCGCACTCTCTCTCTCTCTCTGTCTCACTCGCTCTCTCTGTCTCGCACTCTCTCTCTCACTCTCTCTCTGTCTCACTCTCTCTCTCTGTCTGTCACTCTCTCTCTCTCTCTCTCTCACACTCTCGTTCCTAATGACCCCAGTATGAGATAAGGATGAATTTTTAGTGCTGCCTTGCCCTGCCCTGCCCTGCCTCAGGCGAGATGGTTTCAGTTAGTTGCTGACGAACAGGATTCGCACTCGGTGTTGCTGTGGCAACAATTTAAACACACAGGACAACACTAGGATGCTAGTTTCCCTAACAACAAGAGAAAAATTGTTGTTCCTTATACTTCAAAGCAGAGATAGAGAGGAGCCAAGAGCTTTCAGGGGTGAGGCAAGCAAGGACATAAGTGACAAGGGAGAGGTCATGTGGTCTTGTCTATTTTCAGCAATTGAAAGTCAAGCTACAAGGCCCCAGGTTCCATCCCCCTGGTCTCCCTCTCTCTCTCTCTCTCTCTGTCTCTCTTTCTCTCTGTCTCTCTTTCTCTCTGTCTCTCTTTCTCTCTGTCTCTCTCTCTCTGTCTCGCACTCGCTCCCTCTCTCTCTCTCTCTCTCTGTCTCGCACTCTCTCTCTCTCTCTCTCTCTCTCTCTGAGTTAGCAGATCCCAGCCAGGGGTAGGAGGTAGTGGGACTACAATTGGTACTAAATTTAAGTGTCATCTTTGGCTCAGTGAGTCTCACTCTCCCCTCTTGTCAGAAGGTGGTGGGTTCAAGTCCCACTACAGAGACTTAAGCCCATAATCCAGGGCCGACTCACCCGGTGCCCGTACACTGAGGGAGCGCTGCCGCTGCCTTTCAGATGAGACGTTAAACCGAGGGTTAAACCCATCTGCCCTCTCGGGTGGACGTAAAGGATCCCTTGGCCACTATTGGAAGAAGAGCAGGGGGAGTTCTCCCCGCTGTCCTGGGCCCAATATTTATCCCTTAACCAACGTCGCTAAAACAGATTATCTGGTCAATTATCTCATAGCTGTTTGTGGGATCTTGCTTGTGTGCACATTGGCTGCAGTGTTTGCTTGCATTACAACAATGACTGCACTTTACAGGTAGCTCACAGGCTTTGGAAAGTCCTGAAGCTATGGGAGATGCTATATAATTGATTTATATCTCTTTGAATCGTAGCCCCCGAACGCGTGTCCTGGAGGGGATTGGTGCATTATGCTGGAGTGCCAACAGATGATGGCCGGTTGGGGGAGAGCAGATTTAATAGAGGGCTTTCAGTACCACGATAAATGCTGGGATAGTACAACACCCATTTCTACCAGTCCTCTCTCTCTCTCTCATACATAATGCTCAGTGACAGAGAGAAAGGCTTGCATTTATACAGCGCCTTTCACGACCTTTAAATGACCCAATTATAGAGCTGATTGCTCCTCCTCCCTCCCTCCCTCCACCACCCCCCCCCCCCCACCTACCCCTTACGTTCCTAAGTGGGAGCAACCAAACCCCATTTTCCCAATTTCCCCCAGCCTTCTCCTGAAGGTCACTGACCCGATCCCCCTTCCCGCTGGAGTACAGGTTCTGGTAGCTCGCCTCCAAGTGGCTATTCCTCACATGGGAGCCCAGACAGTGACTGGCAGCAGGGTATTCGACCAGTGAGGGCATCACAGTCGAGCCCTAATCCTGTAAGTAACCCGACCCCCCACCCAATTTCCGGCGGGTCAGGTGCAGGAACCCTGTCCGGCTTCTTCCAGCCCCTCCCTAACACGTAGGGTACTGAGGCCGAATGTAGCCCCTCCCACCCACCCCCCACTGCCCGCCCTGGCTGGTACAGATCAGGGGATGGAAACCGGGCCCTTCCTGCTCTGTGGGGCTCAGTACCACACCAGGGGGTGGACCCGCAGCGATAGCAGGAGGTTACCGGCTTCCGGTGGTAAAAATAGGGAGGCAGACTATTACCTGAATGGTGGCAGATTAGGGAAAGGAGAGGTGCAACGAGACCTGGGCGTCATGGTACATCAGTCACTGAAGGTGGGAAGGCAAGTGCAGCAGGCAGTCAAGAAAGCAAATGGCATGATGGCCTTCATAGCAAGGGGATTTGAGTACAGGAGTAGGGAGGTGATGCTACAGTTGTACAGGGCCTTGGTGAGGCCACACCTGGAGTATTGTGCGCAGTTTTGGTCTCCTAACTTGAGGAAGGACATTCTTGCTATTGAGGGAGTGCAACGAAGGTTCACTAGATTGATTCCTGGGATGGCCAGACTGACATATCAAGAAAGACTGGATCAACTGAACTTGTATCCTCTGGAGTTCAGAAGAATGAGGGGGGATCTTATAGAGACGTTTAAAATCCTGACTGGTTTAGACAAATTAGATGCGGGCAGAATGTTTCCAATGTTAGGGAAAACTAAAACCAGGGGTCACAGTCTAAGGATAAAGGGGAAGCCATTTAAGACTGAGATGAGGAGGAACTTCTTCACCCAGAGAGTGGTGAATCTGTGGAATTCTCTACCACAGAAGGTTGTTGAGGCCAGTTCGCTAAATATATTCAAAAGGGAGTTAGATATAATACTCACAACTAGGGGGATCAAGGGGTATGGCGAGAAAGCAGGAATGGGGTACTGAGGTAGCATGTTCAGCCATGAACGCATTGAATGGCGGTGCAGGCTCGAAGGACCGAATGGTCTACTCCTGCACCTATTTTCTATGTTTCTATGTTTCCCTTTTAGTGGCCTGTGTCAGAAAGGCTCTTTAAGCTCCATCTCCACAAGATGACTCAGCCAGCCATCTGCAGGCCTCTCAGTGTGTCAGCCAGCTCAGGGCTGAGACGCTCTCTCTGCACAGTGTGGAGCTGGGCTTGCATGTCAGATTCAGATCTCCCAGCGCAATCCTTGCAGTTCCGGGGCGGAGGGGGGGGGGGGCACCCCCTGCGACCCTGCTTTAAGTGTTGTGGAGCGGGGTGTGGAGAACTTTCAACCAAGGTTCCCAAGTTCAGATCGCGTAGTGACTCCTGCTGGTGAGTGCAGGGGACTTCATGACGATGCCCTACGTAGTCGAATAGTTAGCCG
Source organism: Squalus acanthias (assembly GCA_030390025.1). Taxonomy (NCBI): domain Eukaryota; kingdom Metazoa; phylum Chordata; class Chondrichthyes; order Squaliformes; family Squalidae; genus Squalus; species Squalus acanthias. The sequence continues at coordinate 367,510 of JASTWF010000050.1, read as the reverse complement.
ACACTTAACGACCACTGCTCTTTTTGAGATATATATATATATATATATAAAAAACAGGGCATAATTTCAAAGTTTGCAGATGGCATGAAACTAAGGAATGTAGTTAAACAACGAGGAGGATAATAACAGACTTCAGGAGGACATAGACTGGTGAAATGGGCAGACACACAGCAAATGAAATTTAATGCAGAGAAGTGTGAAGTGATACATTTTAGTCGGAGGAATGAGGAGAGGCAGTAGGAAGTAAATGGTACAATTTTAAAGAGGGTGCAGGAATAGATTGACCTGGGAGTGTATGTAAACATATCTTTGAAGGTGGCATGACAAGTTATGACGGCTGTTTAAAAAAAAAAAGCATACACATTCCTGAGCTTTATTAATAGAGGAATAGAGTACAAAGCAAGGAAGTTATTGAGTAGATTGGGCCTATACTCTCTGGAGTTTAGAAGAATGAGCGGTGATCTCATTGAAACATACAAGATTCTGAAGGGGATTGACAGGGTAGATGCTGAGAGGATGTTTCCCCCTGGCTGGAGTGTCTAGAACTAGGGGGCACAGTCTCAGGATAAGGGGTCGGCCGTTTAAGACTGAGATGAGGAGGAATTTCTTCACTTAGAGGGTGGTGAATCTTTGGAATTCTCTGCCCCAGAGGGCTGTGGATGCTGAGTCTTTGAGTATATTCAAGACTGAGATCGATAGATTTTTGGACTCTAGGGGAATCAAGGGAAATGGGGATCGGACGGGAAAGTGGAGTTGAGGTCGATGATCAGCCATGATCTTATTGAATGGCGGAGCAGGCTCGAGGGGCCGTATGGCCCACTCCTGCTCCTGATTCTTATGTTCTGGGCTAAAAATTGAGTAGCGCCCGCTAACGTCGCAGGGGCACCACATTTAGCGCCCCGGAAAAATTAGCGCCCCCGCGCCAGAAATTGAGTGGTTGCGCCCCGCATCCCTCTTGGGGCGCTGCGAGTCAATATCAATGTCAAAAATGTCGTGCCGCGGTACTGCAGGCCTTCCTCCCCTTCTTAAAGGGGAGGGGCCTTGCGCAGCACGATCCGGGGTCCAGCTGGGCCCCCGGGGATCGGGAGTGCCGGCAAAAAGAGCCCGGCACTCAAGAGAAGTGCCGGGCTCATGGAGCGCAGCCGGCACTCCGCAGTGGGGGGCCGTTCAGGAGGCCGGGGACGGCAGCGGAGGCAGGTGCTGGCAGGCGGCCAGCAACAAAAATGGCCGCCCCGCACCTCGCCTTTAAATAGCGCCGCCCCGGCCGCAGGTAGGCCCCCCCTGACCCCGTCGGACATAGTGTCCGGCGGTAGGTCAGGGGGCGCTCCCGAAGATCGCGAGCGGGGCGCTGCGCACGGCGATGACGTCATCGCTGGCGGCGCAGGGCGCTACCGGTTAGCACCGCTGCTAACCTCCCGCTGAATTTCACGGGAGGCGTGGGCGGCTCCGCGCCCGGGCGCTCATTGCTTTGTGCCCCATTAGCGCCCTCTTAGGGCACTAACGGGAGGCACAAAGCAACCCAATTTCCCCCCCCCATAACCTTTACAAAACACTGGTTAGGCCCCAGATGGAGTATTATGTTCAATTCTGGGCACCAGACTTTTGGAAGGATGTCAAGGCCTTGGAGATGACGCAGAATAGATTTACTCGAACGGTGCCAGCAATGAGGGACTTCAGTCATGTGGAGAGACTGGAGAAGCTGGGGTTGTTTTCCTCGGTGCGGTGAAGGTGATTTGATAGAGGTGTTCAAAATCAGGAAGGGTTTTGATCGAGTAAGTAAGGAGAAACTGTTTCCAGTGGCAGAACAATCGGTAACCAGAGGACACATAGATTTAAGAATCAGAGGCAACACGAGGAAAGATTTTTTTTTGACACAGCGAGTTGTTGTGATCTGGAATGCCTGAAAGGGCGGTGGAAGAAGATTCAGGACTGACTTTCAAAAGAGAATTGGATCAATACTTGAAGGGAAAATAATGACAGGGCTATGGAGAAAGAGTGGGACTAATTGGATAGCTCTACCAAAGAGGCACGATGGGAAGACTGGCCTCCTCCTTTGCTGTATCATTCTACGATTCTATGATTGATTCTATGGCCGATGGTGAGCTCGGGTTGCACCATCGGGTGTCGGGTGATTGCGGAGTCGGCTGGCGGTTGGCTGCCGCAGGTGGGGGAGGCCCGCCACCAGGAACAGGCGGCCGGAATACCGGCCTTATCTGTCGGAGCTGACGTGAAGAATGGCTGCTTGGGTCAGGAATTGGAGGGCGCGTGGTGTCCCATCTCCCACAGTGACTCGCATACCACAGAATCTAGTAACCGCATAGTCTCAGTGTCAGCTCCTGTACATGTACAGCACACAGCGGGTAAAAGGGAACGATTCATTCCCGTCTGGTACTGTACGGCCCGTGTGTGTCTCAGTGTCAGCTCCTGTACATGTACAGCACACAGTGGGTAAAAGGGAACGATTCACTCCCGTCTGGTACTGTACGGCCCGTGTGTGTCTCAGTGTCAGCTCCTGTACATGTACAGTACACAGCGGGTAAAAGGGAACGATTCACTCCCGTCTGGTACTGTACGGCCCGTGTGTGTCTCAGTGTCAGCTCCTGTACATGTAGAGTACACAGTGGGTAAAAGGGAACGATTCACTCCCGTCTGGTACTGTACGGCCCGTGTGTGTCTCAGTGTCAGCTCCTGTACATGTACAGCACACAGCGGGTAAAGGGGAACGATTCATTCCCGTCTGGTACTGTACGGCCCGTGTGTGTCTCAGTGTCAGCTCCTGTACATGTACAGCACACAGCATGTAAAGGGGAACGATTCATTCCCGTCTGGTACTGTACGGCCCGTGTGTGTCTCAATGTCAGCTTCTGTACATGTACAGCATACAGCGGGTAAAGGGGAACGATTCATTCCCGTCTGGTACTGTACGGCCCGTGTGTGTCTCAGTGTCAGCTCCTGTACATGTACAGTACACAGCAGGTAAAAGGGAACGATTCCCTCCTGTCTGGTACTGTACGGCCCGTGTGTGTCTCAGTGTCAGCTCCTGTGCATGTACAGTACACAGCGGGTAAAAGGGAACGATTCACTCCCATCTGGTACTGTACGGCCCGTGTGTGTCTCAGTGTCAGCTCCTGTACATGTACAGCACACAGCGGGTAAAAGGGAACGATTCACTCCCGTCTGGTACTGTACGGCCCGTGTGTGTCTCAGTGTCAGCTCTGTACATGTACAGTACACAGCGGGTAAAAGGGAACGATTCACTCCCGTCTGGTACTGTACGGCCCGTGTGTGTCTCAGTGTCAGCTCCTGTACATGTACAGTACACAGTGGGTAAAAGGGAACGATTCACTCCCGTCTGGTACTGTACGGCCCGTGTGTGTCTCAGTGTCAGCTCCTGTACATGTACAGTACACAGCGGGTAAAAGGGAACGATTCACTCCCGTCTGGTACTGTACGGCCCGTGTGTGTCTCAGTGTCAGCTCCTGTACATGTACAGCACACAGCGGGTAAAAGGGAACGATTCACTCCCGTCTGGTACTGTACGGCCCGTGTGTGTCTCAGTGTCAGCTCCTGTACATGTACAGCACACAGCGGGTAAAAGGGAACGATTCACTCCCGTCTGGTACTGTACGGCCCGTGTGTGTCTCAGTGTCAGCTCCTGTACATGTACAGCACACAGCGGGTAAAAGGGAACGATTCACTCCCGTCTGGGACTGTACGGCCCGTGTGTGTCTCAGTGTCAGCTCCTGTACATGTACAGCACACAGCGGGTAAAAGGGAACGATTCACTCCCGTCTGGTACTGTACGGCCCGTGTGTGTCTCAGTGTCAGCTCCTGTACATGTACAGCACACAGCGGGTAAAAGGGAACGATTCACTCCCGTCTGGTACTGTACGGCCCGTGTGTGTCTCAGTGGCAGCTCCTGTACATGTACAGTACACAGCGGGTAAAAGGGAACGATTCACTCCCATCTGGTACTGTACGGCCCGTGTGTGTCTCAGTGTCAGCTCCTGTACATGTACAGCACACAGCGGGTAAAAGGGAACGATTCACTCCCATCTGGTACTGTACGGCCCGTGTGTGTCTCAGTGTCAGCTCCTGTACATGTACAGTACACAGCGGGTAAAAGGGAACGATTCACTCCCGTCTGGTACTGTACGGCCCGTGTGTGTCTCAGTGTCAGCTCCTGTACATGTACAGTACACAGCGGGTAAAAGGGAACGATTCACTCCCGTCTGGTACTGTACGGCCCGTGTGTGTCTCAGTGTCAGCTCCTGTACATGTACAGTACACAGCGGGTGAAAGGGAACGATTCACTCCTGTCTGGTACTGTACGGCCCGTGTGTGTCTCAGTGTCAGCTCCTGTGCATGTACAGTACACAGCGGGTAAAAGGGAACGATTCACTCCCGTCTGGTACTGTACGGCCCGTGTGTGTGTCTCAGTGTCAGCTCCTGTACATGTACAGTACACAGTGGGTAAAAGGGAATGATTCACTCCCATCTGGTACTGTACGGCCCGTGTGTGTCTCAGTGTCAGCTCCTGCACATGTACAGCACACAGCGGGTAAAAGGGAACGATTCACTCCCGTCTGGTACTGTACGGCCCGCGTGTGTCTCAGTGTCAGCTCCTGTACATGTACAGCACACGGCGGGTAAAAGGGAACGATTCACTCCCGTCTGGTACTGTACGGTTCACTTGTGTCTGTGTTAGCTCTTGTATGTACATGTACAGACACAGTGAGCATGATCTCACCTTGTAGAATGAGCTTAAGAACATAAGAACATAAGAAATAGGAGCAGGAGTAGGCCAATCGGCCCCTCGAGCCTGCTCCGCCATTCAATGAGATCATGGCTGATCTGATCCTAACCTCAAATCTAAAGAACACAAGAAGTAGGAGCAGGACCCGGCCACTCAGCCCCTGGGCCCGCTCCGCCACCCACAGGGCCCTGACCGATCCGAACTCAGCCTCATGTCCAATTTCCTGCCCGCTCCCCGTAACCCCTAATTCCCTTTACCTCGAGGAAACTATCTATTTCTGTTTTAAATTTATTTAATGATGTAGCTTCCACAGCTTCCTGGGGCAGCAAATTCCACAGACCTACTACCCTCTGAGTGAAGAAGTTTCTCCTCATCTCAGTTTTGAAAGAGCAGCCCCTTATTCTAAGATTATGCCCCCTAGTTCTAGTTTCACCCATCATCGGGAACATCCTTACCGCATCCACCTGATCAAGCCCCTTCACAATCTTATGGGGGAAAAATTCAGTTGGTTGCGCCTCCCGTTAGCGCCTTAAGAGGGCGCTAATGGGGCGCAAAGCAGCTAGCGCCCGGGCGCGGCGAAGATTGCGCCGCTCGCGAAATTAACTAGACATGTTGCGGCGGCGCTAAACACTACCGCCACGATCTCCTGCACCGGCAGATCGTGACGTCAGACGAGTGTGCAATGCCCCGGTATCGCCCCGGAGCGGATATTGAGTGGCGCCCCCTGCCTTACCGCCTGACGCTAGCAACGACAGGTTGATAGGAGCATTCTTCTGTCATGAAGGGAAAGGGGGAGCACTATTTAAAGGTGACCGCTTCCTGCCTTTTATTGTTGGTGCCATTTTTGAACTACGCATTCTGAGAGAGAGTGAGAGAGACTTGTGGAGAGATTCAACGTTGTGTGAAGGAGTTTTGGGTACTGAGCAGCACTTTGCAGGTTCATTTTGATTTGCCATTCCTTGTATCGATTTAGAAGAGACTGTGGGGGCTGCACTCTGAGCTCTTTGCCTGGTACTCTCCATTGTTCTTTCCAGCAGATTTGATGTGCAGGTCTCTCCAGGCCGAGATTCAAGGCTGCAATGAGCAGGATGTGGATGGAAAGCAAGATCAACCATCCCCTTTAAGAACTGGCCCGTGCCATTGTGTGTGTGTTCCATTGCTGACTGACATTACATGAGCTTCGCCAGCGCTCTGAGTTAGCGCCTCGCTCCTCGGCCTTTGCGCCTTAAGACAGGTGTGAAGCGCCTGATTTAGCGCTCCAATCACCTCCCGGGGCGTTAAAAGTGAAGTTTCCAGTCAGTGGCGATAATTAGCGCCAGGCGCTAATCTTTGCGCCCGGACGATATTTGCGCCCCAAATGGGGCGCGACTGAATTTTTCCCCCTATATGTTTCAATAAGATCGCCTCTCATTCTTCTGAACTCCAATGAGTACAGTCCCAATCTACTCAACCTCTCCTCATATGTCCACCCCCTCATCCCCGGGATTAACCGAGTGAACCTTCTTTGTACTGCCTCGAGAGCAAGTATGTCTTTTCTTAAGTATGGAAAGCTTGACTTGCACACAGTGACCGAGACTGCCAGTGAGGGAGTGGAATGTTTACCAACACGGAGAGAGTGTGAACAGTGCCACTGAGCAGCCACCCTGAAAACAATGGACAAGGGAGGAATAATGTTGACCCAGGAATGGGCGGAATCCGATATTAGATATTTGCATCAGGTTTGAATTTACCTGGTAAGGGAGAGGTGGGTGGGATGTCAACAAGGTTCGGTGCGCGCCTTTGCTCCGCTGCATTGTCTTGTCTTCCCGCTGCGGTAGGGGCTCCAGGGGCCCCAGCCCCCCCTCCAATACCTCACGCACGAGCCAGGGAAAGTGTTTTTTTTGGTGGGCTATTCAACTAACTTGGCACAGGCCGGTGGCGAGGGGTTGGGGTTGTGCGGGGGATGATGGAACCTGGGCCCCTTCCTCTCTGTTGGTCTCAATCCCACACCAGGAGTTGTGTTTACTCACTGACTTGATTCGGGAGTGGGTTGTGTGTGGGTGTTTTTTTCCATGTAAGTAATGATGAGGCCTGGAGTAGGCCCCGAGGCCCACGGTGCAGGACATGACCAAGGCCGGTGAGCTAGGGGAGATGGCAAGGTAAATCGGGAAGCAGCGGGTAGTTGATGAAAGCCCGTAGGTTACACGAGATCAGAGAGACTGAGGGAGGGTAAGAGTTCCACCGTGTTTAGACTCCTGGAAAAGGATCATCGAATCATAGAAGGAGGTTTTGTTATCGATCCTCCTGCCAGTGGGAATAGTTTCTCCCTATGTACTCTATCAAAACCCCTCGGAATTTTCAACTCCTCTGTTAAATCTCACCTCAACCTTCGCTGCTCGAAGGAGAACAATCCCAGCTTCTCTCGTCTCTGCACGTAACTGCTGAGCTCGATTAGGAGATGGGGCAATGAGTCTTAATTTCAACACAAGTGAGAATGACATAGGAACAGGAGTAGGCCATTCAGATCCTCAATAGGTACAGAATAAAGCTCCCTTCACACTGTCCCATCAAATACTCCCAGGGCAGGTACAGCACGGGTTAGATACAGGGTAAAGCTCCCTCTACACTGTCCCATCAAACACTCACAGGGCAGGTACAGCACGGGTTAGATACAGATGAAAGCTCCCTCTACACTGTCCCATCAAACACTCCCAGGGCAGGTACAACACGGGTTAGATACAGAGTAAAGCTCCCTCTACACTGTCCCATCAAACACTGCCAGGGCAGGTACAGCACGGGTTAGATACAGAGTAAAGCTCCCTCTACACTGTCCCATCAAACACTCACAGGGCAGGTACAGCACGGGTTAGATACAGAGTAAAGCTCCCTCTACACTGTCCCATCAAACACTCCCAGGGCAGGTACAGCACGGGTTAGATAAGATACAGAGTAAAGCTCGCTCTACACTGTCCCATCAAACACTCACAGGGCAGGTACAGCACGGGTTAGATACAGAGTAAAGCTCCCTCTACACTGTCCCATCAAACACTCCCAGGGCAGGTACAGCACGGGTTAGATACAGAGTAAAGCTCCCTCTACACTGTCCCGTCAAACACTCCCAGGGCAGGTACAGCACGGGTTAGATACAGAGTAAAGCTCGCTCTACACTGTCCCATCAAACACTCACAGGGCAGGTACAGCACGGGTTAGATACAGAGTAAAGCTCCCTCTACACTGCCCCATCAAACACTCCCAGGGCAGGTACAGCACGGGTCAGATACAGAGTAAAGCTCCCTCTACACTGTCCCATCAAACACTCCCAGGGCAGGTACAGCACGGGTTAGATACAGAGTAAAGCTCCCTCTACACTGTCCCATCAAACACTCCCAGGGCAGGTACAGCACGGGTTAGATACAGAGTAAAGCTCCCTCTACACTGTCCCATCAAACACTCCCAGGGCAGGTCCAGCACGGGTTAGATACAGAGTAAAGCTCCCTCTACACTGTCCCATCAAACACTCCCAGGGCAGGTACAGCACGGGTTGGATACAGAGTAAAGCTCCCTCTACACTGTCCCATCAAACACTCCCAGGGCTGGTACAGCACGGGTTAGATACAGAGTAAAGCTCCCTCTACACTGTCCCATCAAACACTCCCAGGGCAGGTACAGCACGGGTTAGATACAGAGTAAAGCTCCCTCTACACTGTCCCATCAAACACTCCCAGGGCAGGTACAGCACGGGTTAGATACAGAGTAAAGCTCCCTCTACAGTTTCCCACCAAACACTCCCAGGGCAGGTACAGCACGGGTTAGATACAGAGTAAAGCTCCCTCTACATTGTCCCATCAAACACTCCCAGGGCTGGTACAGCACGGGTTAGATACAGAGTAAAGCTCCCTCTACACTGTCCCCATCAAACACTCCCAGGTCAGGTACAGCACGGGTTAGATACAGAGTAAAGCTCCCTCTACACTGTCCCATCAAACACTGCCAGGGCAGCTACAGCACGGGGGGGAGCGAGTGAGAGAGAGAGAGGGGTCAGGTACTAAGCGACATGATGCTTCCTGGAGAGTGGGAGAGGTCAGAAAGAAGAAGAAAGGCTTGCATTGTTACAGGGCCTTTCACGATCTCGGGACGTCCCAAAGCGCTTCACAACTAACGAAGTACTATTTTGAAGAAAAAGAGCGCCCAAATAAGTGCACAGCAAGGTCACACAAGCAGCAATGTGATAAATGGCCAGATAATCTGTTTTAGTGGTGTATTGGTTGAAGGATAAATCCTGGCCCAGGACACCGGGGAGAACTCCCCCCCTGCTCTTCTTCCATATAGTGGCCGTGGGATCTTTTACGTCCACCTGAGAGGGCCCTCGGTTTAACGTCTCATCCGAAAGACGGCACCTCCGACAGTGCGGCACTCCCACAGTACTGGTAACCGGGAGTGTCGGCCCTGGATGTTGGGCTCGAGCCTCTGGAGTTGGGATTCAAACCCACGACCATTGTTCCCCCTCAGGTCCGATCCAGTTGCCGCTGGTAAAGACGCCACGCAGCAAAATTAACGGGGCTTCGCACGAATAAAGACATTAGAGGGAACATTGTCCAATTGTCCATGAGGTGAGAGTGGGAGCCACTGAGCCACGGCTGACACTATGGGCTGGATTTTGATACTGGGGCGGGTTGGGGTCGTGTTACTCACATTTCGTGTTATCCACCCGCCTGCAATTGGATGTGGGAGATCGATGCAATTTTCACCTAATTGGGCAATTGAGTTCCAGCATGTGGAAACCCATGACCCAATTAGTGGTTTCAGTCTGAAAGTCGCCTCTGATGATGTCATCATTGCAGGTCAGCGACTGCCTGGTCTCAGAGATTGCCTGGCCTTTGCTGTGAGAGGACCTAGATGCAAAATGAGCAGCATCTCAGAGAGAGAGAGAGAGAGAGAAAATTTTTTTTGCAACCAAGTCCTCCCAGGCAGTCTCTGAAGACTTTCAATGCAGCAGCATCAGAGGCGACTTTCAGACCTAATACTACTACTACCTTCATCACAATACTACTACTACCTTCATCACATCTCCGTTGTAATAGTGGACCTGCAGCTGATAGTCAGCTATCCACTTGTGCTCCCGCCAGGTTTCACTGGCGTGTTTCACACCAGGCGTACTTCACGTCGGAAAAGGGTTAAACTAGCTAAAACGTTTCAAAATGGCATTACAGAGCCAATTTAGGGCTTGTTAAGGGCTTTAATGGCCTCTCCCGCCTCTTGGAGGCGGGACGGAGTCGGGAACCCCGCGGCCGATTTTGTCAAAATTGCGTGGAGGCGGGTTGGAGGCGTTAGACGGGGTCGGGATCCCCGAATCTGCAACTTTAACCCCCCCACACGCCTCCAAACCCGACTCCACGGGTCATTGAAAATCCAGCCCTTTAGATAGTTAGCGACAATATTTTGTTTTGTATGCCGTCCCGGAGTGTTGGAGAAATCAAGCCTGCACTCGCGGAGCAATAACCCCGGCAGTCACCGTCTCATTTACCTCGCTCTCCCGCCCACCAGATCCCGTGCCCCCCCAAAAAAAGGAGAGAAGCGAAAACATGGCCGAAGGGGCGTTGAGCCTGGAGCAGTCCTTCCGCCGGTTCGCCATCCACGGTGACACCAAGGCAACCGGCAACGATATGACGGGCAAGAACTTCGCCAAGCTCTGCAAGGACTGCAAGGTGATCGACGGCAAGACCGTCACCGGCACTGACGTCGACATCGTCTTCACCAAGGTCAAGTAAGTGGGCCTCCTCCTAATGCTCGCATCCTATTGTGTGAGGGCGTTCGATTTTTCTTCATCGGTGATTGCTAATGCTGCCACCCGCCCCACCACCCACCCATAAAAACTTGGAATTAAGCCATTTATTTTTGTAGACAAAAGGACTTGCATGTCGATGGCGTCATTCATGTTCTTTTTATTCCTCCCCCCGCCCCAGCCTCCCCCTTGCTTTTTGATCCGTTTCATTTCCTGCTTTTTTTCTCAGCTCTGACGAAGGGTTTCCCACCTGAAACGTTAACTCTGTTTCTCTCTCCACGGATGTTGCCTGGCCTGCTGAGTTTTTCCAGTGGTTTCTGTTGTTGTTTCAATCTTCCAGCATCCGCCGTATTTTGCTGTCGCCTGACCTCAGGATGTCCTGATGCACTTTACAGCCGATGCTAACTTTTTTCTGAAGCGTAGTCGCTGTCGCAGGAAACACGGCAGCTAATTTTCACACAGCAAGATCCCACAAACAGCAATGTGATAAACGAGCAGACCATCTGCTTTTTTTTTACTGGGGCTGGTTGACGGATCAATATTGGCCCCCAGGACACCGGGGAGAACTCCACCGCTCTTCCACATAGTGGCCACAGGATCTTTTACGTCCACCTCGGAGGACAGACGGTCTGCTTGTCCGAAAGACGGGCACCTCCGACAGTGGAGGGGCTCCCTCAGTACTGGCACCGGGGAGTGTCAGCCCTGGGTTATGTGCTCGAGGCTCTGGAGTAGGGACTCGAACCCATGACCTTCTGCCTCAGAGGCAATGTGATACCACCGCTCCATGGCTAACGCCTCAGGTGGTAGCTCAGTTATTAACCCATCCTGGAGCCAGGTTCCATCCCTGGTCTTTGTGCTAACTTTTTCTTTTTCATTCTTGGGATGTGGGCCTCGCTGGCAATCTATCATCAGTTGCTCTTGAGAAGGTAGTGATGAGCTGCCTTCTTGGGCTGCAGTCCATGTGCTGAAGGTGCTCCCACAGTGCTGTTGGGTATTATTGAGTTCTTGTTATTCTTTGCAGCGTTTTTTTATACAACTGAGTGTCTCTCAGTCCCTCTCCCTCAGGGAGATATCTGTACACTGACTGGTGTCTCTCAGTCCCCTCTCTCTCAGGGAGATATCTGTACACTGACTGGCGTCTCTCAGTCCCTCTCCCTCAGGGAGATATCTATACACTGACTGGTGTCTCTCAGTCCCTCTCTCCCTCAGGGAGATATCTGTACACTGACTGGTGTCTCTCAGTCCCTCTCCCTCAGGGAGATATCTGTACACTGACTGGTGTCTCTCAGTCGCACTCCCTCAGGGAGATATCTGTACACTGACTGGTGTCTCTCAGTCCCTCTCCCTCAGGGTGATATCTGTACACTGACTGGTGTCTCTCAGTCCCTCTCCCTCAGGGAGATATCTGTACCCTGACTGGTGTCTCTCAGTCCCTCTCTCTCAGGGTGATATCTGTACACTGACTGGTGTCTCTCAGTCCCTCTCCCTCAGGGAGATATCTGTACACTGACTGGTGTCTCTCAGTCCCTCTCCCTCAGGGAGATATCTGTACACTGACTGGTGTCTCTCAGTCCCTCTCCCTCAGGGAGATATCTGTACACTGACTGGTGTCTCTCAGTCCCTCTCTCTCAGGGAGATATCTGTACACTGACTGGTGTCTCTCAGTCCCTCTCCCTCAGGGAGATATCTGTACACTGACTGGTGTCTCTCAGTCCCTCTCTCTCAGGGAGATATCTGTACACTGACTGGTGTCTCTCAGTCCCCTCTCCCTCAGGGAGATATCTGTACACTGACTGGTGTCTCTCAGTCCCCTCTCCCTCAGGGAGATATCTGTACACTGACTGGTGTCTCTCAGTCCCTCTCCCTCAGGGAGATATCTGTACACTGACTGGTGTCTCTCAGTCCCTCTCCCTCAGGGAGATATCTGTACACTGACTGGTGTCTCTCAGTCCCTCTCTCTCAGGGAGATATCTGTACACTGACTGGTGTCTCTCAGTCCCCTCTCCCTCAGGGAGATATCTGTACACTGATTGGTGTCTCTCAGTCCCCTCTGCCTTAGGGAGATATCTGTACACTGACTGGTGTCTCTCAGTCTCTCTCCCTCAGGGAGATATCTATACACTGACTGGTGTCTCTCAGTCCCAGTCCCTCAGGGAGATATCTGTACAATGACTGGTGTCTCTCAGTCCCTCTCCCTCACGGAGATATTTGTACACTGACTGGTGTCTCTCAGTCCCTCTCCCTCAGGGAGATATCTATACACTGAGTGGTGTCTCTCAGTCCCTCTCCATCAGGGAGATATTTGTACACTGACTGGTGTCTCTCAGTCCCCTCTCCCTTAGGGTGATATTTGTACACTGACTGGGGTCTCTCAGTCCCTCTCCCTCAGGGAGATATCTGTACACTGACTGGTGTCTCTCAGTCCCTCTCCCTCAGGGTGATATCTGTACACTGACTGGTGTCTCTCAGTCCCTCTCCCTCATGGAGATATTTGTACACTGACTGGTGTCTCTCAGTCCCTCTCCCTCAGGGAGATATCTGTACACTGGTGTCTCTCAATCCCTCTCCCTCAGGGAATCTGTACATTGTTGTCTCTCAGTCCCTCTCCTACAGGGAATCTGTACACTGGTGTCTCTCAGTCCCTCTCCCTCAGGGAGATATCTGTACACTGACTGGTGTCTCTCAGTCCCTCTCCCTCAGGGAGAGATCTGTACACTGACTGGTGTCTCTCAGTCCCCTCTCCCTCAGGGAGATATCTGTACACTGGTGTCTCTCAGTCCCTCTCCTACAGGGAATCTGTACACTGGTGTCTCTCAGTCCCTCTCCCTCAGGGAGATATCTGTCCACTGAATGGTGTCTCTCAGGCAGATATCTGTACAGTGTGTTGCGAGAACACGACAGCTTCATTGTCACTTTTACTGATACCGGCTTTTTATTTCCAGATTTAAAAAAAAAAATGAATTCAAATTCTCAAACTGCGTTCAACCTCCAGTCCAGGACTTGTGTGTAAACTAGGCTGACAATCTAGTGCAGTCGTGACCGAGGTGGCCATCCTTTGGTTGAGTCACGCTCGCAATTCTCCGGATTATTAATCCAGGCCTCTGGATTACTAGTCCAGTAACAGAACCACTGCACCACCGTAGAACCTACAATTATGTGGACTTCTCCTTCTCTGCAGGGCCAAGGCAGCTCGCGTAATAACGTACGAGGAGTTCAAACAGGCCCTGAAGGAGCTGGCCAAGAAAAGGTTTAAGGACATGAGTGAGGACGAGGCCCTGCAGGCAGTTATCGCACTCGTTGCTGGGAAGGAACCAGCGCTGGTGGGAATCACGGTTGGTATAGATCTTCTACGGGCATGTGTTTCAATATCAGAGCGTAACCTGGGTTGGTTTTGGAAAGAAAGAAAGACTTGTGCATTTATATAGCGCCTTTCACCACCCTCAGGACGTCCCAAAGCGCTTCACAGCCAATGAGGTATTTTTTCGAAGTGTAGCCACAGTTGCAATGTGGGAAGTGCAGCAGCCAATTTTGCACACAGCAAGATCTCACAAACCGCAATGAGATAATGGCCAGATTTGGTTTTTTTAGCGATGTGAGTCGAGGGATAACATAGAAACATAGAAACATAGAATCTAGGAGCAGGAGTAGGCCATTCGGCCCGTCGAGCCTGCTCCACCATTCAATACGATCATGGCTGATCATCCAAGTCCAGTACCCTGTCCCTGCTTTAATCCCCACAGTACACATATCCCACCCTACCCCCGTAACCCCACGTATTTAATTCCCCTTAACATATCCCATCCTATCCCCATAACCCCACATATTTAATCCCCCCCTAACACTAAGGGTCAATTTATCATAGCCAAATCAACCTAACCCGCACATTTTTGGACTGTGGGAGGAAACCGGAGCACCCGGAGGAAACCCACGCAGACACGGGGAGAATGTGCAAACTCCACACAGACAGTCACCCGAGGCCGGATTCGAACCCGGGTCCCTGGCGCTGTGAGGTAACAGTGCTAACCACTTATGCCACCGTGTTGCCCCTGGGCTGGATTCAACCTTCACGATCCCGCCCGAATGGGGAGAGGGGGATATTCAGGGGGGTCAGGGCTACCGCTGGTTCTGCCTCCCGCTGTCTGCACTGGGAGTGCAGCTGGCTGCTGCTTCCCCACCTAGCGCCTGCGGATGATGGCGGGGGAGGTGGGGAGAAGGAAGGAAGGACGGAAGGAAGGGGCTCAGCTTGAGTCCTCCCCGCTTGCCGTCTGTCTGGGCACTGCTGGGTGGAAGGAAGCAGCGGTCACCAGCCCCCTGAGGTGGGGGGCAATGGAAGGAGGGAAGGCCTTGTAGAAGGGCCTCCTCTTGTTCTGGACTCCCCCACCAGTAGTCGGCCCTCGTCGAGAGATACCGGGGATAAAAGGGTTAAATTATGAGGACAGGTTGGACGGACTAGGCTTATATTCCCTTGAGTTTAAAAGATTAAGGGAGTGATCTAATCGAGGTGTTTAAGATGATTAAAGAATTCGATAGGGTAGAGAGAGAGAAACTATTTCCTCTGGTGGGGGGAGTCCGGAACAAGGGGGCACAACCTTAAAATTAGAGCCAGG
Organism: Squalus acanthias; assembly: GCA_030390025.1. Lineage (NCBI taxonomy): Eukaryota > Metazoa > Chordata > Chondrichthyes > Squaliformes > Squalidae > Squalus > Squalus acanthias. The sequence continues at coordinate 352,386 of JASTWF010000050.1, read as the reverse complement.
CCGTTCAGGGGTGATGTCATGAAGCACTTCTTCACACAAAGGGTGGTGGAAATCTGGAACTCGCTCCCCCAAAAAGCTGTTGCGGCTGGGGGGGGGCAATTGAAAATTTCAAGACTAAGATTGATAGATTTATGTTAGGTAAGGGTATTAAGGAATACGGAACCAAGGCGGGTAGATGGAGTTAAGATACAGATCAGCCATGATCTAATTGCCCTGTGTAACAAGCTCGAGGGGCTGAATGGCCCCCTCCTGTTCCTATCTTCCTATACTTTCACTGATTTGGCTTTTTTAGTTTGAGTCCCTCTGGAAAATTGAAACTGATATTTTTCTTTCTCCCTCCCCCCCTCCTTTCCCCTTGCTCTCTCCTGAAGGAGTCGACCCCTCGCTGGGGTATGGGTTCCACGGGCACCGGCTTCACTCTGGAACCTCACGCAAGGGACCTATTCTTTGTGTGTGAGACAAGACAATAAGGGGGAAAAATTCAGTGGCTTTGCGCCTCCCGTTAGCGCCCGGGCGCGTCACCGCCAACACCTCCTGCGAAATCCAGCGGGAGGTTAGCGGCGGTGGCGGTGACCGGTAGCGCCCCGCAGCGCTGCGCCGCCGGCGATGACGTCATCGCCGCGTGCGGCGCCTCGCTCGCGATCTTCGGGAGCGCCCCCTGACCTACCGCCGGACGCTATGTCCGACGGGATCGGCGGGGGGGGGGGGGCTAACTGCGGCCGGGGAGGCGCTATTTAAAGGCGAGCTGCGGGGCGGCCATTTTTGTTGCTGGCCGCCTGCCAGCACCTGCCTCCGCTCCCGTCCCCCGGCCTCCTGACCCGCCCCCCCGCGGAGTGCCGGCTGCGCTCCATGAGCCCGACACTTCTCTTGAGTGCCGGGCTCTTTTGCCGGCACTCCCGATCCCCGGGGGCCCGGGTGGGCCCCAGGTCGCGCTGCGCCAGGCCCCTCCCCTTTAAGAAGGGGAGGAAGGCCTGCAATAACGCGGCACGTAGCGCGGCGATATACCCTCGCAGCGCCCCAAGAGGGAGGCGGGGCGATTCCAGTAGCACCCCGCTTCCCGCTTGAGGCGCTACCACTCAATTTCCGTCGATCCTCACACAATATCCGTGCAAACACACACATTTGAGCAAGAGTCACTGGGCATGAACCCAGACTGATTTTTCTCCCTCTCCCCAAGCCAGGCAGCAAGAAGGCCCCTTACCGCCTGCCCCAGCACAGACCCGGGGCGGGGTGGGGGGGGGAAGGATGCAACCTGTGCTCTTCCTACACTGTGTGGGGCTCAGTACCAATCGTAAGCCCCCCTACCGCCCACCACCCCCGACTGGGATCAGCTCACTCAGCACAGACACAGGGGGGTGGGATGGAAGCTGGGCTCTTCCTTCTCTGCTTGGCTAATGTATCTTCTCCGGATCCTTGCAGAAGGCAGCGCGAGCTGGGGCCGTGGACCGGCTGACGGACACCTCCAAGTTCACCGGGTCCCACAAGGAGCGGTTCGACCAAAGCGGCAAGGGCCGAGGCAAAGCGGGCCGGGAAAACCTGGTGGAGAACACGGGATTCGTGGCGGCCTACAAAGGGAAGGGCACTTACGACGAGAAAGTCAAAGGCTCGAAATAGTTTGTCGGGATCCTCCTCCCCCTCTTCCCCCCCCTCCCCGCCCCCCCCAACAGCTACTGATGCCTTGCCTTTGATATAGGACTAACTGCCATCAATCCTCTGCGGTCAGCTTGTCATAAATGCGCGGGTGACCTGTAAGCTTCTGCAACATTCCTTTCTCTACAAACATCAAAGGACAGTGTGTGTTTAGGGTGGGCGGAGGGGGGGGGGGGGCATTTTCTTTTTTGTAACCCATTCACATCCCAAAATGGGGGCAAAAGGTGCTTCCAGTTATCAGTCTGACTCAAGGTCAGTGCTCCTCTCCATCTCTCTCCGCTGTTCCTCCTCCGTTCCCAATGCCCACCTGTCCTGCTCCCTCTTCCTCCTTACTAAGACTCCATTCTTTCCCAGCGGGTGCAGCAACATGCGAGTCCTCACCTCCCCCGCGTTCACACTCCGGGGACCGGGGTTTCGGATCAAGCACCAGGCAGAGGTCGGCCGGAGTCCAGCCAGTGCTTATGTTCGCAATTGTCTGCAGGACAAAACCACCAATAGGTTGGCCGCCTCACTCTTAGAAGTTACAATGATAATGATTGGAATAGAAGTGTAAATTCGGGGCAGTGGGGGCCCATATTACTAAGTAGAGGGCGCTTTACTCTGTATCTAACCCGTGCTGTACCTGCCCTGGGAGTGTTTGATGGGACAGTGTAGAGGGAGCTTTACTCTGTATCTAACCCGTGCTGTACCTGCCCTGGGAGTGTTTGATGGGACAGTGTAGAGGGAGCTTTACTCTGTATCTAACCCATACTGTCCCTGTCCTGGGAGTGTTTGGGACAGTGTAGAGGGAGCTTTACTCTGTATCTAACCCATGCTGTACCTGCCCTGGCAGTGTTTGATGGGACAGTGTAGAGGGAGTTTTACTCTGTATCTAACCCGTGCTGTACCTGTCCTGGGAGTGTTTGATGGGACAGTGTAGAGGGAGCTTTACTCTGTATCTAACCCGTGCTGTGCCTGCCCTGGGAGTGTTTGATGGCACAGTGTAGAGGGAGCTTTACTCTGTATCTAACCCATGCTGTGCCTGCCCTGGGAGTGTTTGATGGGACAGTGTAGAGGGAGCTTTACTCTGTATCTAACCCGTGCTGTGCCTGCCCTGGGAGTGTTTGATGGGACAGTGTAGAGGGAGCTATACTCTGTATCTAACCCGTGCTGTACCTGCCCTGGGAGTGTTTGATGGGACAGTGTAGAGGGAGCTTTACTCTGTATCTAACCCGTGGTGTACCTGCCCTGGGAGTGTTTGATGGGACAGTGTAGAGGGAGCTTTACGCTGTATCTAACCCATGCTGTACCTGCCCTGGGAGTGTTTGATGGGACAGTGTATAGGGAGTTTTACTCTGTATCTAACCCGTGCTGTGCCTGCCCTGGGAGTGTTTGATGGGACAGTGTAGAGGGAGCTTTATTCTGTATATAACCCGTGCTGTAGCTGCCCTGAGAGTGTTTGATGGGACAGTGTAGAGGGAGCTTTACTCTGTATCTAACCCGTGCTGAGCCTGTCCTGGGAGTGTTTGATGGGACAGTGTAGAGGGAGCTTTACTCTGTATCTAACCCGTGCCGTACCTGCCCTGGGAGTGTTTGATGGGACAGTGTGGAGGGAGCTTTGCTCTGTATATAACCCGTGCTGTACCTGCCCTGGGAGTGTTTGATGGGACAGTGTAGAGGGAGCTATACTCTGTATCTAACCCGTGCTGTACCTGCCCTGGGAGTGTTTGATGGGACAGTGTAGAAGGAGCTTTACTCTGTATCTAACCCATGCTGTACCTGCCCTGAGAGTGTTTGATGGGGCAGTGTAGAGGGAGCTTTACTCTGTATCTAACCCGTGCTGTACCTGCCCTGAGAGTTTGATGGGGCAGTGTAGAGGGAGCTTTAATCTGTATCTAACCCATGCTGTACCTGCCCTGAGAGTGCTGACTCTCAGAGCCTGAAAGTCTTCCGTTTCCCAGCAGTATGGGCGTAATTCAGCAAAAATAAATTTTGTCTATGACTTTCCTTCTTCTGACCCCTTCATTATACCCACCAAAGACCATTCATGGTTTAACCTTAGAGAGCCTGACCGTTCCTTCCATATTTGAATTTAGTGTGCGGGGCCTTTGCGAGCGGCTGATCGGTAAATCACACTGCGGGCGTCTGGCGATGCGCCCGCGATATTCCACTCGCTGCTGACGAGGACCGGTCGATTCCTTTCATTGCCCTAAAAAAAGTCACTTTCTCGGGTTTTTGGGGCAATTTCCGGCTGCGAAAACCCGGACAGAAGGGGTTGGGAGCCTTTTATTTTTAACTCCAGCACCAGGGGTTTGAAAAAATAAAAATGCTCTTGCCCGTATGAGGGGGCCGACGCGTGTGGTCGCCAACTCTGGTTGGTCAATATTCTGGAGATTTCTGCACACGACCTCCCGCCTAGGGTTGCCAACCCGCCACAATTGCCCTGGAAGCTCCGAGAATGAAAGATTAATCACCAGGATACCACTGCGAGCAAAAAGCCGGGAGAAAGATCACAGGGGCGTTCAATTAAGCGCGCTTTTTAAAAGAAATTCTTTGCATGATTTTGTTTGTTAGTTATAAACAATATTGGACATGAGGTGGGGGAAGAGGCTGTTTGATTAGACAATGAAGAACCATTCAGTCGGGTAATGAAGCATCTGCTCGCTTTCCCATTGCCACGGGAAGGAGGGCCATCATGAGGATGGACGTGTCGGGCGACCAATGGCGGGAGGGTAGGGGCGGTTGGAGGCGGGAGGTCACGTGACGAAACCAACAAGAATACGTTCAACTAGAGTTGGTGACCCTACGCTCGCCTCCCAACATCCCTGCCCGGTCAAACAAGGGCTTCTCCCCCCCGCCCCCCGCCATCAATATTTTTTATCACAATTTTTTTTTAAAATTTGTTCATGGGATGTGGGCATCGTTGGCAAGGCCAGCATTTATGGCCCATCCCTAATTGCCCTTGAGAAGGTGGTGGTGAGTTGCCTTCTTGAACCGCTGCAGTCCGTGTGGTGAAGGTGCTCCCACAGTGCTGTTGGGGAGAGGGAATTCCAGGATTTTGACCCAGCGACGATGAAGGATCGGCGATATACTCCCAAATCGGGATGGTGTGTGACTTGGAGGGGAACTTGGAGGTGGTGGTGTTTCCATGCGCCTGCTGCCTTTGTCCTTCTAGGTGGAAGAGGTCGCGGGTTTGGGAGGTGCTGCCGAAGAAGCCTTGGCGAGTTGCTGCAGTGCATCTTGTAGATGGTACACACTGCAGCCACGGTGCGCCGGTGGTGGAGGGAGTGAATGTTTAAGGTGGTGGATGGGGTGCCAATCAAGCAGGCTGCTTTGTCCTGGATGGTGTCGAGCTTCTCGAGTGTTGTTGGAGCTGCACTCATCCAGGCAAGTGGAGAGTATTCCATCAGTATTCAAAGAAAATTGGGGGCGGGGGGGAAAAGAACATTCAATTTTTTTTTAACGCACCTTATGATTGTTCTCCTGGGGTTTTTTTCTCTTGCTGCAACGTCTAGGAGATTAATCTTCAAATCCTAGAGGGTTGTCGACCCTACCGACAGTCTACCTTGTGAAATGGCCCACGGAAGTGGGCGACCATTTTTAAAAACTGACCCTCCCTCAACCTGGTATTGGACGGGGTCGATGGTGCCTATTGGACTGACTGATTGATCTGACCAATTTGGGGTTGGGTCAGGGTGGGGGGGCGGTGTCCGTAAAACATTAAGCGGCATTTCCGCACATGTGAAATAGTTGTGCGTGCAACAAAATTAGAATTGCTTCACTAAAATGCCTGCAGTCCCAAAGGGAGTGACGCTCTAAACACTAGCTGTTCTGCAATAGAATTACACAGAATTCACAGCGCAGAAACAGGCCATTCAGCCCAACTGGTCCGTGCTGGATTTTATGCTCCACACGAGCCTTCTCCTCACCCTACTTCATCTCCCCCTAGCAACATATCCTTCTATTCCTTTCTCCCTCATGTGTTTATCTAGCTTCCCCTTAAATGCTATTCACCGCGACCACTCCCTGTGGTAGCGAGTTCCACATTCTCACCAATCTGTGGGTAAAGAAGTTTCTCCTGAATTCCTTATTGGATTTATTAGCGACTATCTTATATTTATGGCCTCTCGTTCTGCTCTCCCCCATAAGTGGAAACATCTTCTCTACGTCTTCCCTATCGAACCCCTTCATAATTTTAAAGACCTCGATCAGGTCACCCCTCAGCCTTCTCTTTTCTAGAGAAAAGAGCCCCAGCCTGTTCAGTCTCCTGATAGTTATAACCTCTCACTTGTGGTGTCATCCTTGTAAATCATTTTTGCACTTTCTCCAGTGCCTCTATGTCCTTTTTTGTAAAATGGAGACCAGAACTTGTGCACAGTACTTCAAGTATGGTCTAACTAAGGTTCGATACAAGTTTAAACTTAATTTCTCAGCTTTTCCATTCTATTCCTCTAGAACGCTGTACATGCCTTAATGATCGATTTGCTTTGGCCGGTAGTAGCAACCTGTGTGATACTTGGCAATGGCTCGGGACTGTGGTGACTGCTCCATCGAATCCCGGGGAACGCTGGGATTGGAGCCGGAGGGGAGGCAGTACAGGAGGGAGCACGCTCAGTCTGGATGGCGGGCTTGCTTTGAAGGGTGATGCTGAAGGGTGCGGTTCCTCGACGCCGTTCAGTGGCCGCTCGGCTGATGAGACCGCCCAACTCTCCCTCGCACCCCCGACCGAGGGAGGCCTCGATCGGTGGGCCAGTCGCACCTTTTGTCAACCTGGTGGTGCTCTTGCGCGTTGACGGGTGAGGGTCACGGAGGCCTGTTGGTGGACGCCTTTGAGAACAATGTCCTGCTCCAGCACCTGCCTCGACACCCCCCTCCTGCATTAGGCTGGGGATTGTCCCTGGCATGGGCAAGGCAGAGAAGAAATAGAAACTAACTGTCAATGTCGAGATGAATTTCTAGGCCAAGGTCTCTGAAGATTGCTTGTGATGAAGATCTCCTCTCTCTGATGGGGGGGGGGACTGGGTGGGGGCAGTGGGTCGGACACTGTCCTTTCGCCCTCTGGGTCAAATCCAGCCCCAGAGAGAGGGCAATGAGGGTCTTCTCGCTCTCTCTGATGGGGGACTGGGTGGGGGCAGTGGGTCAGACACTGACCTTTCATGTTTGGGCCAGCAGGAGTATATTAACAAGCCACAAAACCACAGAATTGCTTGGACACGTTAGATATATTGGCCAGTAAAATTAGCCTTTAGTGAGCGATACTGTAAGACTTTGCATGTAAGCTTTGTGAAAAATAAAGTGCAAGAATCCTCTCTGTCGTGTGCTAATTTCCTCAGCAGGAATTTTGTCATTGGAGGGTCCCATCGACAAAATGACTCCGAGGGGTAACTACACTCTTCAGGGTTGACAGAGCGGGAAGGTCCCGGGTTCAATTCAATCCTGGCGTGTTCCGAGTTTGCTGATCTTATCTAGGGCGGGTGTTCAGAGAGTTCAGGCTGGGTTAGAGAGAGGAAGGTGGGGGTGGCGGTGGTGGGAGGAAATTAGCTGGGTTCCTCCTCCGATCACTATTCCAACACTCCTACTGGAAACTGCGCGCGTGTGTGTGAATGCATCAACAAAAATGTGCATTTATACTGCGCCTTTAACAGAGTAAAACATCCCAAGGCGCTTCACAGGAGCGATTATCAAACAAAATTTGACACCGAGCCACATAAGGAGATATTAGGGCAGGTGGCCAAACGCTTGGTCAAAGAGGTCGGTTTTAAGGAGCGTCTTAAAGGAGGAGAGAGAGGCGGAGAGGTTTAGGGAGGGAATTCCAGAGCTTAGGGCCGAGGCGGCTGAAGCCACAGTCGCGTTTAAAATCGGGGATAAGAACATAAGAAATAGGAGCAGGAGTAGACCAATCGGCCCCTCGAGCCTGCTCCGCCATTCAATGAGATCATGGCTGATCTGATCCAACCTCAACTCTAAAGAACACAAGAAGCAGGAGCTGGACCCGGCCACTCGGCCCCTGGGCCCGCTCCGCCACCCACAGGGCCTTGACCGATCCGAACTCAAACTTATGTCCAATTTCCAGCCCGCTCCCCGTAACCCCTGATTCCCTTTACTTCTAGGAAACTGTCTATTTCTGTTTTAAATTTATTTAATGAAGTAGCTTCCACAGCTTCCTGGGGTAGCAAATTCCACAGACCTACTACCCTCTGAGTGAAAAAGTTTCTCCTCATCTCAGTTTTGAAAGAGGAGCCCCTTATTCTAAGATTATGTCCCCTAGTTCTAGTTTCACCCATCCCTGGGAACATCCTCACCGCGTCCACCCGATCAAGCCCCTTCACAATCTTATATGTTTCAATAAGATCGCCTCTCACTCTTCTGAACTCCAATGAGTAGAGTCCCAATCTACTCAACCTCTCCTTGTATGTCCACCCCCTCATCCCCGGAATTAACCGAGTGAACCTTCTTTGTACTGCCTCGAGAGCAAGTATGTCTTTTCTTAAGTATGGACACCAAAACTGTATGCAGTACTCCAGGTGCGGTCTCACCAATACCTTATATAACTGCAGCAATACCTCCCTGTTTTTATATTCTATCCCCCTAGCAATAAAAGCCAACATTCCATTGGCTTTCTTGATCACCTGCTGCACCTGCATACTAACTTTTTGATTTTCTTGCACCAAGACCCCCAGATCCCTTTGTACTGCAGTACTTTCCAGTTTCTCGCCATTAAGATAATAACTTGCTCTCTGATTTTTCCTGCCAAAGTGCATAACCTCACATTTTCCAACATTGTATTGCATCTGCCAAATCTCTGCCCACTCACCCAGCCTGTCTATATCCCCTTGTAGGTTTTTTATGTCCTCCTCACTCTCTACTTTCCCTCCCATCTTTGTATCATCTGCAAACTTTGATATGTTACACTCGGTCCCCTCCTCCAAATCGTTAATATAGATTGTAAAGAGTTGGGGACCCAGCACCGACCCCTGCGGAACACCACTGGCTACTGGTTGCCAGTCCGAGAATGAACCATTTATCCCAACTCTCTGCTTCCTGTTAGATAACCAATCCTCCACCCATGCCAGAATATTACCCCCAATCCAGTGATTTTTTATCTTGAGTAATAATCTTTTATGTGGCACCTTGTCGAATGCCTTCTGGAAGTCTAAATACACTACATCCACTGGTTCCCCTTTATCCACCCTGTACGTTATGTCCTCAAAGAACTCGAGCAAATTTGTCAGACATGACTTCCCGGCTGGATTTTCATTGGCCCGTGGAGGCGAGTTTGGAGGCGTGTGGGGGGTTAAAATTGCAAAAACTGGCGGGCGGGCACAAGTCCGCCTCCATCCCGCCTCCACGCAATTTTCATTAAATCGTGTCTGCTGGTCCCGACTCCGTCCCGCCTTTAAGAGGCGGGATAGGCTGTTAAGGCCCTTAACAAGCACTAAATTGGCTCTATAATGCCATTTTGAAAGGCCTTTGTGATTTTAACCCTTGTTCTACGTGAAGCGCGCCTGTTCTGAACCACGATTGTGAAACCTGGCGGGAGCACATTTGGCTGGCTGGAGATCTCTCTCTCTCTCTCAGGGCTGTTGCTGCTCATTGTGCATCCAGGTCCTCTCACACCAAAGGCCAGGCAGTCTCTGAAGACCTTCAATGCAGCAGTAATGATGACATCATCAGAGGCGACTTTCAGACTGAAAACACTAATTGGTTCATGGGTTCCCACATGCTGGAACTCAATTGCCCAATTAGGTGAAAATCGCATCAATCTCCCACATCCAATTGCAGTCGGGTGGATAACACGAAAAGTGGATGACACGACCCCAACCCGCCCCAGTATCAAAATCCAGCCCATCGAGTGAGGACAGGATTGGGATTGATTTCAATGACCACAGCAGTCAAATAGCCTCCTGACATGTACTATCCAGGCTGACACGAGCTGCCAGTCTCTGTTGAACTGTACTCCAGCAATGGTCTGTGCCTTCAGAAGAGGAGGGGAAAATTTGACGAGAGAGGGAAGAATAGTTTTAGCAGCTGCAATGGGGTAAAAGGGAATGTGCCTGGTCCTGTATGTGGTCATGTGAATCCAGTGTCAGTTCTGGTGTGTGCTGTGAAACCCATAGCAAAATTCCCTCTTTAATTTGATACATCCAGGAAAAGGTCCCTGCACCCAACCAGCCTGTCCCCTTTTCATCCCTCAATCTCACCAACGCACCACATCCCCCAACTCCAGCCCATCCCTCAACCCCATCTACCCTGCACAGCCCCCAACCCCATCTACCCTGCACAGCTTTCAACCCCACGTCATCCCTCAACTCCAGCCCATCCCTCAACCCCACCTACTCTGCACAGCCTTCAACCCCACGTCATCCCTCAACTCCAGCCTGTCCCTCAACCCCACCTACCCTGCACAGCCCTCAACCCCATCTACCCTGCACAGCTTTCAACCCCACGTCATCCCTCAACTCCAGCCCATCCCTCAACCCCAACTACTCTGCACAGCCCTCAACCCATCTACCCTCAGCCTTCAACCCCACGTCATCCCTCAACTCCAGCCCATCCCTCAACCCCACCTACCCTGCACAGCCCTCAACCCCATCTACCCTGCACAGCCTTCAACCCCACGTCATCCCTCAACTCCAGCCCATCCCTCAACCCCACCTACCCTGCACAGCCCTCAACCCCATCTACCCTGCACAGCTTTCAACCCCACGTCATCCCTCAACTCCAGCCCATCCCTCAACCCCACCTACTCTGCACAGCCCTCAACCCATCTACCCTGCACAGCCTTCAACCCCACGTCATCCCTCAACCCCACCCCACCCCATCCCTCAACCCCACCTACCCTGCACAGCCCTCAACCCCACCTACTCTGCACAGCCCTCAACCCCACATCATCCCTCAACTCCAGCCCGTCCCTCAATCCCACCTCATCCCCTCCTCATCCCTCAACTCCACCTCATCCCTCAACTCCACCATATCACTCAAACCCCATCACAGCCCTCAACCCCACATCATCCCTCAACTCCAGCCCGTCCCTCAACCCCACCTACTCTGCACAACCCCACATCATCCCTCAACCCCATCACATCCCTCAACCCACCTCATCCCCTCCTCATCCCTCAACTCCACCTCATCCCTCAAACCTACCTCATCCCTCAACTGTACCATATCACTCAAACCCCATCACATCCCTCAACCTCACCTCATCCCTCAACCCCACCGCATCCCTCAACCCCACCTCATCCCTCAACCTCACCACATCCCTCAACCCCACCACATCCCTCAACCCCACCTCATCCCTCAACCCCACCATATCACTCAAACCCTACCGCATCCCTCAACTCCATCTACCAACCACATCTATAATGTTTACTACAGACTCCCAATTAGTGAGAAGGAGATAGAGGAGCAAATCAGTAGGCAAATTTAACAGAAATATAAAAACAATTGAGCAGTAATAGTAGACGACTTCAATTACCCTAATATAGACTGGGCAAAAAAAAAGAATAAAAGGCAAGGAGGGTGAAGAATTCCTAAAATGTGTACAGGAGGACATTCTTAATCAATATGTTTCTAGTCCACTGAGGAAGGAAGCTGTGCCGGATCTAGTTTTAGGGAATGAAGTAGGATAAGTGGAGTGTGTTGCAGTGGGAGAACATCTGGGCAATAGTGATCATAATATAATTAGGTTTAAAGGAGTTATGGAAAGGGTCAAAGAAAAATCAACGGTGAAAATACGCAACAGGAAGAGAGCCAATTTCAGTGATTTGAGAAGGGATCGAGCACAGGTGTTCATAGAAACATAGAAGATAGGAGCAGGAGTAGGCCATTCGGCCCCTCGCGCCTGCTCCGCCATTCGATGAGATCATGGCTGATCATCCAAACTCAGTACCCTGTACCTGCCTTCTCCCCATATCCCTTGATCCCTTTAGCCTTAAGAAATATATCTAACTCCTTCTTGAATCTATTTACTGACTTGGCCTCAACTGCCTTCTGTGGTAGAGAATTCCACAGGTTCATCACTCTCTGGGTGAAGAAATTCCTCCTCATCTCAGTCCTAAATGGCTTACCCCTTATCTTAGACTGTGACCCCTTGTTCTGGACTCACCCGGCCATCGGGAACATCCTTCCTGCATCCAGTCTGTCCAGCCCTGTTAGAATTTTATAAGTTTCAATGAGATCTCCTCTCATTCTTCTCAACTCCAGCGAGTATAAGCCCAATCGACCCAATCTCTCCTCGTACATCATTCCTGCCAGCCCAGGTATCAGTCTGGTGAATCTTCGCTGCACACCCTCCATGGCAAGAACATCCTTCCTCAGATAAGGCGACCAAAACTGCACACAATACTCAAGGTGTGGTCTCACCAAGGCCCTGTACAGCTGCAGCAAGACATCCTTGTTCCTGTACTCAAACCCTCTCGCTACGAAGGCCAACATACCATTTGCCTTCTTAACCGCCTGCTGTACCTGCATGCTTACCTTCAGCGACTGGTGCACAAGGACACCCAGGTCTCGTTGCACTTCCCCTTCTCCCAATCTATTGCCGTTCAGATAATAATCTGCCTTTCTGTTTTTGCCACCAAAGTGGATAACCTCGCATTTATCCACATTATACTGCATCTGCCATGCTTCTGCCCAAATCATACTGGAGTTTCTCGGCATCCTCCTCGCAGCACACACTCCCACCCAGCTTTGTGTCATCTGCAAACTTGGAGATATTACATCTAGTTCCCTCGTCTAGATCATTAATATATATTGTGAATAGCTGGGGTCCTAGGACCGATCCCTGCGGAACCCCACTAGTCGCTGCCTGCCACTCGGAAAAAGACCCGTTTATTCCAACTCTTAGCTTCAATTCTGGGCACCACACTTTGGGAAGGATGTCAAGGCCTTGGAGAGGGTGCAGAAGAGATTTACTAGAATGGTACCAGGAACGAGTGACTTCAGTTATGTGGAGAGACTGGAGAAGCTGGCGTTGTTCTCCTTAGAGCAGAGAAGTTAAGAGGAGATTTGATGGAAGCGTTCAAAATCATGAACGGTTTTGATGAGGGTAAATGAGGAGAAACTGTTTCCAGTGGCAGAAGGGTCGGTAACCAGGTGACACAGATTTAAGGTGATTGGCAAAAGAACCAGAGGCGACATGAGGAAACTTTTTTTTACACAGCGAGCTGTTGTGATCTGGAATGCACTGCCTGAAAGGGCGGTGGAAGCAAATTCAATCGTATCATTCAAAAGAGAAGTGGATAAATACTTGAAGGGAATAAATTTACAGGGCTATGGGGAAAGGACAGGGGAGTGGGATTAATTGGATAGCTCTACCAAAGACTCGGCACAGGCACGATGGACCGAATGGCCTCCTGTGCGGTATCATTCTATGGGGTGGACTGGAAACAAACATTGGCCAGAAAAATGGTAAATCAACAATGTCAGGCCTTCAAAGTGAAGATAGTTCGGGGACAAACCAAACATATTCCCATAAGGAGGAAAGATGGAGCATTCTAAGCTACAGCTCCCTGGATGACAACGAAAATAGTGATTAAAATAAAACAGAACAAGGTTTATGACAAACATCAGGCACAGAATACAATCGAAAAGCAGGCAGAATTCAGAGAGGGCAGGGGAAAATTGAAAAAGGATACAAGAAGGGCAAAGAGAGAGTATGAGAAAAGCATAGTGGGTAAGATAAAAGCGAACCCAATTTTTTTTTATAAACATCAAGGGTTGGATTTTCATAGACCTGTGGAGGCGGGTTTGGAGGCGTGTGGGGGGTTAAAATTGCGAAAAGTGGCGGGCGGACCCGATCCCACCTCCACGCAATTTTGACAAAATCGGTCGCGGGGTTCCCGTCTCCGTCCCACCTCCAAGAGGCGGGAGAGGCCATTAAAGCCCTTAACAAGCCCTAAATTGGCTCTGTAATGCCATTTTGAAACCTTTTAGCTAGTTTAACCCTTTTCCCATGTGAAGCACGCCTGATGTGAAACACGCCAGTGAAACCTGGCGGGAGCACAAGTGGATAGCTGACTCTCAGCTGCAGGTCCACTATTACAACGGAGATGTGATGAAGGTAGTAGTAGTATTAGGTCTGAAAGTCGCCTCTGATGCTGCTGCATTGAATGTCTTCAGAGACTGCCTGGCCTTTGCTGTGAGAGGACTTGGATGCAAAAAAAATTCTCTCTCTCTCTCATTTTGCATCCAGGTCCTCTCACACCAAAGGCCAAGCAGTGTCTGACCTGCAATGCAGCAGCAATGATGACATCATCAGAGGCAACTTTCAGACTGAAACCACTAATTGGTTCATGGGTTCCCACATGCTGGAACTCAATTGCCCAATTAGGTGAAAATTGCATCAATCTCCCACATCCAATTGCAGGCGGGTGGATAACACGACCCCAACCCGCCCCAGTATCAAAATCCAGCCCAAAAGGTCAAAGGATAGTTAAAGGAATGGTGTGACTGATTAGCGACAAAAAAGGACATTTTCTTGTGGACTGCGGTACTGAATGAATACTTTGGCATCTGTCTACACAAATGGTGGTGGTGGTGGGGGGGGGAAGTAGAGATATTGGATAGGATAAAATTAGATAGAAAGGTTGGAATCATGCAAAGTTAACAAGTCCAGATGGGATACATCCTAGGGTGCTGAGGGAAGCTAGGGTGGAGATAGCCGAAGCTCTGACCACAATCTTTCAATCCTCCTGGGATTGTTCCCCTTAGAGCACACAAGGTTAAGGTGAGACATAATAGAGGTATTCAAAATTACGAGGGGTTTTGTCAGAGCAAGTAGGGAGAAACTATTTCCTCTAGCAAGTGGGTCGGCAACCAGAGGTCATAGATTTAAAATAATTGTCCAAAGGACTAGAGGGGAAACAAGGAGAATTTTTTTGCACACAGAGGGTTGTTAAGATTTGGTACGCACCATCTGAAAGGGTGGTGCAAGTAGATTCCACGGGAACTTTCAACAGGCAATTGGACATGTACTCGAAGAGGACTCATTTGCAGGGTTCTGGGGAAATAGCTGTGGTGTAGGACTAAATTGGACAGCTCTTTCAAAGAGCCGGCAGAGGCATGACAGGCCAAATGGCCCACTTCTGTGCTGTAAGATTCTATCCCTCATCCCTACCTACTCACCACATCCCTGAACCGCACCTCATCCCCTAACCCCAACTCATTCCTCAACTCCACCTACCCAGCACATCCCTGAAACCCACCTCATTCCTCAACTCCACCTACCCACCACATCCCTGAACCCTACCTACCCACCACATCCCTGAAACCCACTTCATTCCTCAACTCCACCTACCCACATCCCTGAACCCTACCTACCCACCACATCCCTCAACTCCAACTACCCACCACATCCCTGAACCCCTTACCCACCACATCCCTCAACTCCTCCTACCCAGCACATCCCTGAACCCCACTTCATTCCTCAACCCCACCTACCCACCTCATTCCTGAACCCTACCTCATCCCTGAACCCCACCTCATTCCTCAACTCCACCTACCCAGCACATCCCTGAAACCCACCTCATTCCTCAACTCCACCTACCCACCACATCCCTGAAACCCACTTCATTCCTCAACTCCACCTACCCACCACATCCCTGAACCCCACCTCATTCCTCAACTCCACCTACTCACCACATCCCTGAACCCCACCTCATTCCTGAAACCCACCTCATTCCTCAACTCCACCTACCCACCACATCCCTGAACCCCACCTCATTTCTCAACTCCACCTACTCACCACATCCCTGAACCCCACCTCATTCCTGAAACCCACCTCATTCCTCAACTCCACCTACCCACCACATCCCTGAACCCCACCTCATTCCTCAACTCCACCTACTCACCACATCCCTGAACCCCACCTCATTCCTCAACTCCACCTACCCAGCACATCCCTGAAACCCACCTCATTCCTCAACTCCACCTACCCACCACATCCCTGAACCCTACCTACCCACCACATCCCTGAACCCCACCTCATTCCTGAAACCCACCTCATTCCTCAACTCCACCTACCCACCACATCCCTGAACCCCACCTCATTTCTCAACTCCACCTACTCACCACATCCCTGAACCCCACCTCATTCCTGAAACCCACCTCATTCCTCAACTCCACCTACCCACCACATCCCTGAACCCCACCTCATTCCTCAACTCCACCTACTCACCACATCCCTGAACCCCACCTCATTCCTCAACTCCACCTACCCACCACATCCCTGAACCCCACCTCATTCCTCAACTCCACCTACCCACCACATCCCTGAACCCCACCTCATTCCTCAACTCCACCTACCCACCACATCCCTGAACCCCACCTCATTCCTCAACTCCACCTACCCACCACATCCCTGAACCCCACCTCATTCCTCAACTCCACCTACCCACCTCATTCAACTCCACCTACCCACCACATTCCTGAAACCCACCTCATTCCTCAACTCCACCTACCCACCTCATCCCTGAAACCCACCTCATTCCTCAACTCCACCTACCCACCTCATTCCTCAACTCCACCTACCCACCTCATTCAACTCCACCTACCCACCACATTCCTGAAACCCACCTCATTCCTCAACGCCACCTACCCACCTCATCCCTGAAACCCACCTCATTCCTCAACTCCACCTACCCACCTCATTCCTCAACTCCACCTACCCACCTCATTCCTCAACCCTACCTACCCACATCCCTCAACCCCACCTCATCCCTCAACCCCACCACATCCCTGAAACACCTCATTCCTCAACTCCACCTACCCACCTCATTCAACTCCACCTACCCACCACATTCCTGAAACCCACCTCATCCCTGAAACCCACCTCATTCCTCAACTACACCTACCCACCTCATCCCTGAAACCCACCTCATTCCTCAACTCCACCTACCCACCACATCCCTGAACCCCACCTCATTCCTCAACTCCACCTACTCACCACATCCCTGAACCCCACCTCATTCCTCAACTCCACCTACTCACCACATCCCTGAACCCCACCTCATTCCTGAAACCCACCTCATTCCTCAACTCCACCTACCCACCACATCCCTGAACCCCACCTCATTCCTCAACTCCACCTACCCACCACATCCCTGAACCCCACCTCATTCCTCAACTCCACCTACCCACCACATCCCTGAACCCCACCTCATTCCTCAACTCCACCTACCCACCACATCCCTGAAACACCTCATTCCTCAACTCCACCTACCCACCTCATTCAACTCCACCTACCCACCACATTCCTGAAACCCACCTCATTCCTCAACTCCACCTACCCACCTCATCCCTGAAACCCACCTCATTCCTGAACTCCACCTACGCACCACATCCCTGAAACCCACCTCATTCCTCAACTCCACCTACCCACCTCATTCCTCAACTCCACCTACCCACCTCATTCCTCAACCCTACCTACCCACATCCCTCAACCCCACCTCATCCCTCAACCCCACCACATCCCTGAAACACCTCATTCCTCAACTCCACCTACCCACCTCATTCAACTCCACCTACCCACCACATTCCTGAAACCCACCTCATTCCTCAACTCCACCTACTCACCTCATCCCTGAAACCCACCTCATTCCTCAACTCCACCTACCCACCTCATTCCTCAACTCCACCTACCCACCTCATCCCTGAAACCCACTTCATTCCTCAACTCCACCTACCCACCACATCCCTGAAACCCACCTCATCCCCCAACCCCATCTACCCAGCACATCCCTGAAACCCACTTCATTCCTCAACTCCACCTACCCACATCTCTGAAACCCACCTCATCCCCCAACCCCATCGACCCAGCACATCCCTGAAACCCACTTCATTCCTCAACTCCACCTACCCACATCTCTGAAACCCACCTCATCGCCCAACCCCATCTACCCAGCACATCCCTGAAACCCACCTCATTCCTCAACTCCATCTACCCACCTCATTCCTCAACTCCACCTACCCACCACATCCCTGAAACCCACCTCATTCCTCAACCCCACCTCATCCCTGAACCCCACCTCATTCCTCAACTCCACCTACCCACCACATCCTTGAAACACCTCATTCCTCAACTCCACCTACCCACCTCATTCAACTCCACCTACCCACCACATCCCTGAAACACCTCATTCCTCAACTCCACCTACCCACCTCATTCCTCAACTCCAACTACTCACCTCATCCCTGAAACCCACCTCATTCCTCAACTCCACCTCATCCCTGAAACCCACCTCATTCCTCAACTCCACCTACCCACCCCATTCCTCAACTCCACCTACCCACCACATCCCTGAACCCCACCTCATTCCTCAACTCCACCTACCCACCACATCCCTGAACCCCACCTCATTCCTCAACTCCACCTACCCACCTCATTCAACTCCACCTACCCACCACATTCCTGAAACCCACCTCATTCCTCAACTCCACCTACCCACCTCATCCCTGAAACCCACCTCATTCCTCAACTCCACCTACCCACCTCATTCCTCAACTCCACCTACCCACCTCATTCAACTCCACCTACCCACCACATTCCTGAAACCCACCTCATTCCTCAACGCCACCTACCCACCTCATCCCTGAAACCCACCTCATTCCTCAACTCCACCTACCCACCTCATTCCTCAACTCCACCTACCCACCTCATTCCTCAACCCTACCTACCCACATCCCTCAACCCCACCTCATCCCTCAACCCCACCACATCCCTGAAACACCTCATTCCTCAACTCCACCTACCCACCTCATTCAACTCCACCTACCCACCACATTCCTGAAACCCACCTCATCCCTGAAACCCACCTCATTCCTCAACTCCACCTACCCACCTCATCCCTGAAACCCACCTCATTCCTCAACTCCACCTACCCACCACATCCCTGAAACACCTCATTCCTCAACTCCACCTACCCACCACATTCCTGAAATCCACCTCATTCCTCAACTCCACCTACCCACCTCATCCCTGAACCCCACCTCATTCCTCAACTCCACCTACCCACCACATCCCTGAACCCCACCTCATTCCTCAACTCCACCTACTCACCACATCCCTGAACCCCACCTCATTCCTGAAACCCACCTCATTCCTCAACTCCACCTACCCACCACATCCCTGAACCCCACCTCATTCCTCAACTCCACCTACCCACCACATCCCTGAACCCCACCTCATTCCTCAACTCCACCTACCCACCACATCCCTGAACCCCACCTCATTCCTCAACTCCACCTACCCACCACATCCCTGAAACACCTCATTCCTCAACTCCACCTACCCACCTCATTCAACTCCACCTACCCACCACATTCCTGAAACCCACCTCATTCCTCAACTCCACCTACCCACCTCATCCCTGAAACCCACCTCATTCCTGAACTCCACCTACGCACCACATCCCTGAAACCCACCTCATTCCTCAACTCCACCTACCCACCTCATTCCTCAACTCCACCTACCCACCTCATTCCTCAACCCTACCTACCCACATCCCTCAACCCCACCTCATCCCTCAACCCCACCACATCCCTGAAACACCTCATTCCTCAACTCCACCTACCCACCTCATTCAACTCCACCTACCCACCACATTCCTGAAACCCACCTCATTCCTCAACTCCACCTACTCACCTCATCCCTGAAACCCACCTCATTCCTCAACTCCACCTACCCACCTCATTCCTCAACTCCACCTACCCACCTCATCCCTGAAACCCACTTCATTCCTCAACTCCACCTACCCACCACATCCCTGAAACCCACCTCATCCCCCAACCCCATCTACCCAGCACATCCCTGAAACCCACTTCATTCCTCAACTCCACCTACCCACATCTCTGAAACCCACCTCATCCCCCAACCCCATCTACCCAGCACATCCCTGAAACCCACTTCATTCCTCAACTCCACCTACCCACATCTCTGAAACCCACCTCATCCCCCAACCCCATCTACCCAGCACATCCCTGAAACCCACCTCATTCCTCAACTCCATCTACCCACCTCATTCCTCAACTCCACCTACCCACCACATCCCTGAAACCCACCTCATTCCTCAACCCTACCTACCCACATCCCTCAACCCCACCTCATCCCTCAACCCCACCTCATCCCTGAACCCCACCTCATTCCTCAACTCCACCTACCCACCACATCCCTGAAACACCTCATTCCTCAACTCCACCTACCCACCTCATTCCTCAACTCCACCTACCCACCTCATTCCTCAACTCCAACTACTCACCTCATCCCTGAAACCCACCTCATTCCTCAACTCCACCTACCCACCTCATCCCTGAAACCCACCTCATTCCTCAACTCCACCTACCCACCCCATTCCTCAACTCCACCTACCCACCTCATCCCTGAAACCCACTTCATTCCTCAACTCCACCTACCCACCACATCCCTGAAACCCACTTCATTCCTCAACTCCACCTACCCACAACATCTCTGAAACCCACCTCATCCCCCAACCCCATCTACCCACCTCATTCCTCAACTCCACCTACCCACCACATCCCTGAAACCCACCTCATTCCTCAACTCCACCTACCCACCTCATCCCTGAACCCCACCTCATTCCTCAACTCCACCTACCCACCACATCCCTGAACCCCACCTCATTCCTCAACCCTACCTACCCACATCCCTGAACCCCACCTCATCCCTCAACTCCACCTCATCCCTCAACCCACCTCATTCCTCAACCCTACCTACCCACATCCCTCAACCCCACCTCATCCCTCAACCCCACCTCATCCCTCAACTCCACCTCATCCCTCAACCCCACCTCATTCCTCAACCCCACCTCATCCCTCAACTCCACCTCATCCCTCAACCCCACCTACCCACCACATCCCTCAACCCCACCTACACACCACATCCCTCAACCCCACCTACCCACCACATTCCTGAACCCCACCTACCCACCACATCCCTCAACCCCACCACATCCCTCAACCCCACCTCATCCCTCAACCCCATCTACCCAGCACATCCCTGAACCCCACCTCATCCCTACCTACCCACCACATCCCTGAAACGCACCTCATCCCTGAACTCCCTCATCCTTCAACTCCACCTCATCCCTCAACCCCACCTCAACCCCACCTCATCCCTCAACCCCACCACATCCCTCAACACCACCTCATCCTCAACCCCACCTCATCCCTCAACCCCACATCATCCCTCGACTCCACCTACCATCATATCCCTTGACCCCACCTACCCATCATATCCCTCGACCCCACCTACCCATCATATCCCTCAATCCCACTTACCCACCACATCCCTCGACCCCACCTACAACATTCCTGAGCCCCACCTACCCATCATATCCCTCAATCCCACATCCCTCGACCCCACCTACCCACCAAATTCCTGAGCCCCACCTACCCATCATATCCCTCAATCCCACCACATCCCTCGACCCCACCTACCCATCATATCCCTCAATTCCACCTACCCACCACATCCACAACATTCCTGAGCCCCACCTACCCATCATATCCCTCAATCCCACATCCCTCGACCCCACCTACCCACCAAATTCCTGAGCCCCACCTACCCATCATATCCCTCAATCCCACCACATCCCTCGACCCCACCTACCCATCATATCCCTCAATTCCACCTACCCACCACATCCCTCGACCCCACCTTCCCACCACATCCCTCGACCCCACCTACCCAACATATCCCTCAACCCCACCACATCCCTCTACCCCACCTACTTACCCGCCCCCGCTCTTTCACCATAGCAAATGTTTCCATTTCAAGTACATATCCAATTTCCTTTTGAAAGTTACTACTGAATCTGCTTCTATGACCCTTTCAGGCTGTGCATCCCAGATTATAATATTTCGCTACGTCAAAAAAATTCTCCTGGTCTCCCCTCTGGTTCTTTTGATAATGATCATAAATCTGTATCCTCTGGTTACTGACCCACCCACCCGTGGAAATAGTTTCCCCTTTATCTGCTGGTCTGATGTCCAGTGTTGGATGAGTAGAAATTTCCTCCAACTAAATATTGGGAAGACCAAAGCCATTCTTTGGTCCCCTCCTCAAACTCCATTCCCTGGCCACCATTTCCCTCCCTCTCCCTGGCAACTGTCTGAAGCTGTGCCAGACCGTTCACAACCTTGGTATTCAGCTCGACCCCGAGCCGAGCTCCCGACCACATATCCGCTCCATCACCAAGACCACCTACTTCCACCTCCGTAACATCACCCGACTCCGACCCTGCCTCAAGCTCGTGTGCTGCTGAAACCCTCACCCATGCTTTTGTTACCTCTAGACTTGACTACTCCAATGCTCTCCTAGCCAGCCTTCCATCTTCCACCCTACATAAACTTGAGCTTATCCAAAACTCTGCTGCCCGTGTCCTAACTCGCACCAAGTCCCGTTCGCCCATCACCTCTGTTCTCGCTGACCTGTACTGGCTCCCGGTCCGGCAACGCCTTAATTTTAAAATTCCCATCATTGTCTTCACCTCGCCCCCCTCCCTATCTCTGTAACCTCCTCCAGCCCTACATGCCTCCGATATCTCTGCGCTCCTCCAATTCTGGCATCCCTGAGTTTAATCGTTCCATCATTGGCGGCCGTGCCTTCAGCTGCCGAGGCCCTAAGCTCTGGAATTCTCTCCCTAAACCTCCCTACCTCTCTCATAAGAACATAAGAAGTAGGAGCATCTCCGGAATCAACCGAGTGAACCTTCTCTGAACTCCTCTAAGACGTTCCTGAAAACCTACCTCTTTGACCAAGCTTTTGGTCATCTGTCCTGATATCTCCTTCTGTGGCTCGGTGTCAAATTTTGATTGATAATCGCTCCTGTGACGTGCCGTGGGATATTTTGCTGCATTGAAGGCGCTATATAAATACAAGTTGCTGTTGCTGTTTTATTTACTCCACTGCAGGGATCAAATGTGTCAATTCCCTACGTAATCCTGAAATGTTCAACTAGCCCACCTCAAAGTTGTTTTGTCGTTCTTGAAGAAACAAGC
The DNA here is from genome assembly GCA_030390025.1 of Squalus acanthias. Lineage (NCBI taxonomy): Eukaryota > Metazoa > Chordata > Chondrichthyes > Squaliformes > Squalidae > Squalus > Squalus acanthias. Next base: position 329,742 of record JASTWF010000050.1, on the reverse strand, counting down.
CCCACTTTCTTTCGTATTTCTCATAACTTACTATTCCTTGTCCCTGTTTACCACTGTACCCACCCAAGAGGCTCAGGCCAACATCCCCAGCATCGAAGCTTTGACCACGCTCGATCAGCTACGATGGACGGGTCACATCGTCCGCATGCCCGATACGAGACTCCCAAAACAAGCGCTCTACTCGGAGCTCCGACACGGCAAGAGAGCCCCAGGTGGGCAGAGGAAACGCTTCAAGGACACCCTCAAAGCCTCCTTGAGAAAGCGCAACATCCCCACCGACACCTGGGAATCCTTGGCCCAAGACCGCACAAAGTGGAGGAGAAGCATCCGGGAAGGGGCCGAACACCTCGAGTCTCTTCGCCGGGAGCAAGCAGAAGCCAAGCGCAGGCAGCGCAAGTCAACCCAAGCACCCCACCCACCCGCCCCTTCAACCACCGTCTGCCCCACCTGTGACAGAGACTGTAGGTCCCGCATTGGACTCATCAGTCACCTGCGAACTCATTTTTAATGTGGAAGCAAGTCATCCTCGGTTCCGAGGGACTGCCTAAGAAGAGAAGACCCACCCAAGGCCGAAAATACCTTTAACGACCGGAACGACACACCCCTTCAGACTGACACAGAATGAAACCCGCCCATCCGGATAGTCAGCTGAGGAGCAAAGACGAATGCTCCCCATTCGACCCGTTGGGAGAAGGGGTTGTCTTCCCTCCGAGATCATAAGGCAGCATAGAAAATTCTCCATCAGATTGCCAGAGAATGCAAACACAGCTACCCAAACTGGACACTGGGAGCTGGTGTGAAAGCCAAAGGCTGGGGGGTGGGTGGGGGAAGGTAGGTCAGTGGGTCGTACACTGTTCTTTTACCTCTGGCAAGTAGCGTCAAGGGTAGAGAATTGCAGCACTGCCAGATGGCGGCAGGGGTCAGAAGACTGGTTAAGGTGGCTCACTTGACCTACGACCGCGTGCTAAGTCAGATGATTAAGTTTTGCTCGAATGATACTTTCAACGTTCGGTCGGGCCCCAATGAAGATGGCTGAGGAGAGAAAAAAGCTGACCCTCGACGTGTTATTTAATTCTATATACTCAGGAGACTGCACAAGCAAAATGATCAATGGGGTCAGGGGTGGGAGACCGTCCATTTCAGAGGCCTTGCACGGGCACCTTGAGCGTTTGCTGGATTTGGCTTATGACGTAGTTGACCACATCGCTCGTGGACGCGGACCCTCCGATGTCCGGCGTGTGGATCTTCGCTTCTGTCACAGGCCTTCATGACGGCGTTCCTGATGAGCGTGGCGTGGTCGTGCAGCCTGAGGTGGTCGAGCATCAGGCAGCCAGCCAGGAGCAAGGCGGTGGGGTTGGCGACGTTCTTGTTGGTCAGGTTCAGGGATATGTTGCGGATGGCCGACTGGAAGACGGCGCACTTGTGCCCGATGCTGGCCCCCGCCACCAGCCCTGGCCCCCCCACCAGGCCGGCGCAGATGTTGTTGATCACCACCCCGTACAGGTTGGGCATCAGCATGACGTCGAACTGCTTGGGCCGGCTGACCAGCTGCATGGCGGCGTTGTCCACGATGATGTCGCTGAACTTGATCTCCGGGTAGCCCGACGACACCTCCCGGCAGCACTGGAGGAAGAGGCCGTCGGCCAGCTTCATGATGTTGGCCTTGTGCACCGCCACCAGGCTCCGGCGGCCGTGCTTGCGGGCGTAGTCGAAGGCGAACTCCGCCACCCGGATGGAGCGCTCCCGGGTGATGATCTTCAGGCTCTCCACCACACCAGGCACGCTCTCGTGCTCCAGGTGGGCGTACTCGCCCTCGGTGCTCTCCCGGATGGCCACGATGTCCAGGCCGCTGCAGCGGGTCACCAGGCCGGGGATGCTGCGGTAGTGGTTGACGTTGGCGAAGAGGTCCAGCTTGGTGCGGAACAGCACGTTGCGGGAGCGACACTCGGGGGGCAACATGTCGACGGCCGTCATGAAGTTGCCCTTCAGCCCCACCCGGTTCCGCTGGACCGACTGGATGGCGTTGGTGATGTCCCGGTCGTCGGCGGCGCTGCTGTCCACCCGCACCACCTCGAACTCCACCGGCACCAGCGCCGCCTGGAAGACCCGCTCCACGTGGCCCATCAGCTCGGGCCCCACGCCGTCGCCCGGGATGACGGTGACCGTCATCAGGCCGCCGTACTGGCCCGCAGTGCCGGCGGCCGAACCCCGGGGGCGGCGGGCTCCTGGGCAGCCCCCCGGCAGGGAGGCAGGGCTTGGAGCCCAGGACCAGGCGGGAGAGGCTCCTCACACACGCCATGTGCTCGAGCCAACAGCCGCAGCCCAGAGCCAGCCCTGCCCGTTGGTGACGTCACCGCCCCCCCCCCTCCCGCCCCGTTTGAATTCCCCGCCCCCGCCTTTGTGACGTCGCCGGCCCCGCCCGTTTGACAGACCCCGCCCGCGCTTGTGACGTCACAGACCCCGCCCTTCCTCGGACCGTTTGACAGACTCCGCCCCCACCAGCGCCTCTGTGACGCCCCCCCCCCCCCCCCCGGACCCGCCCTCCCTCGGGCCGTTTGAAATTCCCGCCGCTTCAGCGCCTTTGTGACGTCACCCCCTCCCTCGTCGCCCACACTGTTTGAAACTCCCAGCGCCTTTGTGACGTCACCGTTCCCTCCCCTCCCCTCCCTCCCACGCGCCCTGGACTGCTTCAAATCCCCGCGACGTCCCCTCCAGCGCCTTTATGACGTCTTCGGCTCCCCCACGTTGCCCGGACCGTTTGAAATCCCCGGCCTCCATCCAGCGCCTTTGTGACGTCATCGTTCCCTCCCCTCCCCTCCCTCCCACGCGCCCTGGACTGCTTCAAATTCCCGCGACGCCCCCTCCAGCGCCTTTATGACGTCTTCGGCTCCCCCACGTTGCCCGGACCGTTTGAAATCCCCGGCCTCCATCCAGCGCCTTTGTGACGTCACCGCTCCCTCCCACGCGCCCCGGACCGTTTCAATTCCCCGCCTCTGTGCCGCGCGCGTTCGTGACGTCACCGCGCCCCCACGTGCCGGACCCTTTGAAATCCCCGCCTGCGACAGGCACGAGCGCCCGCGCACAAACTTCGCCCTCCCCCCCCCCCCCCCCCGTGACGCCACCGCACACCTGCTCCTCCTTTTCCACCAATGGCAGCGTCTGCGCGCTCCCCCCCCCCCCCCCACCCTCGCACACAGGGGAGAGAAAATGGAACACTCCCCCCCACCCCCCACACAGGGGAGAGAGTGGAACAGTCCTCCCTCCCTCTGACAAGTCCCCAGGACCAGATGTTTTCCACCCTAGGGTTTAAAGCAATAGGTGAGGAAATTGCAGATGCTTTAGTCCTAATCTTCCAAAGCTCCCTTGATTTACGAATTGACCCTTTAAATTGGCAAATGTTACTCAACTGTTCAAGATGGGTGAGGGGGAGAAACTGGGAAATGATGGACATGTTAGTCTAACATCTGTTGTGGGGTAGATATTGGAATCTATAATTAAGGGCAGAGTGACTGAGCTCTTAGAGAAATTTGAGCTGATTAGAGAGAGCCAACATGGATTTGTAAAGGGTAGGTCATGTCTAACGAACCTAATTGTATTTTTTAAGGAAGTAGCTAAAGTACTGGACAGGGGAATGTTGTTTGTAGTTTATATGGACTAACAGAAGGCATTCGATAAGGTTCCACGTAGGAGACTATTAGCTAATATTATATCTCATGGAATTTAAGGCAAATTATTGACCTGTTTCCAGTGGCTGAAGAGTCGGTAACCAGAGGGCACAGATTTAAGGTGCTTGGCAAAAGAACCAGGAGGCGACATGAGGGAAAACCTTTTTGTGTAACGCGTGGTTAGGATTTGGAATGCACTGTCCGATAGGGTGGTGGAGACAGGTTCAATAGTAGCCTTCAAAAGAGAATTGGATAAATACTTGAAGGAGAAAACATTGCAGGGCTATGAGGAAAGAGCGGGGGAGCGGGACTAACTGGATTACTCTTCGAAAGAGCCGGCGCAGACTCAATGGGCCTGAATGGCCTCCTTCTGGCTGTACTATTCGATGATTCTAAATACTCCAATGTCAACCTGATGCTATGACAAATGCTATTGTAAAAGTGTCCACATTTACCTGCAGTACCTGTTACATCTCTGGGTGATAGGGGTTTTCAATGTTGAGCTTTGCTAAAGTTTGTAACATGGTAATGTCCGACACCAGTAGCACCTTGCCTCGCGAGCGGACCTGGAGAAATTGCTAATGAAGAAATCTTGCCAGTGCACGTGGGCTGTCTGGTTTTTTATTTTAGAAACACGGGGCTTCTTCTGCCTTTTAAAAAAAAAAGCTAGGACCTTCTCATTTGTTTGAAGAGGCTGAGGTCCTTTTCCAAGCCCTTCACCCACTCGCTGAGAAAGAAAGACTTGCATTTCTACAGCGCCTTTCACTACCTCAGGACGTCGCAAAGCACTTTACAACCAATGTAGTGCTTTTTGAAGTGTAGTCACTGTCGTAATGTACCTATACCCCTCCCCTCTTTCTGAGTTTCCCTATCTCCTCTAATTTCCCCATTCTCTTCCCCTCCCTCCCTTCCTTTCCTTCCCTCCCTCCCTCCTTCCCTCCCCTCCTTCCTTCCCTCCCCTCCTTCCTTCCCTTCCTCCCAGTCTCCTTCCTTCCCTCCTTTCTTCCCTCCATTCGGATGAGACGTTAAACCGAGGCCCTGTCTTCCCTCTCAGGTGGACGTAAAAGATCCTGTGGCACTAGTTTGAAGAAGAACAGGGGAGCCCCGATATCCTGGCCAACAGTTATCCCACAATCAACATCACTAAAAACAGATTATCTGGTCATTATCACATTGCTGTTTGTGGGAGCTTGCTGCGTGCAAATTGGCTGCTGCGTTTCCTACATGACAACAGTGACTACACTTAAAAAAGTACTTCATTGGCTGTAGAGCCCTTTGGGACGTCCGAAGGTCGTGAAAGGCGCTATATAAATGCAAGTCTTTTCTTCCTTTCTTCCTCCTCCTTCCTTCCCTCCCTTTCTTCTCTCCCTCCTTCTCCCTTATAAGTATATTTGAACCGCCCCCACCCCTCCGGGTACAACACTGAATCCAATACTTGACAAGTCTTCATGAAGGTTTGAGAAACGGGGAAAACTACGTCTGATTAAAAATGCTTTGTAAATATTGCATAAAAACCTGCCCGGCACTGTGGAAAATGCAATTCTAAAAGTGTCCAGGTTTACCTGCGGTACCCGTTACACCTTTGCTGGGGCGCTGTGACAGGGGTTTTCAATGCTAATCTTTGCTAATCTTTGCACCACGGTGCTGTGGAGTAATTTTAAATACTCAACATAAATCTGATATCGAGAGTTCAAGCAGTCTTTATTCGCACACGTGGGGAGACAGCCTGCTTCTGTCTAAGCCAAGCTTCTCCAAGTTGTGTCAGATATTTATACATCCAAATGGCGCGTTCTACATTGTTCCCGCCTCTTTTCTAAAACATTCTATGTTACAACATCGTTTGTCCCAGTTCCTGTTACTACCAGGTGGCTATCAGCGCACCCTTGACCTAATTTTGAGAATTGTTAACTCCATGTCTATTGTGGCCCCGACTCATCATCAGCTGCCTAAGTCATGTGGTTCCTATTGCGGTTACACGTCTGTACAGATACGCTATCTTACAACATCAGCTCTTTCGCCACGTCTGTTGACCAGAACATTTTTAGTTTCTTGCAGCGTTTGCAGCCCTGTGATTGCGTCCCGTGATTATGTCTGGCAATGTTGCACCTTGCTCTCCTGGACCATTGTCTGTATAGAACCAAGCAACACTACTCTACACGAACTTTATTCTTTACTTTTCCCCTTTCGACGGGAATCCGCATCACTTCATAGAATCATAGATTCATGTGCCGGCCCTTTGAAGGAGCTATCCAATCAGTCCCACTTCCCCCTGCTCTTTCCCCATAGCCCTGCACGTTTTTTTCTCCTTGATTATATATCCACTTCCCTTTTGAAAGTTCCTCTTGACTTAGGTGGGAAAATAAGAACATAAGAAATAGGAGCAGGAATAGGCCAATTGGCCCCTCGAGCCTGCTCCGCCATTCAATAAGATCATGGCTGATCTGATCCTAACCGCCAATCTACTATCACAGAACCATCTCCTGAACCTAACAGAATTGGACACACGAAATAGGAGCAGGATCAGGCTACACGGCCCCTGGGCCCGCTACGCTACCCACAGGGCCATGACCGATCCGAACCTAGACTCATGTCCAAATTCCTGCCCGCTCCCCGTAACCCTTAATTCCCTTTACTTCTAGGAAACTGTCTATTTCTGTTTTAAATTTATGTAATGATGTAGCTTCTACAGCTTTTTGGGGCAGCATATTCCATGGACCTACCACCCTCTGAGTGAAATAGTTCCTTCTCATCTCAGTTTTGAAAGAGCAGCCCCTTATTCTAAGACTATGCCCCCTAGTTCTAGTTTCACCCATCATCGGGAACATCCTCCCCGCATCCACCCGATCCAACCCCTTCACAATCTTATATGTTTCAATAAGATCGCCTCTCATTCTTCTGAACTCCAATGAGTAGAGTCCCAATCCACCCAACCTCTGCTCATATGTCCATCCCCTCATCCCCGGGATTAACCGAGTGAACCTTCTTTGTACTGACTCGAGAGCAAGTATGTCTTTTCTTAAGTATGGACACCAAAACTGTATGCAGTATTCCAGATGCGGTCTCACCAATACCTTGTACAACTGAAGCAATACCTCCCTATTTTTATATTCTATCCCCTTAGCAATGAAAGCCAACATTCCATTGGCCTTCTTAATCACTTGCTGCACCTGCATACTAACCTTTTGAGTTTCGTGCACCAGGACCCCCAGATCCCTTTGTGCTTCCGGATTTTCCAGTTTCTTGCCATTTAGATAATAACTTGCTCTACTATTTTTCCTGCCAAAGTGCATAACCTCACACTTTCCAGTATTGTATTCCATCTGCCAAATCTCTGCCCACTTACTTAGCCTGTCTATGTCCCCTTGCCGATTTTTTATGTCCTCCTCACTCACTACTTTCCCTCCCATCTTCGTATCATCTGCAAACTTTGATATGTTACACTCGAAAATAAGAACATAAGGAGGCGGGGAAAAGGGGACCTCGAGCACAGAAAACATAGAATTAAAGAGCGATTTCCCGTGCCTTGCGGATTTGTACGACGAATATCACGCCGAGCAGGAAGGGCCCAAGTTCCATCCCCTCCGGTCTGTGCTGTGTGAGCTGATCCCAGCTGGGGGCAGCTAGTAGGCGGGGCTACAATTGTGACTGAGCCCCACACAGAGCGGGAAGAGCCCAAGTTCCATCGCCACCCCCCAAGGTCTGTGCTGAGTTAGCTTAATCCAGCCGAGCAAGTTGTGCAACCGAAATTCAATAAAATCCGGTGATTTGTGAGACCGGTATCAGAAATTGTGACCGTGGGAGGCTGCCGGATTATAGTTAAAATCCTAACTGGTTCACTGATGTCCTTCAGGGGAGGGAACCTACCACGAGTCCCTGGTCTGGGCCTAGAGGAGAGGGAACCTGCCACCACTCCCTGGTCTGGGCCTACAGGGGAGGGAACCTGCCATCACCCCCTGGTCTGGGCCTACAGGGGAGGGAACCTGCCACCACCCCCTGGTCTGGGACTACAGGGGAGGGAACCTACCACGAGTCCCTGGTCTGGGCCTACGGGGGAGGGAAACATAGAAACATAGAAGATAGGAGCAGGAGTAGGCCATTCGGCCCCTCGAGCCTGCTCCGCCATTCGATGAGATCATGGCTGATCATCCAAACTCAGTACCCTGTACCTGCCTTCTCCCCATATCCCTTGATACCTTTAGCCTTAAGAAATATATCTAACTCATTCTTGAATATATTTAATGACTTGGCCTCAACTACCTTCTGTGGTAGAGAATTCCACAGGTTCACCACTCTCTGGGTGAAGAAATTCTTCCTCATTTCTGTCCTAAATGGCTTAACCCTTATCCTTAGATTATGACCCCTGGTTCTGGACTCTCCGACCATCGGGAACATTCTTCCTGCATCTAGTTTGTCCAGACCTGTCAGAATTTTATATGTTTCGATGAGATCCCCTCTCATTCTTCTATACTCCAGCGAGTACAAGCCCAATCGACCCAATCTCTCCTCATATATCATTCCTGCCATCCCAGGTATCAGCCTTGTGAATCTTCTCTGAACTCCTTCCATGGCAAGAACATCCTTCCTCAGATAAGGCGACCAAAACTGCACACAGTACTCAAGGTGTGGTCTCACCAAGGACCTGTACAACTGCAGCAGGCCATCCCTGTTCCTATACTCAAACCCTTTCGCTATGAAGGCCAACATACCATTTGCCTTCTTAACCGCCTGCTGCACCTGCATGCTTACCTTCAGCGACTGGTGCACAAGAACATCCAGGTCTCGTTGCACTTCCCCTTCTCCCAATCTATTGCCATTCAGATAATAGTCTGCCTTTCTGATTTTGACACCAAAGTGGATAACCTCGCATTTATCCACATTATATTGCATCTGCCACGCTTCTGCCCACTCACCCAACCTGTCCAAATCATCCTGGAGTTTTTCGGTATCCTCCTCGCAGCACACACTCCCACCCAGCTTTGTGTCATCTGCAAACTTGGAGATATTACATTTAGTTCCCTTATCTAGATCATTAATGTATATTGTGAATAGCTGGGGTCCAAGGACCGATCCCTGCGGTACCCCACTAGTCACTGCTTGCCACTCGGAAAAAGACCCATTAATTCCTACTCTCTGCTTTCTGTCCGCCAACCAGTTCTCTATCCAAGTCAATACCTTGCCCCCAATCCTATGTGCCTTAACTTTACACGCGAATCTCTTATGCGGGACCTTATCGAAAGCCTTTTGAAAGTCCAAATACACCACATCTACTGGTTCTCCCTTATCTATTTTCCCAGTTACATCCTCAAAAAATTCCAGTAGATTAGTCAAGCACGATTTACCTTTTGTAAATCTATGTTGACTTTGTCCGATCCTGTCACTGTTTTTCAAGTGCTCAGCTATTACATCCGTTATAATGGACTCTAGCATTTTCCCCACTACCGATGTCAGGCTTACCGGTCTGTAATTCCCCGCTTTCTCTCTACCACCCTTTTTGAATAGTGGGGTTAACATTAGCTACCCTCCAATCCATGGGTACAGTTCCAGATTCCATCGAATGTTGGAAGATGATCAGCAATGCATCTACTATTTCTAGGGCCACTTCCTGAAGTACCCTAGGATGTAGATTATCAGGCCTTGGGGATTTATCGGCCTTCAATCCCATCAATTTCCCTAACCCCATTTCCCTGCAAATACTGGTTTCTTTCAGTTCCTCCCTTTCATCAGACCCTATGTTCTCCAACATCTCTGGGAGGTTATTTGTGTCCTCCTTTGCGAAGACAGAACCAAAATATGCATTTAATTGGTCTGCCATTTCTTTGTTCCCCATTATAACTTCCCCCGCTTCTGCCTGCAAGGGACCTACACTTGATTTCACTAATCTTTTTCTCTTCACATATCTATAAAAGCTCTTACAGTCAGTTTTTATGTTCCCAGCAAGCTTACTTTCATATTCTATTTTCCCCTTCTTAATTAATCCCTTTGTCCTCCTTTGTTGAATCCTAAACTGCTCCCAATCCTCAGGGTTACCGCTTTTTCTGGCCAATTTATATGCCCTCTCCTTGGATCTTATGCTATCCCTAATTTCCCTTGTTAGCCACGGTTGAGTCACCCTTTTTGTTTTATTCTTATGCCACACTGGGATGAACAAATTCTGTAGTTCATCCATGTAGTCTTTGAATGTTTGCCATTGCCTATCCACCGTCAACCCTTTGAGTGACATTCCCCAATCAATCCTACCCAATTCGCGCCTCATACCATCGTAGTTTCCTTTATTTAAATTCAGGACCCTAGTCTCTGATTCAACTACTTCACTCTCCATCCTAATGAAGAATTCTATCATATTATGATCACTCTGACCCAAGGGGCCTCGTACAACAAGATTGCTAATTAATCCTTTCTCGTTACATAATACCCAGTCTAAGATGGCCTGATCTCTGGTTGGTTCCTTGACATATTGTTCCAGAAAACCATCCCGTAAACATTCTAGGAATTCCTCCTCCACAGTATTTTTACTAATTTGGTTAGCCCAATCTATATGTAAATTAAAGTCACCCATGATGATTGCTGTGCCCTTACTGCATGCTTCTCTAATTTCCCTTTTAATGCCGTCCCCAACCTCCGTATTACTGTTTGGAGGTCTATATACCACTCCCACTAACGTTTTCTGCCCCTTGTTATTTCTCAGTTCTACCCATACAGATTCTGCATCATCAGAGCTAATATCCTTCCTTTCAATTGTGTTAATCCCCTCTTTAACCAGCAATGCTACCCCACCTCCCTTTCTTTTTTGCCTATCTTTCCTAAATATTGAATACCCCTGGATGTTGAGTTCCCAGCCTTGGCCACCCTGGAGCCATGTTTCTGTAATCCCAATCAAATCGTATTCATTTACCTCTATTTGCGCAGCTAATTCATCCACCTTGTTCCGAATGCTCCTTGCATTAAGACACAAAGCCTTCAGGCTTGTTTTTTCAACGCTCTCAGACCTATATGAATTATTATTTACTGTCACCATGTTTGATTTAAACCGTTGAGTTCTTTGCCTTCTACTTTTGTTTTTCTCCTTCCTGTCTTTTGCTTGTTTTCTGCCATCACCCCCTGGTCTGGGCCTACAGGGGAGGGAACCTGCCATCACCCCCTGGTCTGGGCCTACAGGGGAGGTAACCTGCCACCACTCCCTGGTCCGGGTCTACAAGTGGACTCTTAATGCCCTCAGGGCAACTGGGGCTGGGCAGTGAATGGGGCCTTGCCAGTGTCACCCACATCCCCAAACCAAATAATATAAAAACTGGACACAGTGTACTTCCTCCAGCTTATACAAGCCAATTCTCATGACTCCTGCTCCACTAAACTCACTAAACCTGTGTTTCGTACTGTCAGTAACTATAGCAACAATGTTTGGCCCTCATTTGAATGAAGTTTTATTTCTTTCATCAGATTTGGCCTTTCCAGCATTGTGTTATTTTAGCACTGGCGTCAAGCGTTGTTGATGTCAACACAGGGTTGCCGCGGCGACCAGGAGGCAGCATTGTTTGGGGAGAACGTTCCGGAAGCCTCTGGAGAAGGCCCTGACCGAGGCGGGGTGAAAGGTCGCCCACTTGGCAGAAACTTGAAGGGAGGACGGGGGGAGAAGGGAGGGAGGGGTGGCCAGTGGGGTTTTTGGACATGGACCTTTCACCTCCGGCACCTGGCAACCAAATGGAGGGAAGGGGCAGCTGGGATGTAAAGTTCTGAATGAGACGTGTTCAGGCTCCAGCTCAGTTGCTAGTGGGGCCTGAGATCACGGTAAATAACGAACGGCCCAGCATTCATTGCTGAATGGGCAACAAAATGGCCGACTGCCTCAGCGCAGCCACGGAAACGGAAATGTGAAACCGGTGCAGTTTGGGGTGGTCCTCAGGCACTGAGACTTAAAAATAGAGGTATACATACACGCGCACTAATCAAAAGTCCTTTCCAAATGTTTATTTAAGTTACATGTTTTGTCCTTAAAACACATCTCTATCTCTTTATAAAAATGGAGCGTCCCTTTCAGTCCCGATAAATTTAGGAATCTCCAAAACGTTCGCTCATTCGATACTGGGGCGAATGTTCCAGCTCTACCTTCCCCAGCGCACGCACGGAGTCAGGGTAGCCTCCCCCCCCAGCCCCCCGGCCTCCCTTTGCTCACGGGCTGGGGGTGCTCAGTTCCCTGCTAGGGCGCAAGCTGGTTCCTCGCCAAGGTTCGGGATCCGTGGGCGCCAACCGCCCATTGCCCCGTCATCCACCACCCCACCCCACATCCTCCTCCCGCTGCCAGTGGCAAATTCTTCATGTTTGAGCGCAGACAGTGAATGTCGGCAGAGTATTCGTGGGGGAGGCGATTGCAGCCGCGACCAGGCCCTGTGCTCCCCTGGAGTGCGTGCACACGCCCGCTTTCTAGGGGATGGAAGCTGGGCTCTCCACCTGCTTGGTGTGGGGCTCAGTAACAACTGTAGCCCATCTACCGCCCGCCCCCGCCCCCGGCTGGGACCCTCGGAGTCAGAAGGTCGTGGGTTCGAGTCCCCACTCCAGAGACTCGAGCTCCATAATCCAGGGCCGACACTCCCGGTGTGCCAGTACTGAGGGAGCTCCGCTGCACTGTCGGGAGGAGCTGTCTTTCGGATGAGTTGTTAAACCCAGGGCACCGTCTGCCTGTACCATGGTAAGCATGCAGGTGCAGCAGGCGGTGAAGAAGGCAAATGGTATGTTGGCCTTCACAGCGAAAGGGTTTGAGTATAGGAACAGGGATGTCCTGCTGCAGTTGTACAGGGCCTTGGTGAGACCGCACCTTGAGTACTGTGTGCAGTTTTGGTCGCCTTGTCTGTGGAAGGATGTTCTTGCCATGGAAGGAGTTCAGCGAAGATTCACAAGGCTGATACCTGGGATGGCAGGAATGACATATGAGGAGAGATTGGGTCGATTGGGCTTATACTCACTGGAGTATAGAAGAATGAGAGGGGATCTCATCGAAACATATAAAATTCTGACAGGTCTGGACAGACTAGATGCAGGAAGAATGTTCCTGATGGTTGGAGAATTCAGAACCAGAGGTCACAGTCTAAGGATAAGGGGTAAGCCATTTAGGACAGAGATGAGGAGGAATTTCTTCACCCAGAGAGTGGCGAACCTGTGGAATTCTCTACCACAGAAGGCAGTTGAGGCCAATTCATTAAATATATTCAAGAAGGAGTTAGATATATTTCTTAAGGCTAAAGGTATCAAGGGATATGGGGAGAAGGCAGGGACAGGGTACTGAATTTGGATGATCAGCCATGATCTCATCAAATGGCGGAACAGGCTCGAGGGGCCGAATGGCCTACTCCTGCTCCTATCTTCTATGTTTCTATGTTTCTCCCTGGTGTCTTGGGGGCCAACATTCCACCCTCAAACCAACATCACTAAAAAAAACACAGTTTAACAAATCTTTCATCGCGTGCTGTTCATTCTGGGCACTAAATGACATGCCGTGTTGCCGGCATAACAACAGAGACTGATTCTTCTCCGGCTGTGAAGCGTTTAGGATGGCCAGAGAAATGCAAGTTGCGTCATTTGCTCCAACGCTTAAAAACATGTAGTGAGGGGAGAAAGGAGGAGTTGGGAGCGGGAGAGGGTGCGAGGAGTCTGGATTTCAGTACGGGGGGGGGAGGAAGAAAAAGAAAATCAGAAAGAACTTGCACTCACACAGCGCCTGTCACCACCTCAGGACGTCCCAAAGCGCTTTACAGCCAATGAATTAATTTGTGCCGTCAAATTTTGTTTGATAACGCTCCTGTTAAGCGCCTTGTTGGGATGTTTTACTACGTTACGAGTATAATATAAATGCAATTTGCTGCTGCTGTAATCACAGTTTTAATGTAGGAAACCCGGCAGCCAAATTGCGCACAGCAAGGTCCCACAAACCGCAATGAGATAAATGACCAGATAATCAGTTTTTGTAGTGATGTTCTTTGAGGGATACATATTGAGCCGCAAGACAGCGGGGAGAACTCCCCCCTGCTCTTCTTCCAATAGTGGCCGTGGGATCTTTTACGTCCCAACTGAGAGGGCAGACGGGGGGGGGGGGCCCTCGGTTTTAACGTCTCATCCGAAAGACGGCACCTCCGACGGTGCAGCGCTTCCCTCAGTACTGGGCACCGGGGAGTGTCGGCCCTGGATTAGGGGGGCCTCGAGTCTCTGGAGTGGGGACTCGAACCCACGGCCTTCTGACTCAAGAGGAGAGAGTGTGAGACACCGACTGAGCCACGGCTGAAGAGTGTGTAGGACAGGCCGGGGAACATGGAGCTGAGGAGGAACAGGAGGGAATGCTTCCGAGGAATCAAAGCTTGTATTCCAAGAGTGGACTCTGCAAGGGCGAGTCCGTGAGGACAAACCCCTCCGAGGTCCAGGGGTCCCTTATTGAAGTCCTAAATTTATCCGCTAACATCCTGGATAACATATATTTCTTTTTCGGCCAATAAAAAAAAAAATGATCCACCTCGTCATCAGTCCTTAAAGGCGAGTGGCCAAGCCACCGTCCCTGGGCACTGGAGGTGATGTCGCAGCAGGTTTAGAGAAGGTCGACGGAGGCTGGCTGGCATCTCCGGCCGCTGGTAGCGGTGGCTGCAGTCATGGCGGAGGGAGGTGGTGAGGGGAGGGCGCGGGAGCTACCCGATCCCTCGATGTCGCCGGCCATATTTTCCTTTGTCTCCGGTTCCGCCGCCGCCCGTTGCGACCTCGGCCGCCGGGTCTGTCTGTCCGCGGCCCCAGGTTTCGGCGAGCTGCCGGGGCTGTTGGTGTGACGCACCTCCCCCCGCCCCACCCCCCCACTCTTCCCGGCTCATGAGATTCCGCACGCGGCTCTTCCGCCTCCCCCTTGACTTTCCGAGTTGTCCGTCGGGCAGTCGACCAGCCGCTCACTCTGATAGGGTCTTTCCTGTGTATGTTGAAGATAAAAAGAATCAATCAGATGAATTTTATTTGTCCCCTCCTCCTTCCTCTGCACCATCTGTGTGCGTACAAAAGCAAGGAAGTTATGTTAAACCTTTATAAGACACTGGTTAGGCCCCAGCTGGAGCATTGTGTCCAATTCTGGGCACCGCGCTTTAGGAAGGATGTCGAGGCCTTGGAGAGGGCGCAGAAGAGATTTACCAGAATGCTACCAGGGATGGAGGGACTTCAGTTATGTGGAGAGACTGGAGAAGCTGGAGTTGTTCTCCTTGGAGCAGAGAAGGTGAAGAAGAGATAGGATAGAGGTGTTCAAAATCAGGAAGGGTTTTGATAGAGTAAATAAGGAGAAACTGTTTCCAGTGGCAGAAGGGTCGGTAACCAGAGGGACACAGTTTTAAGATAATCGTCAAAAGAACCAAGATGACACGAGGAGAATTTTTTTCCGCAGCAAGTTGTTGTAATCCGGAATGCACCGCCTGAAATGGCGCTGGAAGCAGATTCAATAATAACTTTCAAAAGGGAATCATAGAAACATAGAAGATAGGAGCAGGAGTAGGCCATTCGGCCCCTCAAGCCTGCTCCGCCATTCGATGAGATCATGGCTGATCATCCAAATTCAGTACCCTGTCCCTGCCTTCTCCCCATATCCCTTGATACCTTTAGCCTTAAGAAATATATCTAACTCCTTCTTGAATATATTTAATGAATTGGCCTCTACTGCCTTCTGTGGTAGAGAATTCCACAGGTTCACCACTCTCTGGGTGAAGAAATTCCTCCTCATCTCAGTCCTAAATGGCTTACCCCTTATCCTTAGACTGTGACCTCTGGTTCTGGACTCCCCCGCCATCAGGAACATCCTTCCTGAATCTAGTCTGTCTAGTCCTGTTAGAATTTTATAAGTTTCAATGAGATCCCCTCTCATTCTTCGAAACTCTAGCGAATACAAGCCCAGTCGACCCAATCTCTCTTCATACGTCATTCCTGCCATCCCAGGTATCAGTCTGGTGAATCTTCGCTGCACTCCCTCCATGGCAAGAATATCCTTCCTCAGATAAGGCGACCAAAACTGCACACAATACTCAAGATGTGGTCTCACCAAGGCTCTGTACAACTGCTGCAAGACATCCTTGTTCCTGTACTCGAGAATTGGATAAATACTTGAAAAGGAAACATTTGCAGGGCTACGGGGAAAGAGCAGGGGAAAAGTGGGTCTAATAAGTCGCCTTATCTGAGGAAGGATGTTCTTGCCATGGAGGGAGTGCAGCGAAGATTCACCAGGCTGATACCTGGGATGGCAGGAATGACGTATGAAGAGAGATTAGGTCGATTGGGCTTGTATTCGCTAGAGTTTAGAAGAATGAGAGGGGATCTCATTGAAACTTATAAAATTCTAACAGGACTAGACAGACTAGATGCAGGAAGGATGTTCCCGATGGCGGGGGAGTCCAGAACCAGAGGTCACAGTCTAAGGATAAGGGGTAAGCCATTTAGGACAGAGATGAGGAGGAATTTCTTCACCCAGAGAGTGGTGAACCTGTGGAATTCTCTACCACAGAAGGCAGTTGAGGCCAATTCATTAAATATATTCAAGAAGGAGTTAGATATAGTTCTTAAGGCTAAAGGGATCAAGGGATATGGGGAGAAAGCAGGGACAGGGTACTGAATTTGGATGATCAGCCATGATCTCATTGAATGGCGGAGCAGGCTCGAGGGACCGAATGGCCTACCCCTGCTCCTATCTTCTATGTTTCTATGTTTATGTTTCTAATTTGAGAGCTCTTTCAAAGAGCCGGCACAGGCACGATGGGCCGCATGGCCACCTTCTGTGCTGTAAGATTCTGTGGGGGTTACTCTGGCCAAAGGTTGAAAACAGGCGCTAAATGGGCGCTGTGCTAATAGGAAAGGCCTTTTTGAAAGTCCGGATTTAGCACGCGGTTTCGGATCTGATTGATGATTATCATGATCTGAACCTGCCTGCGGGCGCTAACCAGAATGCTGCAGGTTTAGCACTCAAGTGCTGATTGGATGCAATTTCCGTGGAGCAGCGTGTGTGGGCTCCTTGCACAGAGCGGCAGGTTTCAGGTTGGCTCAGGGGACCGAAGGAGAGGCCGCACAGGTTCTCGGATGCGGCGCTGGCGGTCCTCCTCGTGGAGGAGGCCCAGAGGAGGCGGGATGTCCCGTACCCGCAGGGCGGGGGAAGGAACCTCGCCCTCCTGTCCCTCTCTCCTGCCGCAGCTGGTGCTGCTCTGCCTGGCCTCGAGTCCTCCGCACATTCCTCGTCCAGACCAATACGGCGATGACCAAGGACTCCCTTTCTCCTGGTGACTCCTATAAAGGTGTCCAATAAGCTGGAGTGTCACAGAACTTGCTCTTTTTAGGTGAAGTCCTCAGTTAAATATATTGCATTTACACAGCGCCTTTCACCACCTCAGGACGTCCCAAAGCGCTTTACAGCCAATCGAGTACTTTTTTTGAAGTATAGTCTGGACGCGGTAAGGATGTTCCCAAGGATGGGTGAAACTAGAACTAGGGGGCATAATCTTAGAATAAGGGGCTGCTCTTTCAAAACTGAGATGAGGAGAAACTTCTTCACTCAGAGGGTAGTGGGTCTGTGGAATTTGCTGCCCCAGGAAGCTGTGGAAGCTACATCATTAAATAAATTTAAAACAGAAATAGACCGTTTCCTAGAGGTAAAGGGAATTAGGGGTTACGGGGAGCGGGCAGGAAATTGGACATGAGGCTGAGTTCGGATCGGTCAGGGCCCTGTGGGTGGCGGAGCGGGCCCAGGGGCTGAGTGGCCGGGTCCTGCTCCTACTTCTTGTGTTCTTTAGATTTGAGGTGAGGATCAGATCAGCCGTGATCTTATTGAATGGCGGAGCAGGCTCGAGGGGCCGATTGGCCTACTCCTGCTCCTATTTCTTATGTTCTTATGTTCTTATAGTCGCTGTTGTAACGTAGAAATAAAGCGGCAGCCCAATTTGCGCACAGCAAGATCCCACAAATAGTTAAGCGACTCAGCTTACCAATGATATGGGTTGAGGCCCTGGGTCATCTGCATGCTTTCCTCGATAGAGAACACGATACAACCGGTTGTGCAGAAAGTAACCAAATTCAACGCCGCGATCTGCAGCCTCTCGGTAGCTGGTTGTTGTTTCTGTGACATTGCGGGGGGGGCAATTTTCGCCGAACACTTTAGGCGGAAAAGAGGCGGCCAAGATGGGGGGTCTTAAACTGAAACGGCCGGTTTAGCCCGCGTTTAGCGCAAGACGCCATCTTGGTAAAGGAGTTGAAGCCAGCGCTAGGAATGGCCGCCCGGAGGCTCGTTGAACAGCTGATTGCCACTTAAAATGCCTGCTCGCGCTCATTAAAGAGGCCGCTGAAGTGTAGGTGAAGTCTTGACAAAGTGTCCCAGAAAGTCGCCCGATGTGTTTCAGAGGTCCCCATTCACAGCTCCAGCAGCAATGACCATGAAATGGTGAGTATCCCTTTAAGTAGCGCTTGAAATTGGCATCATCGCCGTATTTACTCCCAAACAGCTGGACGCTGTTAGGAGAGGGGCGTTAGTTGAAGTGCGAGCCACCAAAATGCCGTGCGGCCTCTTTAATGAGCGCTAGCAGGCATTTTAAGTGGCAATCAGCTGTTTAACGAGCCTCTGGGCGGCCATTCCTAGTGCTGGCTTCAACTCCTTTACCAAGATGGCATCTTGTGCTAAACGCGGGCGAAACCGGCCGTTTCAGTTTAAGACCCCCGTCTTGGCCGCCTCTTTTCCGCCTAAAGTGTTCGGCGAAAATTGCTCCCCGCAATGTCACAGAAACACAACCAGCTACTGAGAGGCTGCAGATCGCGGCGTTGAATTTGGATACTTTCTGCACAACTGGTTGCATCGTGTTCTCTATCGAGGAAAGCACGCAGATGACCCAGGGCCTCCACCAATATCATTGGTAAACTGAGTCACTTAACTATTTGCGGGATCTTGCTGTGCGCAAATTGGGTGGCCGCTTTTTTTTCTACGTTACAACAGCGGCTACACTTCAAAAAAAAGTACTCGATTGGCTGTGAAGCGCTTTGGGACGTCCTGAGGTGGTGAAAGGCGCTGTGTAAATGCAATATATTCAACGGTCATTTCCAGGCTTGTCTGCCCCAGCCTGGCCTTTCAGCCGGCTCCTGATGGTAAATGAGGGCCTCGTACGAATTGAAGCCTTTCCCGCGCAGAGAGCACGAGAACGCGGAGTTGCAACGCGGCGCGTCGCCGTCTCGGCGCCACGCTCGCAGGACACGGGTGTCGGGGTGGCGTATGGGCTGGGGAAGGCGATGTGCTCCGAGGGGGCGCCAACCACTCCGGCCAGGCTGGGGAGCAGCCTCTGGCCTTGCGTTTGAGGGGCCCCTGCAGCAGCAGCAGCAGCGAGGACAGGGACTGGAGGTGCGGGGAGGGGGCGGGGGGGGGGGGGGGGGGCTACAATGGGTACTGAGCCCCACACAGGGTAGGAAGAGCCAGGGTTCCATTCCCCCCCCCCCCCCTCCCCCCCCGGTCTGTGTTGAGTTAGTTGATCCCAAAGCGGGGGTGGTGGGTGGTGCGGATTTTTCCCCTTCCGTTACCTAAGGGGTGCTGAGATCCCCCAGCTCAGTTGTGTCAAACCGAGTATTGCTGTGATTGAAAAGCCTGCAGTACCAGGCTGCCAGTAGGTGGCGGAGCGACCCCGATCTGTTCACACGGCAATGTCACCACCCGGTGGCTGATAAATAAAACAGCAACGGCAGAGTCCGAGGCCACGGAGCTTATTGGGACCATTAGGAACGAGGAGGAGGCCATTCAGCCCCTCGAGCCTGTTCCGCCCTTCAACTGCTCTGTACTTTACTTCCCAGATTTTTTAAAAACCGAATTCAAATACTCAAACTGCAATGGGATTGGAACTCGCGCTCCCTGGGTCACTCGCCCGTTCCTCTGGATTGCTGGTCCTGTACCATAAGCACGACACTGCCGTAGCCTTACAAGAAGCACCCTCGCTGAAGAATGGACCTCCGGAGACAAAGAAAACCCTTTAAACGACACACAATCCAAGGACTGCCAGGCGGGAGAGTGCTGTCAGAATTTCTCCACTGCAGGTTTTAATGGCCTCTTTCACCAAGAGGAAATGCCCACTTTCAGAGTGATTTCCTCTCTCCAGATTCAGTGTTTACTTGGGGAAAAAAAACTCATCGACAGCAGGAAATAGATGTGGGAGGGTCGAGGATCAGAACATTCCAGTGTTCGATGGCCCCCAGCCAATGTTGAAGCAAACACCTCTGGGACCCGGAGGGGTCAAATTCAGCCCCAGACAGAGGGGGCTGGAGGTCTCCTCCCTCTCTCTCTCTCCGACGGGGGACTGGGTGGGGACAGTGGGTCAGACAGTGACCTTTCTTACACCCTCTGGGACCTGCGGATCAAATCCAGCCCCAGACTGGATCCAGGGCAGGGGATGATTGGGCCAAGAGCATGCAGGCGTAATTCGCACCTTATTTTCTTTTTTTTTTTACGTGTTATTGTCAATTATTATTTCATTTTAGATAGAAACGCTCCGGCAAATTTGGGAAGGAGAGAAGTCTAAATGGGGTAGAGGAGCAGAGGGATCGGGGGTACAGATACACAGATCATTAACAGTAGGGACGCAGGTTAATAAGGCCATTAAAAAAAGCAAATCAAGCATTGGGGTTCATTTCTGGAGGGATAGAATTGAAAAGCAGAGAAGTTATGTTAAACCTGTATAGAACCTCTGTTAGACCACACTTGGAGCACTGTGCACAGTTCTGGTCTCCATATTATTAAAAGAATATAGAGGCACGGGACAAGGTTTCGAAATAAGATTTCCTGGAACGATACCAGAACTGAGAGGTCATACCTAGCAGGAAAGACTGAACAGGCTGGGGCTTTTTTCTCCCGAGGTCTTTAAAATTATGAAAGGGTTTAATAGGGTAGACATAGAGATGCTGTTTCCACTTCCGGGCGAGACCAGAACTAGGGGCCATCAATATAGGATGGTTACTAATAAATCCAATAAGGAATTCAGGAGAAACTTCTTTACCCAGGGAGTGGTGAGAATGTGGAACTCGCTACCTACCACAAGGAGTAGTTGAGGCGAATAGCGTAGATGCATTTAAGGGGAAGGTAGATAAATACATGAGGGAGAAAGGAATAGAAGGATATGTTGATGGGGTGAGATGAAGAGGGTGAGAGGAGGCTGGTGTGGAGCATAAACACCGGCACAGGCCTGTTGGGCCGAATGGCCTGTTTCTGTGCTGTAAATACTTTGTACTGTGCAGTTGAGTTGGATTGGAGTGTCAAGAATTTTCTCTGCAGTGCAGGCTGAGGAGTTGGGAGGGGTGGAAAGTGGTGTCTACAGCGCTGTCACTGGCGAGAGAGTGTCATTACACCGTGACATGTTTACATAGGCAATTACATAACAGAAGAAGTAGGAGCAGGAGTAGGCCATACGGCCCCTCGGGCCTGCTCTGCCATTCAATAGGATCATGGCTGATCCGATCTAGACTCACGTCCACTTCCCTGCCCGCTCCCCATAACCCTTCATTCCCTTATCAGCTAGGAAACTGTCTATCTCCGTTTTAAATTGATTTAATGTCGCAGCTTCCACAGCTCTCTGAGGTAGCAAATTCCATAGATTTACTACCCTCTGAGTGAAGAAGTTTCTCCTCATCTCAGTTTTGAAACGGCAGCCCCTTATTCTAAGATTATGCCCCCTCGTTCTAGTCTCACCCATCAGTGGAAACATCCTCCCCGCCTCCACCCGATCAAGCCCTCTCACAATCTTATATGTTTCGATAAGATCGCCTCTCATTCTTCTGTATTCCAGTGAGTAGAGGCCCAACCTGCTCAACCTTTCCTCATAAGTCAACCCCCTCATCTCCGGAATCAACCGAGTGAACCTTCTCTGAACTGCCTCGAGAGCAAGTATATCTTTTCTTAAATATGGAAACCAAAACTGTACGCAGTATTGACAGCATAAACGTGACCATAGGAAGATCGAATGGGAAAAGCTAACACTGGAAATGTGCTCAGACATAGGATTTTTTCCCCCCCATGTATTACAGATACATCTGCCTGCAGTAGGAAGTCCCTATGCCGACACGCACTCGCTGCCCGTCACACTTTGGTGCCCGACCTCGGTCCCTCAGGCCGGGAATCCACACTCCTACCTTTCCAGTCACGATACGGTCGATGGCTGGCTCGCTGTCGGAACCCTGCACGTTCAGGAACAGCTTGCTTCCCATCCCCATGGAAACCATCTCCTGCAGTCGCTGCTCTGGAAGGGAGAAGTTTCAGAGGTTTTAGGAGGAAGCTGAGGCTGGTGCGGCAACCCCGTGCGACAGAAAGCACAGGGGTCAGTTTGCGAAGGGGGTCTCGGTTGATTAGAGCACTGACCTTTCGACCTCTGGGGACCCAGGGGGTCAAGTCAAATCCTGCCCCAGACTGAGGGGGATAAAGACCTCCTCTCTCTGATGGGGTCTGGGAGTGGGGGGGGGGAGAGCGGGCAGTGGGTCAGACACTGTCCTTTCACCCTCTGGGGATCTGACTTTCTCTATTTACGCAACCTGCAGGTGATGTGAGTGTGAGCGAACTTCAGGGGCTGGATTTTCATTGACCCGTGGAGGCGGGTTTGGAGGCGTGTGGGGGGGGTTAAAATTGCGAAAACTGGCGGGCGGGCACAAGCCCGCCTCCACTCAATTTTCATTAAATCGTGTCTGCTGGTCCCGACTCCGTCCCGCCTCTAAGAGGCGGGATAGGCTGTTAAGGCCCTTAACAAGCACTAAATTGCCTCTATAATGCCATTTTGAAAGGCCTTTGTGATTTTAACCCTTTTTCTAAGTGAAGCACGCCTGTTCTGAACCACGAATGTGAAACCTGGCGGGAGCTAGCTGGCTGGCTGGCTGGGAAGATATGGATGGTATGGATGAATGAGGAGGAGACATATCTGGGAGTGGTGGTGCAAAAATATCTGGGAGCAGACTTAGGGCTGCTGCTCATTTTGCATCCAGGTCCTCTCACAGCAAAGGCCAGGCAGTCTCTGAAGACCTTCAATGCAGCAGCAATGATGACATCATCAGAGGCGACTTTCAGACTGAAACCACTAATTGGTCCATGGGTTCCCACATGCTGGAACTCAATTGCCCAATTAGGTGAAAATCGCATCAATCTCCCACATCCAATCTAACACGAAAAGTGGATAACACGACCCCAACCCGCCCCAGTATCAAAATCCAGCCTCAGATGTACGAAACCCCTCAATCAGCGGATGCAGGCACCCCCTTCACCTTTCCCACATCCCACCCATACGCCACCCGCCCCCCCCCCTCCCCCAGCCGCCTCACCTTTATTTCTCGAGGCCTGCCGCCACAGGATCTGGGCGATGTCTCTCGTCCACGCTTGCTTGGCGTCCGCGGACTCGGCCTGGAAGACGTAGGCTTCGTTCGACCTCCTCCGCCTGAACCACACCTCGAACCGCAGCCCGCTGTCCCCGATGTTCTCGGTCAGTCCCACGTCCGCTGTCTGAGGGGGAGAAGGGGGGGAGGGGGAGTCAAGGTCACTGTGTCGTTGGCCCGCCCCGATCGCCCCTCCCCCCGCTCCTCGCCCGCGGCTGTCCTCGAGGGTGCGAGGGGCCTGACCGTGTCTGTCAACGTGTCACGCCAAGTCCGTGCTGCGAGGAGATTGGTAACCAGGACGGGAGGTGACACGTCCCTTCAGTTGCCCCTCCCACCGCTCCCAGGAGCCACACCAGGCCTACGATGGACAGTCCGCCGGCCGACAGATCAAACCCCTTCATGAAGAATCAGAGTCAGTCCTCGTATCTTTCAATGGTGCTGGACACCCCTCCTCAGCTCTCCTACAACTGCTAGGTGTCAGCCATGGCTCAGTGAGTCTGACTCTCACTTCTGAGTCTCCACTCCAGAGACTCGAGCACAAAGTTTAGGCCGACACTCCTGCTGCCAGTACTGAGTGAGCGCTGCGCTGTCGGAGGTGCCGTCTTTCGGATGCGATGTTAAACCGAGGGCCCCATCTGCCCTCTCTCAGGTGGATATAAAGGCCCTGAAATTCGTCTCCCCGGCTTGCCGCGGGGGGTAAGGATCGCGCGCGCACTTACCTACCGCGCCTGCCGTTGACCTCTGGGCCCACGGGAACTTCAGCTCCTGGGCCTCCTGCAGCTGCCGGCGCGCAGTGCTTGCATGTCCCAGGGGCGCAGTTAGTGCGATGCGTCCCCTGGGATCACGTGGGCCGTGGAGAGCCAATGGCAGCAGACCATCTTTCATTCATTGATTTGACAGGAGACCTGTCAAATCTATGAATTGAAATCGGCCCCAAAAGAACAGCTAAACTTCAAATAAATTTTAAAAAACCCATCACATTTATAAAATAACTATAAGTTAAATAAATTAACTACTTTAAACAAAAATGTACATTTTTGAAAAAATTTAAAAAACTTTTTAACAGTGCTAAAAGTAAACTTACTTAAAGTATCTAAAAAAGATAAACCTGTTGAAAAATTTTTAAAATTGTAATTAATTAACCACTTACCTTGTTGAAAACGGGTCCTGCGCCTCCTTTTTAAAAGCGCAGCTTCTTCAATACTTACCCTCCCGTAGAAACCTGAAAAAAACCCGAAGTTCGCTGCGTGCGCGCAGCCTCTCCCGCGCACGCGGTTCACCTCTGAACCCCTCCCTTCACCAGACCGGAAGTTCCGGTTTCCCGCGCATGCGCAGTGCATGCAGGAAACCGACACTTCAGGAGGCCTTGCGGGTGAGTACACGGTGCGTACTCACCCCGGCAAGTGCCGAATTTTTGGCCCATTAGATCCCACGGCAGCTATTGGAAGAAGAGCAGGGGGGGGGGGGAGTTATCCCCGGTGTCCTGGGTCCAATATTTACCCCTCGACCAACATCACTGAAACAGATTATCTGGACATTTAGCACATTGCTGTTTGTGGGATCTTGCTGTGCGCAAACAGGCTGCCGCGTTCCCTACATCACAACAGTGACCACACTTCAAAAAAAAAAACTTCATTGTAAAGTGATTTGGGACGTCCGGAGGTCGGGCAAGGCGCTATAGATTGCAAGTTCCTGCTTTCTGTTCCAAAAACACCTCGGACTGATTTGTATTCCCAACTCCTCATATTTTTGTTCCATTCACCCTGCAGTGCCTCACCCTGTCAGCTGAGACAGTCGGGATATGCGACCATGGGGGTGGGCATCAGGGCATCTTGATCCTGTCTTCCACTCAGACCCCGCAGGAATCAATGGACAGTGTTCAGGTGCCTTGGGTGATCCCCGCCACCCCCCACCCCACTACATAATCCAGGTACTTAATTGGCTCTGAGGCCAATTATAGTCCTGAAAGTCAGACAGCTACCGATCACGACAGTGAAAGGAAGCTGGATTGACATCAGTAGAGATACAGCCAGCGACACAGGGCGCTGGGGGAGGGGTTACTGAGTGACAGTGTGAGGGAGCTGGATTAACATCAGTAGAGATACAGTCAGTAACACAGGGTGCTGGGGAGAGGGGTTACTGAGTGACAGTGTGAGGGAGCTGGATTGACATCAGTAGAGATACAGTCAGTAACGGTGCTGGGGGAGGGGTTACTGAGTGACAGTGTGAGGGAGCTGGATTAACATCAGTCGAGATACAGTCAGTAACACAGGGTGCTGGGGGGTGGGGTTACTGAGTGACAGTGTGAGGGAGCTGGATTAACATCAGTAGAGATACAGTCAGTAACACAGGACGCTGGGGGGAGGGGTTACTGAGTGACAGTGTGAGGGAGCTGGATTAACATCAGTAGAGATACAGTCAGTAACACAGGGTGCTGTGGGAGGGGTTACTGAGTGACAGTGTGAGGGAGCTGGATTAACATCAGTAGAGATACAGTCAGTAACACAGGGTGCTGGGGGAGAGGTTACTGAGTGACAGTGTGAGGGAGCTGGATTAACATCAGTAGAGATACAGTCAGTAACACAGGGTGCTGGGGGAGAGGTTACTGAGTGACAGTGTGAGGGAGCTGGATTAACATCAGTAGAGATACAGTCAGTAACACAGGGTGCTGGGGAGAGGGGTTACTGAGTGACAGTGTGAGGGAGCTGGATTAACATCAGTCGAGATACAGTCAGTAACACAGGGTGCTGGGGGGGGAGGGGTTACTGAGGGACAGTGTGAGGGAGCTGGATTAACATCAGTAGAGATACAGTCAGTAACACAGGGCGCTGGGAGAGGGGGTTACTGAGTGACAGTGTGAGGGAACTGGATTAACATCAGTAGAGATACAGTCAGTAACACAGGGTGCTGGGGGGAGGTGTTACTGAGTGACAGTGTGAGGGAGCTGGATTAACATCAGTAGAGATACGGTCAGTAACACAGGGAGCTGGGGAAGGGGTTACTGAGTGACAGTGTGAGGGAGCGGGATTAACATCAGTAGAGATACAGTCAGTAACACAGGGCGCTGGGGGGAAGGGTTACTGAGTGACAGTGTGAGGGAGCTGGATTAACATCAGTAGAGATACAGTCAGTAACACAGGGTGCTGGGGGGAGAGGTTACTGAGTGACAGTGTGTGGGAGCTAGATTAACATCAGTAGAGATACAGTCAGTAACACAGGGCGCTGGGGGAGAGGGGTTACTGAGTGACAGTGCGAGGAAGCTGGATTAACATCAGTAGAGATACAGTCAGTAACACAGGGTGCTGTGGGAGAGGGGTTATTGAGTGACAGTGCGAGGAGCTGGATTAACATCAGTAGAGATACAGTCAGTAACACAGGGTGCTGGGGGGGAGGGATTACTGAGTGACAGTGTGAGGGAGCTGGATTAACACAGTCGAGATACTTTGAGAGGGAATAGGGTTAACATTCTGGAGCACTCCTTGGTTCTGAGGCCGTTCTCATTTTAAATCCCATTACTGGTTTCCTTTGCTGTCTTGTTTCTCTTGCTATGAGACTTTAATGAGTGTGGGTGTGGGTGTGCTAGGTTTGGGACAGGGCCTAAACAAGCAGGGTGATTTCCTGTGGCTCTGTGCTCATGTTGAAATCTCAGCCTTGTTTCTCTATCCCATCAATGAGGAACTTGTAGATTCAAAACATAACATCGGGACCCCTCTTAAAAGGGAGCCTCCCCATTGGGACCCCTTTTAAAGAGGGAGTCTCTCCACCGGGACCCCTTTTAAAGAGGGAGTCTCTCCATCAGGGACCCCTTTTAAAGAGGGCGTCTCTCCATCAAGGACCCCTTTTAAAGAGGGCGTCTCTCCATCAGGGACCCCTTTTAAAGAGGGAGTCTCTCCATCAGGGACCCCTTTTAAAGAGGGAGTCTCTCCATCAGGGACCCCTTTTAAAGAGGGAGTCTCTCCATCAGGGACCCCTTTTAAAGAGGGAGTCTCTCCATCAGGGACCCCTTTTAAACAGGGAGTCTCTCCATCAGGGACCCCTTTTAAAGAGGGAGTCTCTCCATCAGGGACCCCTTTTAAAGAGGGAGTCTCTCCATCAGGGACCCCTTTTAAAGAGGGAGTCTCTCCATCAGGGACCCCCTTTTAAAGAGGGAGTCTCTCCATCAGGGACCCCTTTTAAAGAGGGAGTCTCTCCATCAGGGACCCCTTTTAAAGAGGGAGTCTCTCCATCAGGGACCCCCTTTTAAAGAGGGAGTCTCTCCATCAGGGACCCCTTTTAAAGAGGGACTCTCTCCACCGGGACCCCTTTTAAAGAGGGAGTCTCTCCATCAGGGACCCCTTTTAAAGAGGGAGTCTCTCCATCAGGGACCCCCTTTTAAAGAGGGAGTCTCTCCATCAGGACCCCATTTAAAGAGGGAGTCTCCATCGGACGGTGACTGGCAAGTATTTCTCAATGGAAAGAGTAAGTGAACTGTGTAAATGACGCAACAGAGACTTTACCGTGGTTATTATACATAACCATCTCCTAGAGTAAGTAGAAAATAAGCAAGAGTCGTGACTGCTGTGCTAAACTACACATTGTTATGTTGCGGTTGTTCTCCTTTTCCGTCTGCACTGAAGCGGGCCCTCTCCGAAGGCTTCAGACAGTCTTTCCCATTTGGACCAGCCGGGAGGAGAGATACTTTCCAGCAAAAAGGTCTGGATCAAACCAATTTAAAGAACTGGCGTTTCATTTTCGAATCGGAGTCCCGCAGCTCAGAAGGAGGCCATTCGGCCGGTCGTGCCTCTTTGACGGAGCTTTCCAATTAGTGCCTCTCCCCCTTGCTCTTTCCCCAGAGCCCGGCAAATATTTCCTTTTCAAGTAGTTATTCAATTCCCTTTTTGAAAGTCACTGTTGAATCAGCTTCCACCGCCCTTTCAGGCAGCGCGTTCCAGACCACAACAACTCGCTGCGTAAAAGAAATTCTCCTCATCACCCCCTCTGGTTCTTTTGCCAATCGCCTTAAATCGGTGTCCTCTGGTTACCGACCCTCCCGTTAGTGGGAACAGTTTCTCCTTATTTACTCCATCAAAACACCCTCATGATTCTGAACGCCTCTATTAAATATCCCGTTAACCTTCTCGGCTCGAAGGAGAACAACCCCAGCTTCTCTATTCTCTCCACAGAACTGGAGTCCCTTGACCCTGGTAGCATTCTTGTAAATTCCCTCTGCACCCTCGCCAAGGCCTCGGCATCCTTCCTGAAATGAGCTTGCAAATCAAACCAAAAAAAATTGAACAGATCCTCGTGAGGTGTTTGTTGTCATAGAAACATAGAAGATAGGAGCAGGAGTAGGCCATTCGGCCCCTCGAGCCTGCTCCGCCATTCGATGAGATCATGGCTGATCATCCAAACTCAGTACCCTGTCCCTGCCTTCTCCCCATATCCCTTGATCCCTTTAGCTTTAAGAAATATATCTAACTCATTCTTGAATATATTTAATGACTTGGCCTCAACTGCCTTCTGTGGTAGAGAATTCCACAGGTTCACCACTCTCTGGGTGAAGAAATTCTTCCTCATTTCTGTCCTAAATGGCTTACCCCTTATCCTTAGACTATGACCCCTGGTTCTGGACTCTCCGACCATCGGGAACATTCTTCCTGCATCTAGTTTGTCCAGACCTGTCAGAATTTTATATGTTTCGATGAGATCCCCTCTCATTCTTCTATACTCCAGTGAGTATAAGCCCAATCAACTCAATCTCTCCTCATATGTCATTCCTGCCATCCCAGGCATCAGCCTTGTGAATCTTCGCTGCACTCCCTCCATGGCAAGAACATCCTTCCTCAGATAAGGCGACCAAAACTGCACACAATACTCAAGGTGTGGTCTCACCAAGGCCTTGTACAACTGCAGCAAGACATCCTTGCTCCTGTACTCGAATCCTCTCGCTACGAAGGCCAACATACCAATTGCCTTCTTAACCGCCTGCTGCACCTGCATGCTTAACTTCAGCGACTGGTGCACAAGGACACCCAGGTCAAATTGAATGACTCCGCCAACCCCACCTCACCCCCCCACCCCAGCAAAATGGCTGAAATCTGTAATATTTATATCAGACGTGTTTCTCCGAGAGCAAAGACTTGCATTTATACAGCGCCTTTCACGACCTCAGAATGTCCCAAAGCGCTTTACAACCAGTGAAGTACTTTTTGAAGTGTAGTCACCGTTGTAATGTAGGAAACAGGGCAGCCAATTTGCACACAGCAATCTCCCACAAACAGCAATGCGATAATGACTGAATCATCTGTTTTTTCAGGTGTTGGTTGAGGGATAAATATTGGCCCCAGGACACCGGGGAGAATCCCCCTGCTCTTCTTCCAATAGCAGCCGTGGGATCTTTTACTTCACCTGAGAGGGCAGACAGGGGCCCTCGGTTTAACGTCTCATCCGAAAGACGGCACCTCCGACAGTGCAGTCCTTCCTCAGTACTGGCGCCGGGAGTCTCGGCCCTGGATTACGGGGCTCGAGTCTCTGGAGTGGGGACTCGGACTCGGAGTGGAGAGTGAGACTGACTGAGTCACGGCTCAGCCTAGTTGTTAACCCCCGGTTGTTAATCTACAGGAAAATGTCCTGCTCCTCCCAGTGCACACCGCAAGAACATAGCGGGACATTGTGCACCCCCCCCCAGCCCGCCATTTTCGCATAGAGGAAACGCTTCAAGGACACCCTCAAAGCCTCCTTGAAAAAGTGCAACATCCCCACTGACACCTGGGAATCCCTGGCCCGAGACCGCACAAAGTGGAGGAGAAGCATCCGGGAAGGCGCCGAACACCTCGAGTCCCTTCGCTGGGAGCAAGCGGAAGCCAAGCGCAAGAAGCGGAAGGAGTGCACGTCAACCCAAGCACCCCACCCACCCGCCCCTTCTATTATTAACGGAACATTTAGATAAACATAATTTCATAGGACAAAGTCAGCATGGCTTTATGAAGGGGAAGTCATGTCTGACAAATTTGCTTGAGTTCTTTGAGGACATAACGTACAGGGTGGATAAAGGGGAACCAGTGGACGTAGTGTATTTAGACTTCCAGAAGGCATTCGACAAGGTGCCACATAAAAGATTATTGCTCAAGATAAAAAATCACTGGATTGGGGGTAATATTCTGGCATGGGTGGAGGATTGGTTATCTAACAGGAAGCAGAGAGTTGGGATAAATGGTTCATTCTCGGACTGGCAACCAGTAGCCAGTGGTCTTCCGCAGGGGTCGGTGCTGGGTCCCCAACTCTTTACAATCTATATTAACGATTTGGAGGAGGGGACCGAGTGTAACATATCAAAGTTTGCAGATGATACAAAGATGGGAGGGAAAGTAGAAAGTGAGGAGGACATAAAAAACCTACAAGGGGATATAGACAGGCTGGGTGAGTGGGCGGAGATTTGGCAGATGCAATACAATATTGGAAAATGTGAGGTTATGCACTTTGGCAGGAAAAATCACAGAGCAAGTTATTATCTTAATGGCGAGAAACTGGAAAGTACTGCAGTACAAAGGGATCTGGGGGTCCTAGTGCAAGAAAATCAAAAAGTTAGTATGCAGGTGCAGCAGGTGATCAAGAAGGCCAACGGAATGTTGGCTTTTATTGCTAGGGGGATAGATTATAAAAACAGGGAGGTATTGCTACAGTTATATAAGGTATTGGTGAGACCGCACCTGGAATACTGCATCCAGTTTTGGTGTCCATACTTAAGAAAAGACATACTTGCTCTCGAGGCAGTACAAAGAAGGTTCACTCGGTTAATCCCGGGGATGAGGGGGTGGACATACGAGGAGAGGTTGAGTAGATTGGGACTCTACTCATTGGAGTTCAGAAGAATGAGAGGCGATCTTATTGAAACATATAAGATTGTGAAGGGGCTTGATCGGGTGGATGCGGTAAGGATGTTCCCAAGGATGGGTGAAACTAGAACTAGGGGACATAATCTTAGAATAAGGGGCTGCTCTTTCAAAACTGAAATTAGGAGAAACTTCTTCACTCAGAGGGTAGTGGGTCTGTGGAATTTGCTACCCCAGGAAGCTGTGGAAGCTACATCATTAAATAAATTTAAAACAGAAATAGATAGTTTCCTAGAGGTAAAGGGAATTAGGGGTTACGGTGAGCGGGCAGGAAATTGGACATGAGGCTGAGTTCGGATCGGTCAAGGCCCTGTGGGTGGCGGAGCGGGCCCAGGGGCTGAGTGGCCGGGTCCTGCTCCTACTTCTTGTGTTCTTTAGATTTGAGGTGAGGATCAGATCAGCCATGATCTTATTGAATGGCGGAGCAGGCTCGAGGGGCCGATTGGCCTACTCCTGCTCCTATTTCTTATGTTCTTATGTTCAACCACCGTCTGCCCTACCTGTGACAGAGACTGTAGGTCCCGCATTGGACTCATCAGTCACCTGAGAACTCATTGTTGCCGGCCGACGGTGCGGAATTCTCCGATACAGGCACCCGGAACGTTGAGGCTAAGGATTCCAGCCCTGGAATTCGAGAGAGTAAACCCCCCACCGCCCCCCCCTCCCCACAATGGGGTTCACAGAGGATCCGGGTGGGGGTCTGCGTCCAATGCCCGCACGCTCTGTAGAAGGCACCGTGTGTCAGGGGTTGCGCTGGTGAGCGCGCGCTGACCCACCTTGAGGGACGATTTGTAGATGTAGGTCTCCAGGCCTCCGTCCGCGCGCTTCAACTTGCTGAACACGACCAGCTCCTCAAACAGGAAGACGTGGCGCATCGACTTCCGCCGCCCGCAGGAGACGGTGAATTGGTCGTGGCGGAGGAGCTGGCCCTGCTCCTTCAGGTTCACCTGGAAATATTGAGACCAGCCTTAGATTCACCCAAACTATCCACATGGAGATATCTGTACACTGACTGGTGTCTCTCAGTCCCCTCTCCCTCAGGGTGATATCTGTACACTGACTGGTGTCTCTCAGTCCCGCTCCCTCAGGGAGATATCTGTACACTGACTGGTGTCTCTCAGTCCCTCTCTCTCAGGGAGATATCTGTACACTGACTGGTGTCTCTCAGTCCCTCTCCCTCAGGGTGATATCTGTACACTGACTGGTGTCTCTCAGTCCCTCTCTCTCAGGGAGATATCTGTACACTGACTGGTGTCTCTCAGTCCCTCTCCCTCAGGGAGATATCTGTACACTGACTGGTGTCTCTCAGTCCCTCTCTCCTCAGGGAGATATCTGTACACTGACTGGTGTCTCTCAGTCCCTCTCCCTCAGGGTGATATCTGTACACTGACTGGTGTCTCTCAGTCCCTCTCCCTCAGGGAGATATCTGTACACTGACTGGTGTCTCTCAGTCCCCTCTCCCTCAGGGAGATATCTGTACACTGACTGGTGTCTCTCAGTCCCTCTCCCTCAGGGAGATATCTGTACACTGACTGGTGTCTCTCAGTCCCTCTCCTCAGGGAGATATCTGTACACTGACTGGTGTCTCTCAGTCCCTCTCCCTCAGGGAGATATCTGTACACTGACTGGTGTCTCTCAGTCTCTCTCTCAGGGAGATATCTGTACACTTACTGGTGTCTCTCAGTCCCTCTCTCTCAGGGAGATATCTGTACACTGACTGGTGTCTCTAATGTCCCTCTCCCTCAGGGAGGTATCTGTACACTGACTGGTGTCTCTCAGTCTCTCTCTCAGGGAGATATCTGTACACTGACTGGTGTCTCTCAGTCCCTCTCCCTCAGGGAGATATCTGTACAGTGACTGGTCCCAGAGGGTGAAAGGTCAGTGTCTGATCCATTGCTCCACCCAGTTCTCCTCTCTGTCAGGGGCTGGATTTTACTACAGGTCTCATAAGGAAAAAAGGACAGTGGCTGTAACCAGAGGTGTAACAAGGAAGCTCTTTGAATTAATTCTGTCACTCCCAACTTACGTCACAGCCCTTGATTGCGTCCATGGCCAGGAGGTTGTTGCCGTGGCGAAGTTGGAACTTGACCATTTCCATGGCAGCCCGCAGGCTGAGCAGCTCCTGGGCGCTGTCGGCGTCGCACTCACTCATCAGGTCCTGCAGCAGGAGGCCATAATTGATCATCCTCTGGATGGGCTTGAGTAGGTAGGAAGCCAGGTCCATGGTGTCACCCAGGAACAGCTGCCTCCTCTGGAGATATAAGAGCAGAGGGACAGGTTTAGAAATGGAGGGGATGGGTGTGCACTGAGGCACATGGAGTGAAATGGAGAGGGAGAGAGTTACACAGAGAGAGTAATAGAGAGGGAGAGAGTTACACACAGAGAGTAATGGAGAGGGAGAGAGTGACACAGGGAGAGTAATGGAGAGGGAGAGAGTGACACAGGGAGAGTAATGGAGAGGGAGAGAGTTACACAGGAAGAGTAATAGAGAGGGAGAGAGTTACACAGGGAGAGTAATAGAGAGGGAGAGAGTTACACAGAGTAATGGAGAGGGAGAGAGTTACACTGGGAGTAATGGAGAGGGAGAGAGTTACACAGAGTAATAGAGAGGGAGAGAGTTACACTGGGAGTAATGGAGAGGGAGAGAGTTACACAGAGTAATGGAGAGGGAGAGAGTTACACAGGGAGAGTAATAGAGAGGGAGAGCGGTACAGGGAGAGTCATGCACAGGGACAGAGTAACATGGAGAGAAAGGAAGAATGAGTGAGTAACCAAGACATTAATGCACAGGGAGAGAGTTACACAGAGACTAATGGAGAGGGAGCGAGTCACGTGGGTAATAGATAGGGATAGAGTTGCATGGAGGATATTGGAGAGGGAGAGCGTCACATGTAGAGTAATGGACAAGGAGATGTATGCGGGAAATAATGGACAAGAAGAGTTACATTTAGTATAATAGCTCAGCTAAGGTGGCATTCTGTAACTTTGTCCCTAGCCTCGGAGTGTAGCCAGGATATTTCACCTGCCCGCCCCTGCCTGGGATGAGTTCACCCAGCACAGACCTTGGTCCTTCCTGCTCTGTGTGGGGCTCAGCGCCAATTGGAGCCCCTCTACCGCCCGCCCCCCGGCTGGGATCAGCTCACTCAACACAGACTGAATCTCAACATTGTCCGGCGGAGGAACCATTTTCAGACTGAAACCTTGGGCGGCAGTGGCTGTTTCCGCTCGCTCAGGCTTGGCCCCGATTCACCCCGTTCCCCAGCACCAGACAAAACAAATCCGGCAAAACGTCATTACCTTGAAGAACGCGTTGCCGTGGCTCGCGAGGAGCGCGTCCGATTGCGGTTTGTTCTTCACGTAGAGGGCGTACATCGTAAACTGGTCTTTCTGCGGGGGCAGGGGGAGAGGAGTCACGTCACGTTACGGTAAAATCGAATAGAGTTACTACAAAGAGAAGACTGGGGTGGAGGGGGGTGATGACGGGGGGTTTGTCTCAAGACCCTTGAGGATATCGACAAGTTGAATCCTGATGCGCTGTTTACAATGATCCGAGATGAAGCTCAGGAGAGGGAAGCTGAATGGACAGATCAGATAGAACCTTCTTAATTTGTTCTTGGGATATGGGCGACACTGGCAAGGCTGCATTTAGCGCCCATTTCCCAGTTGCCCTGAGAAAGCGGTGGTGGGCCTCCTCCTTGATTGACTGTCTGTACAACTGAGTGTCTCGTTAGGGCCACTTCAGTGAGACATCAAGAGTCAACTATGTAGGGTAGGACTGGAGTCACGTGTAGATCCAGACCAGGTAAGGGCAGCAGGTTCCCTTCACTTGAAGGACATTAAGAAAGAAAGAAAGAACTTGCATTTATATAGCGCCTTTCACAACCTCAGGAAACGGGGGAGAATTGGAGGGTCAGTATCCTGGAATTCCCTCCCGAACTCCATTGTGGGTGTACCTTGACTACACGGACAGCAGCGGTTCAAGGAGATGGCCCACCATCACCTTCTCACGGCAACTAGGGGTGGGCAATAAATGGCCTCGGCAACTTCACCCACATCTCGAGAATACATACATCAAGAATCCGGGGAGAGGAAGGCTTGGACAAGGGATGATCTGATGAGTTTTTGTTTTGGTCAGACCCGGAGATCAATGATGCACTTCCGCAATGACATGCTTCTGCCAGAGAGGGCGACGCTGCGCAGAGCGAAAATTGTACTCGGCCACGAGGATACCCCAGTCTCCCCTCCCCTCGCTTAAAAGACTTGCATTTCTATAGCCGCCTTTCACGGCCAATGAAATGCATTTGAAGTGTACTCACTGTTTCAATGAATAGAAACACGGCAGCCAACTTGCGCTCAGCAAAGCCCCACAAACAGCAATGTGATAATGACCAGATCATCTGTTTTAGTGATGCTGGTTGAGGGATAAATATTGGCCCCAGGACACTGGGGAGAACTCCCCTGCTCTTCTTCTAATATTGGCCGTGGGATCTTTTAGGACAGACGGGGCCCTCGGATGAATGTCTCATCTGAAAGACGGCACCTCCGACAGTGCAGCGCTTCCCTCAGTACTGGCACTGGGAGTGTCGGCCCTGGATAATGGGGCTTGAGTTTCTGGAGTGGGGCCTCGGTTTAACGTCTCATCTGAAAGACGGGCACCTCCGACGGTGCAGCGCTCCCTCAGTACTGGCACCGGGAGTGTCGGCCCTGGATAATGGGGCTTGA
This sequence comes from Squalus acanthias, assembly GCA_030390025.1. Taxonomy (NCBI): domain Eukaryota; kingdom Metazoa; phylum Chordata; class Chondrichthyes; order Squaliformes; family Squalidae; genus Squalus; species Squalus acanthias. The sequence continues at coordinate 294,125 of JASTWF010000050.1, read as the reverse complement.
GTTTCTGGAGTGGGGCCTCGGTTTAACGTCTCATCTGAAAGACGGGCACCTCCGACGGTGCAGCGCTCCCTCAGTACTGGCACCGGGAGTGTCGGCCCTGGATTATGGGGGCTCGAGTCTCTGGAGCAGGACTTGAAGCCACGAAAAGAGAATGGAACGTGCAAGCCGGTACCGGCTCAGAGGGAAAAGGCGAGTCGCCGGATGAGCGCAGTTGGGCAATCTGCGCGGTACTTACATGGCGGAGGAAGCACTCGCCGAGGCGGAGCGGGCGAGCCAGGCAGCCCCGCAGCTCCTGCAGGAGGCGCTGCCCGTGGAAGGCCAGGAGCTTCTCCAGGTTGCCGAAGACGACGCCTCGCTTGCCGCGCAGGTCCTGCGGCACGTCTGGCCGATCCATCTCCGGGAAGTAGTTCTTGACGACGTGCGCCAGCGAGCCGACATACTCCTGCTCCGCGGCCAGCGCCTCGGCCAAGGCGCGGCGGGGTTTACTGAAAGGACCGGGGCGGGGGGTTGGGGGGGAATGAAAGAAAAGAAAGACTTGCCGTGAGCTGGGAGACGTGGAGCGGAAGCACTGCAGCGCCACCACTGGCAGGAGGACATAATTGCAGCAGGACACGTTTAGAAAGAAATGACTTGCACTTATCCAGCGCCTTTCACCACCTCAGGACGTCCCAAAGCCCTGTACAGCCAGTGAAGTACTTTTTGAAGTGCAGTCTATAATACGGGGCTCAAGTCTCCGGAGCAGGGCTCGAACCCACGACCTCCTGATTCAGATGTGAGAAGTCGCACAACACCAGGTTATAGTCCAACAGCTTTATTTGAAATCACAAGCTTTCGGAGCGCTGCTCCTTCGTCAGGTGAAGTGAAGAGATGCATATAGGCACAGCATATATAGTCAGAGAACACTGCCAGATGATTACAGTTAATCTTTCTAACTGCCCTTTATCACACCTCGGCAGAGAGATAATCACAGCAACCAAAGGTGTGGATGGTTCTCTGACTATATACGCTGTGCCTATATGCATCTCTTCACTTCACCTGATGAAGGAGCAGCCGCTCCGGAAGCTTGTGATTTCAAATAAAGCTGTTGGACTATAACCTGGTGTTGTGCGACTTCTCACATTTGTCCACCCCAGTCCAACACAGGCATCTCCGCATCCTGATTCAGAGGCAAGGGTGCTACCAACTGAGCAACGCGTGCCAAGGACGGGCAAGCGCCAGTCACTTTAGTGTCGATGGGAAACAAGAGGGCGAATTTTCACTTTTACTTTCGGGTGCAAAGGAGATTTACCAGACTGGTACCAGGGCTGAGGGACAACAGTTATGTGGAGAGACTAGGGAAGCTGGGATTGTTCTCCTTAGAACTTTCAAAAGGGAATTGGATAAATACATGGAAAGGAAACATTAGCAGGGCTATGGGGAAAGAGCAGGGAGGAGTGGGACTAATTGGAGAGCTCTTTCAAAGAGCACGATGGGCCGTATGGCCTCCTTCTGTGCTGTAAGATTCTACGAGCATTGATTCACCCCCCCAATGACTTCTCCAGGCAGGGGGGGAACCAGAGGAACCGATGTAGACCAGCGAGGTCAGGACGGGCGGCGAAGTTTTGGAGCGAGTTGGAGTTTGCGGCGGAGGGGGGAGGGGACAGAACATAAGAACCAGGAGCCAATCGGCCCCTCGAGCCCGCTCCGCCATTCAATAAGATCATGGCTGATCCAATCTTGGCCTCAACACCACTTTCCCGCTCTCTCCCCGTACCCCTTGACTCCCTTGTAGTTCAAATGTCTGTCAATCTCCGCCTTGAATATGTTCAGTGACTCCGCCTCCACAGCTCTCCGGGGTAGAGAATCCCAAAGATTCACGACCCTCTGAGAGAAGAAATTCCTCCTCATCTCCGTCTTAAATGGGAGACCCCTTATTTTGAAACTATGCCCCCTAATTCTAGATTCCCCCACTAGGGGAAACAACCTCTCAGCATTCACCCTGTCAATCCCCCTCAGAATCTTATATCTTTCAATAAGATCACCTCTCATTCTTCTAAACTCCAATGAGTAAAGGCCCAACCTGCTCAACCTTTCCTCATACGTCAACCCCTTCATCCCAGGAATCAACCTAGTGAACCTTCTCTGCACTGCCTCCAATGCAAGTACATCCTTCCTTAAATATAGAGACCAAAACTGTACGCAGTACTCCAGGTGCGGTCTCACCAGCGCCCTGGAAAGCTGCATCAAAACTTCCCTACTTTTATACTCCATACCCCTTGCAATAAAGGCCAACAGGGGTAAGAGGCCGGCGAGGAGGGAATTGGGGGTGAAACTGGACCCGGGCGGAGATGCAACCCAGGTGGAGTTGCACTCACCGACACGCCCGATATTAATTTCTACTGATGACGATGGAACTGAACATCAGGCGGAGCGCATGGCAGGCAAACGATGCGATGCGATGCGGCCGGTTTTGCGTCCCTGCCCGTGCCCAACTTCGTCCCCCTGAGTCTGGGGGGCGGGGGAAGGACGAGCGCGGATATGGATTCGCGGAGGTGGGGTTGGAAGCCGAAGGAAATAGGCTATTATGGAGATGGGTCGCAGGGATACCCGCAAAAACTTGCTTTAACGTGGTAAAATGTGCCAAGGCGCGTCACAGGAGGGTGATCGGACCAAAAGTGACCACATAAAGAGATATTAGGACAGGCGGGGTAGGTTTCGAGGAGCGTCTTAAAGGAGGAAAGAGAGGTAGAGGGACGGAGAGGTTTGGGCAGGGAATTCCGGAGCTTCGGGCCTCAGGCTGAAGGCACGGCCGCCAATGGTGGAGCGGTTAAAACAGGGGATGCTCAAGAGGCCAGAATTGGAGGAATGCAGAGATCTGGGAGGGTTGTAGGCCGGGAGGAGGTTACAGAGATAGGGAGAGAGGGGGGGGGGGGGGGCGAGGCCACGGTGGGATTTGAACACGAGGGTGAGAATTTTGAGATCCAGGCGTTGCCGACTGGGAGCCAATGTAGGTCAGCGAGCACAGAGGGTGATGGGTGAACGGGAGTTGCTGCGAGTTAAGATACTGGCAGCGTGGTTTCGAATGAGCTCAAGTTGATAAGACACGGGCATCCCGCTGGCCCACCTACCTGCCCTTGGTCTGCGGTTCCAGCCTGGGAGTGCCGCCCCAGGGGGCCTCGGCCAGAGCCCCGCCCGCCCTCGCCAACATGACGTGCTCCTTGGGCGAGCAGGTTCTGTCCACCAGCTCGGTGCTGGTAACCTCCAGCCCCTTGATGAAGACGCCCGTGCTGCTGCCGCTGTCGTGCGTTGGCTCGCTGACGGTCCTCTGGCCCCAGTTGCAGTCGGGGGCCTTTTGGCGGGCCAGGTCGAAGCTCTGGGCCTTCTTCAGCGCCCGCCGGGAGTCCTGAACGCGGGGCGGGAAGCCGCCCGGCGCTGGCCCCCCCCGCGGGGAGACCCTGAGGCGGAGGTCCGGCCCGCAGATCTCCGGGGTGGAGGCGTGGATGGGGGAGAAGGTCCCCAGGAGGTCGGAGTACTGGGGGGAACATCTGGGACTCCAGACCGACGGATCTCCATCGTGGTCTTCGGAGGGCGAAGCCAAGGACAGGGCCGAGAGTCCGGCGCCCATCGACTCCCTCCGGTCAGGAGGGGCGCTGCTGTTCAGTGAGGTCATGCTGAGCGAGGGGGTCATGACAGCGTTGGCGTGCCAAGGGTTCCTCCGTTCCAAACACGGCGTCCAATTGCCCCCGTGGCCCGCCGCGCCCTCGGGCGATTTCCGCCGACTGGCCCAGCACGGGGACAGCTGCTGCTCTGCGTCCGGCAACCCGCTGGTCCTGCGGGCGGCTGCCATCTTGCGAACGGCCGCCGACCTGGTCTCCTGGCACTTGGCCCGGCAAAAGGTCCACTGGTCCAGGCATCGCCGCTCCCCCAGCGCTTCCGCCAGCTCGCGCATCTCCAGGAACCGGGACTCGGGAATCTCGGGGTGGCGCTCTGCGTAGCGCTCCAGGCTGGCAATGGCCGCCTTGCAATGCCCGGGGGATAGGCAGTGCTCCATGCTGATGCCGGCCAGGTTCCGGATGCCCACCAACGCCCAGTTGTAGGCCTGCACGAGTTAAAAAAAAAACACATAACAGAGGAAGATTCTTTGTCCAGTAATAGGGAACGATTCACTCCATTCTGGTACTGTACGGCCCTTGTGTGTCTCAGAGTCAGCTCCTGTACATGTACAGTGCACAGCGGGTAAAAGGGAACGATTCACTCCCGTCTGGTACTGTACGGCCCGTGTGTGTCTCAGTGTCAGCTCTTGTACATGTACAGTACACAGCGGGTAAAAGGGAACGATTCACTCCCGTCTGGTACTGTACGGCCCGTGTGTGTCTCAGTGTCAGCTCTTGTACATGTACAGTACACAGCGGGTAAAAGGGAACGATTCACTCCCGTCTGGTACTGTACGGCCCGTGTGTGTCTCAGTGTCAGCTCCTGTACATGTACAGTACACAGCAGGTAAAAGGGAATGATTCACTCCATTCTGGTACTGTACGGCCTGTGTGTGTCTCAGTGAAAGCTCCTGTACATGTACAGCAGACAGCGGGTAAAAGGGAATGATTCACTCCTGTCTGGTACTGTACGGCCTGTGTGTGTCTCAGTGTCAGCTCCTGTACATGTACAGCACACAGCAGGTAAAAGGGAACAATTCACTCCCGTCTGGTACTGTACGGCCTGTGTGTGTCTCAGTGTCAGCTCCTGTACATGTACAGTACACAGTGGGTTAAAGGGAACGATTCACTCCCATCTGGTACTGTACGGCCTGTGTGTGTCTCAGTGTCAGCTCCTGTACATGTACAGTACACAGTGGGTTAAAGGGAACGATTCACTCCCATCTGGTACTGTATGGTTTTAATACTGCATGGTTTAATATACTTTTGTAACCCCCCCACCCCACCCAGGACCCTGTGTTACTGACTGTATCTCTACTGATGTTAATCCAGCTCCCTCACACTGTCACTCAGTAATCCCTCCCCCAGCGCCGTGTTACTGACTGTATCTCTACTGATGTTAATCCAGCTCCCTCACACTGTCACTCAGTAACACGTCCCCCAGCACCCTGTGTTACTGACTGTATCTCTACTGATGTTAATCCAGCTCCCTCACACTGTCACTCGGTAACCCCTCTCCCCAGCGCCCTGTGTTACTGACTGTATCTCTACTGATGTTAATCCAGCTCCCTCACACCTGTCACTCAGTAACCCCTCTCCCCCAGCACCCTGTGTTACTGACTATCTCTACTGATGTTAGAGAGTGTTTGAAGACCAGGACCTCAAACCCGGCGCCAAGCTCATGGTCTACAGAGCAGTAGTAATACCCGCCCTCCTGTATGCCTCAGAGACATGGACCATGAACAGCAGGCACCTCAGAGCACTGGAGAGGTACCACCAACGCTGCCTCCGCAAGATCCTGCAAATCCATTGGCAGGATAGGCGCACCAACGTCAGTGTTCTCGCTCAGGCCAACATCCCCAGCATCGAAGCTTTGACCACGCTCGATCACCTCCGATGGACAGGTCACATCGTCCGCATGCCCGATACGAGACTCCCAAAACAAGCGCTCTACTCGGAGCACTGACACGGCAAGAGAGCCCCAGGTGGGCAGAGGAAACGCTTCAAGGACACCCTCAAAGCCTCCTTGAAAAAGTGCAACATCCCCACCGACACCTGGGAATCCCTGGCCCAAGACCGTACAAAGTGGAGGAGAAGCATCCGGGATGGCGCCGAATACCTTGACTCTCTTCGACGGGAGCAAGCGGAAGCCAAGCGCAGGCAGCGCAAGGAGCGCACGTCAACCCAAGCACCCCACCCGCCCACCCCTTCAACCACCGTCTGCCCCACCTGTGACAGAGACTGTCGGTCCCGCATTGGACTCATCAGTCACCTGAGAACTCATTGTTAGTGTGGAAACAAGTCATCCTCGGTTCCGAGGGACTGCCTAAGAAGAAGAACTGATGTTAATCCAGCTCCCTCACACTGTCACTCAGTAACCCCTCCCCCAGCGCCCTGTGTTACTAACTGTATCTCTACTGATGTTAATCCAGCTCCCTCACACTGTCACTCAGTAACTCCTCCCCCAGCACCCTGTGTTACTGACTGTATCTCTACTGATGTTAATCCAGCTCCCACACACTGTCACTCAGTAACCCCTCTCCCAGTGCCCTGTGTTACTGACTGTATCTCTACTGATGTTAATCCAGCTCCCTCACACTGTCACTCAGTAACCCCTCTCCCAGTGCCCTGTGTTACTGACTGTATCTCTACTGATGTTAATCCAGCTCCCTCACACTGTCACTCAGTAACCCCTCCCCACAGCGCCCTGTGTTACTGACTGTATCTCTACTGATGTTAATCCAGCTCCCTCACACTATCACTCAGTAACCCCTTCCCCCAGCCCCCTGTGTTACTGACTGTATCTCTACTGATGTCAATCTCGCTCCCTCACACTGTCACTCAGTAACTCCTCCCCCAGCACCCTGTTACTGACTGTATCTCTACTGATGTTAATCCAGCTCCCTCACACTGTCACTCAGTAACCCCTCCCCCAGCGCCCTGTGTTACTGACTGTATCTCTACTGATGTTAATCCAGCTCCCTCACACTGTCACTCAGTAACTCCTCCCCCAGCACCCTGTTACTGACTGTATCTCTACTGATGTTAATCCAGCTCCCTCACACTGTCACTCAGTAACCCCTCCCCCAGCGCCGTGTTAATGACTGTATCTCTACTGATGTTAATCCAGCTCCCTCACACTGTCACTCAGTAACTCTCCCCAGCACCCTGTGTTACTGATTGTATCTCTACTGATGTTAATCCAGCTCCCTCACACTGTCACTCAGTAACCCCTCTCCCCAGCACCCTGTGTTACTGACTGTATCTCTACTGATGTTAATCCAGCTCCCTCACACTGTCACTCAGTAATCCCTCCTCCCAGCGCCCTGTGTTACTGACTGTATCTCTACTGATGTTAATCCAGCTCCCTCACACTGTCACTCAGTAACCCCTCCCCCCAGCGCCCTGTGTTACTGACTGTATCTCTACTGATGTTAATCCAGCTCCCTCACACTGTCACTCAGTAACCCCTTCCCCCAGCCCCCTGTGTTACTGACTGTATCTCTACTGATGTCAATCTCGCTCCCTCACACTGTCACTCAGTAACTCCTCCCCCAGCACCCTGTTACTGACTGTAACTCTACTGATGTTAATCCAGCTCCCTCACACTGTCACTCAGTAACCCTCCCCCCAGCACCCTGTGTTACTGACTGTATCTCTACTGATGTTAATCCAGCTCCCTCACCCTGTCACTCAGTAACCCCTCTCCCAGCGCCCTGTGTTACTGACTGCATCTCTACTGATGTTAATCCAGCTCCCTCACACTGTCACTCAGTAACCCCTCCCCCAGCACCCTGTGTTACTGACTGTATCTCTACTGATGTTAATCCAGCTCCCTCACACTGTCACTCAGTAATCCCTCCTCCCAGCGCCCTGTGTTACTGACTGTATCTCTACTGATGTTAATCCAGCTCCCTCACACTGTCACTCAGTAACCCCTCCCCACAGCGCCCTGTGTTACTGACTGTATCTCTACTGATGTTAATCCAGCTCCCTCACACTATCACTCAGTAACCCCTTCCCCCAGCCCCCTGTGTTACTGACTGTATCTCTACTGATGTCAATCTCGCTCCCTCACACTGTCACTCAGTAACTCCTCCCCCAGCACCCTGTTACTGACTGTATCTCTACTGATGTTAATCCAGCTCCCTCACACTGTCACTCAGTAACCCCTCCCCCAGCGCCCTGTGTTACTGACTGTATCTCTACTGATGTTAATCCAGCTCCCTCACACTGTCACTCAGTAACTCCTCCCCCAGTGCCCTGTGTTACTGACTGTATCTCGACTGATGTTAATCCAGCTCCCTCACACTGTCACTCAGTAACTCCTCCCCCAGCACCCTGTTACTGACTGTATCTCTACTGATGTTAATCCAGCTCCCTCACACTGTCACTCAGTAACCCCTCCCCCAGCGCCGTGTTAATGACTGTATCTCTACTGATGTTAATCCAGCTCCCTCACACTGTCACTCAGTAACTCTCCCCAGCACCCTGTGTTACTGATTGTATCTCTACTGATGTTAATCCAGCTCCCTCACACTGTCACTCAGTAACCCCTCTCCCCAGCACCCTGTGTTACTGACTGTATCTCTACTGATGTTAATCCAGCTCCCTCACACTGTCACTCAGTAACCCCTCCCCCCAGCACCCTGTGTTACTGACTGTATCTCTACTGATGTTAATCCAGCTCCCTCACACTGTCACTCAGTAACCCCTCTCCCAGCGCCCTGTGTTACTGACTGCATCTCTACTGATGTTAATCCAGCTCCCTCACACTGTCACTCAGTAACCCCTCCCCCAGCACCCTGTGTTACTGACTGTATCTCTACTGATGTTAATCCAGCTCCCTCACACTGTCACTCAGTAATCCCTCCTCCCAGCGCCCTGTGTTACTGACTGTATCTCTACTGATGTTAATCCAGCTCCCTCACACTGTCACTCAGTAACCCCTCCCCCCAGCGCCCTGTGTTACTGACTGTATCTCTACTGATGTTAATCCAGCTCCCTCACACTGTCACTCAGTAACCCCTTCCCCCAGCCCCCTGTGTTACTGACTGTATCTCTACTGATGTCAATCTCGCTCCCTCACACTGTCACTCAGTAACTCCTCCCCCAGCACCCTGTTACTGACTGTAACTCTACTGATGTTAATCCAGCTCCCTCACACTGTCACTCAGTAACCCCTCTCCCCCAGCACCCTGTGTTACTGACTGTATCTCTACTGATGTTAATCCAGCTCCCTCACACTGTCACTCAGTAACCCCTCCCCCAGCGCCCTGTGTTACTGACTGTATCTCTACTGATGTTAATCCAGCTCCCTCACACTGTCACTCAGTAACCCCTCCCCCAGCGCCCTGTGTTACTGTCTGTATCTCTACTGATGTTAATCCAGCTCCCTCACCCTGTCACTCAGTAACCCCTCTCCCAGCGCCCTGTGTTACTGACTGCATCTCTACTGATGTTAATCCAGCTCCCTCACACTGTCACTCAGTAACCCCTCCCCCAGCACCCTGTGTTACTGACTGTATCTCTACTGATGTTAATCCAGCTCCCTCACACTGTCACTCAGTAATCCCTCCTCCCAGCGCCCTGTGTTACTGACTGTATCTCTACTGATGTTAATCCAGCTCCCTCACACTGTCACTCAGTAACCCCTCCCCCCAGCGCCCTGTGTTACTGACTGTATCTCTACTGATGTTAATCCAGCTCCCACACACTGTCACTCAGTAACCCCTCCCCCCAGCACCCTGTGTTACTGACTGTATCTGTACTGATGTTAATCCAGCTCCCTCACACTGTCTCTCAGTAACCCCTCCCCCCAGCACCCTGTGTTACTGACTGTATCTCTACTGATGTTAATCCAGCTCCCTCACACGGTCACTCAATAACCCCTCCCCCAGCGCCCTGTGTTACTGACTCTATCTCTACTGATGTTAATCCAGCTCCCACACACTGTCACTCAGTAACCTCTCCCCCAGCGCCCTGTGTCACTGACTGTATCTGTACTGATGTTAATCCAGCTCCCTCACACTGTCTCTCAGTAACCCCTCCCCCCAGCGCCCTGTGTTACTGACTGTATCTCTACTGATGTTAATCCAGCTCCTTCACACTGTCACTCAGTAACCCCTCTCCCCCAGCACCCTGTGTTACTGACTGTATCTCTACTGATGTTAATCTCGCTCCCTCACACGGTCACTCAGTAACCCCTCCCCCAGCGCCCTGTATTACTGACTTTATCTCTGCTGATGTTAATCCAGCTCCCACACACTGTCACTCAGTAACCCCTCCCCCAGCACCCTGTGTTACTGACTGTATCTGTACTGATGTTAATCCAGCTCCCTCATACTGTCGCTCGGTAACCCCTCCCTCCCTCGTGAGCCAGACTCTTACCATCTTGAAGAAATCGTAGAGCCGGATGGTCCTATCGATGGTGAGTCGACACTGCTCCGCCCGCTGGGTGAAGTCCGTCAGCTGCGACCTGTAACTCCGTAGCTTGTCAGTGAAAGCCTGAAGTTGCGGGGAGACGGAGGACTCCCAGTGCGCCATATCCTGGAGAAGCTCCTGTCCTTTCTGACAGTATTCCTGATCGAATCAAGCGGGGTGGGGGTGTGGGGGGGAGCGGGAGGGAAAGCAATTGTTCAGTGTGAACTGCCGATGCTTTTCCTCGACATATTGTATTACAACAACTTTCATTTATCCAGCGCCTTTAATGTAGAAAAAACAGCGCAAGGCGCTTCGGAGAGACTTGAAGCTAAGCCGGGTCTTCAAGGAGGTGAGGGGTCCATTTTTTTTGTCTCATAATGCTCCTGTGAAGCGCCTTAGGACGTTTTACTGCAGCAACTACTTACTGTTCCAATGAAGCTCAACGTAAGCTCGAGGAACAGCACCTCATCTTTCGATTAGGCACTTTACAGCCTTCCGGACTCAACATCGAGTTCAACAATTTCAGACAATAATCCCTGCCCCCATTTTTCATGCTGTATGATTTTGCCATTCCCATTTGCAACATTTTATCTTTCCTGCCTCTTACATAAGCACAGTGTTCTTTCAATTCCTTCCTCCCCTCCTAAACACGCCCCCCCTTGTCTCTGCACCTGCTTAATATCTGTTACATCTCCAGCTTTTTCCAGTTCTGACGAAAGGTCTTCGACCTGAAACGTTAACTCTGTTTCTCTCTCCACGGATGCTGCCTGGCCTGCTGAGTATTTCCAGCATTTTCTGTTGTTATTTCAGATTTCCAGCATCCGCAGTATTTTGCTATTGTATTTATACTGTGCCTTTATTTTTAAAAATTCGTTCCAGGGATGTGGGCGTCGCTGGCAAGGCCAGCATTTATTGCCCATCCCTGGTTGCCCTTGAGAAGGTGGTGGTGAGCCGCCTTCTTGAACCGCTGCAGTCCGTGTGGTGAAGGTACTCCCACAGTGCTGTTAGGGAGGGAGTTCCAGGATTTTGACCCAGCGACGATGAAGGATCGGCGATATACTTCTAAATCAGGATGGTGTGTGACTCGGAGGGGAACTTGGAGGTGGTGGTGTTCCTATGTGCCTGCTGCCCTCGTCCTTCTGGGTGGTAGAGGTTGCGGGTTTGGGAGGTGCTGTCGAAGAAGCCTTGGCGAGTTGCTGCAGTGCATCTTGTAGATGGTATACACTGCAGCCACGGTACGCTGGTGGTGGAGGGAGTGAATGTTTAAGGTGAGAAGTCGCACAACACCAGGTTATAGTCCAACAGCTTTATTTGAAATCACATAATTTCAAATAAAGCTGTTGGACTATAACCTGGTGTTGTGCGACTTCTCACATTTGTCCACCCCAGTCCAACACCGGCATCTCCACATAATGTTTAAGGTGGTGGATGGGGTGCCAATCAAGCGGGCTGCTTTATCCTGGATGGTGTCGAGCTTCTTGAGTGTTGTTGGAGCTGCACTCATCCAGGCAAGTGGAGGGTATTCCATCACACTCCTGACTTGTGTCTTGTAGATGGTGGAAAGGCTTTGGGGAGTCAGGAGGTGAGACACTCTCTGCAGAATACCCAGCCTCTGACCTGCTCTTGGGGCCACAGTATTTATGTGGCTGGTCCAGGCAAGACTCTGGTCAATGGTGACCCCCAGGATGTTGCTGGTGGGGGATTCGGCGATGGTAATGCCGTTGAATGTCAAGGGGCGGTGGTTAGACACTCTCTTGTTGGAGATAGTCATTGCCTGGCACTTGTGTGGCGCGAATGTTACTTGCCACTTATCAGCCCAAGCCTGAATGTTGTCCAGGTCTTGCTGCATGCGGGCGTGGATTGCTTCATTATCTGGGGAGTTGCGAATGGAACTGAACACTGTGCAGTCATCAGCGAACATTCCCACTTCTGACCTTATGTTGGAGGGAAGGTCATTGATGAAGCAGCTGAAGATGGTTGGGCCTAGGACACTGCTCTGAGGAACTCCTGTAGCGATGTCCTGGGCCTGAGATGATTGACCTCCAACAACCACAACCATCTTCCTTTGTGCTAGGTATGACTCCAGCCAGTGGAGAATTTACCCCCTGATTCCTATTGACTTCAATTTTACTCAGGCTCCTTGATGCCACACTCGGTCAAATGCTACCTTGATGTCAAGAGCAGTCACTCTCACTTCACCTCTGGAATTCAGCTCTTTTTTTTATATTCGTTCCTGGGATGTGGACGTCGCTGGCAAAGCCAGCATTTATTGCCCATCCCGAGTTGCCCTTGAGAAGGTGGTGGTGAGCCGCCTTCTTGAACCGCTGCAGTCCGTGTGGTGAAGGTACCCCCACAGTGCTGTTAGGGAGGGAGTTCCAGGATTTTGACCCAGCGACGATGAAGGAACGGCGATATACTTCCAAGTCAGGATGGTGTGTGACTTGGAGGATGGTGGAAAGGCATTGGGGAGTCAGGAGGTGAGACACTCGCCGCAGAATACCCAGCCTCTGACCTGCTCTTGTTGCCACAGTATTTATGTGGCTGATCCAGTTAAGTTTCTGGTCAATGGTGACCCCCCAGGATGTTGATGGTGGGGGATTCGGCGATGGTAATGCCGTTGAATGTCAAGGGGCGGTGGTTATACTCTCACTTGTTGGAGATAGTCGTTGCCTGGCACTTGTGTGGCGCGAACGTTACCTGCCACTTATCAGCCCAAGCCTGAACGTCGTCCAGGTCTTGTTGCATGCGGGCATGTTTGGACCAAGGCTGTAAGGAGCTCTGGAGCCGAGTGGTCCTTGCGGAACCCAAACTGACCAGGGTTGGTCCACTGGCTTGATGGTAATGGTAGAGTGAGGGATGTGCCGGTTCATGAGGTTATAGATTGTGGTGGAATACAATTCTGCTGCTGATGATGGCCCACAGTGCCTCATGGATGCCCAGTTTTGCACTGCTAGATCTGTTCTGAATCTATCCCATTTAGCACAGTGGTAGTGCTACACAACACGATGGAGGGTGTCCTCCGTGTGAAGACGGGTCTTCGTTTCCACAAGGACTGTGCGGTGGTCACTGCCACCAATGCTGTCATGGACAGATGCATCTGTGACAGGTAGATTGGTGAGGACGAGGTCAAGTAGGTTTTTCCCCTCGTGTTGGTTCTCTCACCACCTGCCGCAGGCCCAGGCTGGCAGCTATGTCCTTCAGGACTCGGTCAGTGGTGGTGCTACTGAGCCACTCTTGGTGATGGACATTGAAGTCCCCCACTCAGAGTACATTCTGTGCCCTTGCTACTCTCAGTGCTTCTTCCAAGTGGTGTTCGACATGGGAGTACTGATTCACCAGCTGAGGGAGGGCGGTAGGTGGTAATCAGCAGGAGGTTTCCTTGCCCATGCTTGACCTGAAGCCACGAGACTCGTGGGGTCCGGAGTCAATGTTGAGAACTCCCAGGGCCACTCCTTCCCGACTGTATACCACTGTACCGCCTCCTCTGGTGACTCTGTCCTGCCGATGGGACAGGACATACCCAGGGATGGTGATGGAGGAGTCTGGGACATTGGCTGAAAGGTATGATTCTGTGAGTATGACTATGTCAGGCTGTTGCTTGACTAGTCTGTGTGACAGCTCTCCATCAATTTTGACACGAGTCCCCAGATGTTGGTGAGGAGGACTTTGCAGGGTCGACTGGGCTGGGTGTGCCGTTGCCGTGTCCGAAGCCGGTGCCGAGGTCAATGCCGGGTGGTCCGTCCGGTTTTATTCTTATTATTGTTTTCTGTCGCGGTTTGTTACAACTGAGTGTCTCGCTAGGCCATATCAGAGGGCAGTTAAGAGTCAACCACATTGCTGTGGGTCGAGAGTCACATATAGGCCAGACCGGGTAAGGAGGGTAGATTTCCCTCCCGAAAGGACATTAGTGAACCAGATTTTACGGCAATCCGATTGTTTCATGGTCACCATTACTGATACTAGCTAACATAGCAACTACGTCCCAAAGCACTTCAGAGGAGCGTTGTCAGCCAAAATTTGACACCGAGCCACATAAGGAGACATTAGGACAAGTGATCAAAAGCTTGGTCAAAGAGGTAAGTTTTAAGGAGTGTCCTAAAGGAGGAGAGAGAGGTAGAGAGGCGGAACCTCGGGCCTAGGCACCGCTGACACTTTAGCCCTAGACCAGGCCTGCAGCTGCTTTCTCAGACGTAATTTATGAGAGACCGTTCACTTCACATTCCAAAGCGCCCATGAATGACTACAATAGAGACTCCATTTCAAATAATGTCGGCAAACGCGGCAGCCATTTTATGCAAGATCTCACAAACAGCAATGAGATGAAGAACCGGTTAATCTGGGTTCTTTTTCTGGTGGTGTTGGTTGAGGGGGGGACACCGGGGAGAACTCCCCTTGCTCTTCTTCCAATAGTGGCAGTGGGATCTTTAACGTACAACTGAGGGGGCAGACGGGGGCCTCGGTTTAACGTCTCATCCGAAGGACGGCACCATCGACAGTGCGGCGCTCCCTCGGTGCTGGCGCCGGGAGTGTCGGCCCTGGATTATGAGGCTCGAGTCTCAGGAGTGGAGGCTCGAACCCACGACCTTTAGAGTCTTAGGGCTGGATTTTGATACTGGGGCGGGTTGGGGTCGTGTCATCCGCATTTCGTGTTATCCACCCGCCTGCAATTGGATGTGGGAGATTGATGCGATTTTCACCTAATTGGGCAATTGAGTTCCAGCATGTGGGAACCCATGACCCAATTAGTGGTTTCAGTCTGAAAGTCGCCTCTGATGATGTCATCATTGCTGCTGCATTGAAGGTCTTCAGAGACTGCCTGGTCTCAGAGACTGCCTGGCCTTTGCTGTGAGAGGACCTGGATGCAAAATGAGCAGCAGCTGAGAGAGAGAGAGAGAGATTTTTTTTTGTATCCAGGTCCTCTCACAGCAAAGGCCAGGCAGTCTCTGAAGACATTCAATGCAGCAGCATCAGAGGCGACTTTCAGACCTAATACTACTACTACCTTCATCACATCTCCGTTGTAATAGTGGACCTGCAGCTGATAGTCAGCTATCCACTTGTGCTCCCGCCAGGTTTCACTGGCGTGTTTCACATCAGGCGTGCTTCACGTGGGAAAAGGGTTAAACTAGCTAAAACGTTTCAAAATGGCATTACAGAGCCAATTTAGGGCTTGTTAAGGGCTTTAATGGCCTCTCCCGCCTCTTGGAGGCGGAACACCGCACACGATTTTATCAAAATTGCGTGGAGGCGGAATGGAGGCGGGATCAGGTCCGCCCACCACTTTTCGCAATTTTAACCCCCCACACGCCTCCAAACCCGCCTCCACGGCCCTATGAAAATCCAGCCCGCTGAGTGGTAGAGTGGGGGGGGGGTGGGGTGGTGGGGGGGCTAGGTGGGACAGTGTGAGACTGACTGAGCTAAGCTGTCACAGCCAAGCTGAGCACTGAGACCGGGGAACCAGGTGGATGGCGATTTCTCAGCAGCTCGGTTTGGAGACTCTAACAAGGCGATGGCTTTGAGAGTTGGTGCGCGCCCGGGTGGCCAAGGAAAGAATGCGGAGCGCGTGAAATGTTCACCGGTGATATCGCCGTCGCTAGCCTCCTGCCTCCCCTGCTTACCAGTGCCGTGTGGTTGAAGTCTCGAAACTCCTGTTGCCTCTTCTGGAGAGCAGGGAGCGAGTCTCCCATCTCCTCACTCTTGTCCAGCTGTGGTTGTCCCACATCTCTGAACCAGTCACTCACCTGGGTGGGAGAGGGAGGGGGGGGGGGGAGGCGGAGGGGAAAGAGTGGGAGATAAAACATGAAATGATGAAAGGAACAGGCCTGATTGAAGTCAAGAAGAAAAGTTTTTGTGCATGTGTCTGTGTGTGCGCGAGTGTGTCAGTGTGTGCACAGGTGTATGTGTGTGCACGTGTCTGTGTGCGCATGGGTGTGTGTGTGTGAGAGAGTGTGTCTGTGTGTGCACAGGTGTTCAGCTGTGTGCGTGTTTGTGTGTGTGTGTGTACACACGAGTGTTTGGGTGTGTACATGTGTGTGTGTGTGCGCGCGCGGTGTTTGGGTGTGTATGCGTCAGCGTGTGTACGGGCGTTTGTGTGAGAGTGTGTCAATGAGTGCACGGGCGTGTGTGTGTGAGTGCGTCAGTGTGCGTGCGTGTTTGTGTGTCTGTGCGCGCGGGTGTTTTCGTGTCTGTCTGTGTGTTCACGCGATTTTGGATGTGCACGTGTTTGTACGTGTGTGCACGAGTGCCTATAGATCGCTGGTTATCTCCATAATCTATAGATCATGTCCCGTTCTGCATCCTATAGATTCCTGGCTAGATTTATGTTCTATAGTTTATTGTCTGCCTCTGCGTCCTATAGATTCCCGGAAAGATCTGTATTCTGTAAATGATTGTCCAGCTCTGCATCCTATAGATTCCCAGCTAGATCTGTGTTTTATCAATTATTGTCTGCCTCTGTATCCTATAGATTCCTGGATAGATCTGTATTCCATAAATTATTGTCTGTATCTGTGTCCTATAGATTCCCGGATAGATCTGTATTCTATAAATTATTGTCTGCATCCGTGTCCTATAGATTCCGGGCGAGATCTTTATTCTATAGATTATTATCCAGCTCTGCGTCCTGTAGATTCCTGACTGGATCTAGTCCAATGTATCTAATTCTATACATTATTGTCCAGTTCTTTGTCCTATAGATTCCCAGGCTAGCTCTGTATTCTATAGATTATCAGGTTCTCTAACCTATTGATTCCTCAGCAGCTCTATAAATTCCTGACTAGATCCATCTCCTATAGATCAGTCCATTTCTTTATCCCATAGATCCTGCATGCTATAGGTTATTGGCCGAATCTGTATCCTAGATATTCCTGGCTAGCGCCATAGCCTATAGATTCCTGGTTAGCTCAGTTTCCTATAGATTATTGTCTAGAAAAAAGAAGAAAAAACTGGCATTGATACGTAGTACTTTTGGAAGTAAAGTCACTGTTCCAATCTGGGGAAACGCGGCAGCCAATTTGCACACATTATGGTCCCACAAACAGTAATGTGATAACGACCAGTTAATCTGTTTTAGGTGTTACATAGAAACATAGAAGATAGGAGCAGGAGTAGGCCATTCGGCCCCTCGAGTCTGCTCCACCATTCGATGAGATCATGGCTGATCATCCAAACTCAGTACCCTGTACCTGCCTTCTCCCCATATCCCTTGATCCCTTTAGCCTTAAGAAATATATCTAACTCCTTCTTGAATATATTTAATGACTTGTCCTCAACTACCTTCTGTGGTAGAGAATTCCACAGGTTCACCACTCTCTGGGTGAAGAAATTCTTCCTAATTTCTGTCCTAAATGGCTTACCCCTTATCCTTAGATTATGACCCCTGGTTCTGGACTCTCCGACCATCGGGAACATTCTTCCTGCATCTAGTTTGTCCAGACCTGTCAGAATTTTATATGTTTCGATGAGATCCCCTCTCATTCTTCTAAACTCCAGCGAGTATAAGCCCAATCGACCCAATCTCTCCTCATATATCATTCCTGCCATCCCAGGTATCAGCCTTGTGAATCTTCTCTGAACTCCCTCCATGGCAAGAACATCCTTCCTCAGATAAGGCGACCAAAACTGCACACAGTACTCAAGGTGTGGTCTCAGCAAGGCCCTGTACAACTGCAGCAGGACATCCCTGTTCCTATACTCAAACCCTTTCGCTATGAAGGCCAACATACCATTTGCCTTCTTCACCGCCTGCTGTTGATTGAGGGATAAATATTGTCCAGGAAAACTGAGCGAGCTGCCCTGCTTTTCTTCCAAATAGTGGCCGTGGGATGTTTTACGTCCAACTGAGAGGGCGAGCGGGGCCTCAGGTTTAACGTCTCATCCGAAAGACAGCACCTCCGACAGTGCAGCGCTCCCTCAGCACTGCGCCGAGAGTGTCAGCTGAGGTTTTTGTGCACAAGTCCCTGGTGAGGGACTTCGAACCCACGACCTTCTGACTCAGAGGCGAGAGTGAGGCCCACAGAGCCAAGCTTGTCTAGCTCTGTGTCCGATAGAATCCCAGCCAGTAACCGGCTTCAATACAGTAAAACCGATCCCCTATCGATACACGGCCGGTTGGGTCGGTCCACACCGCTGACGTCTACCTACCATTCCCCGCCACATTCCCGGGCACGGGAGCCTTCTCCTCTTTTGCCAGATTTTCTGCTCTAACCTCTGGACCCATTTGTTCTTTTTTTTTTTCCTTGTCCCATTACCATTCCTTTTTGCCTTCCACCATCATCCCTTTTGTCATTTAACCATTTCCGCCCACCTCCCTATCACGGACCTTCCCATTTGTTCTCTCCTTCCGCACCCTTTCCCCTGCATCTGCACTTGCTTAAAAGCTGTGCACACGAACAGGAGGAGGCCATTCAGCCCCTCGAGCCTGTTCATAGAATCGTAGAAAGTTACAGCACGGAAGGAGGCCATTTCGGCCCATCGTGTCCGCGCCGGCCAACGAAGAGCCATCCAGCCTAATCCCACTTCCCAGCTCTTGGTCCGTAGCCCTGCAGGTTACAGCATCCCAAGTGCACATCCAATTACTTTTTAAACGTGGTTAGGGTTCCTGCCTCTACCACCCTTTCAGGCAGTGAGTTCCAGACCCCCCACAACCCTCTGGGTGAAGAAATTTCCCCTCAAATCCCCTCTTAACCTTCCCCCAATTACTTTAAATCTGTGCCCCCTGGTTTTTGACCCCTCTGCTAAGGGAAATAGGTCCTTTCTATCCACTTTATCTAGGTCCCTCATAATTTTATACACCTCAATAAGGTCTCCCCTCAGCCTCCTCTGTTCCAAGGATAACAGACCCAGCCTATCCAGTCTTTCCTCATAGCTAAGATTCTCTACTCCCGGCAACATCCTTGTAAATCTCCTCTGTACCCTCTCTAGTGCAATCACATCTTTCCTGTAATGTGGTGACCAGAACTGCACGCAGTACTCTAGCTGAGGCCTAACTAGTGTTTTATACAGTTGAAGCATAACCCCCCCTGCTCTTGTATTCTTTGCCACGGCTAATAAAGTCAAGCATTCGTAATGCCTTCTTAACCACCTTATCTACCTGGCCTGCTACCTTCAGGGATCTGTGGACATGCACTCCAAGGTCCCTTTGTTCCTCTACACTACTCAGTGTCCTACCATTTAATGTGTATACCCTTTCCTTGTTAGCCCTCCCCAAATGCATTACCTCACACTTCTCCGGATTGAATTCCATTTGCCACTGTTCTGCCCACCTGACCAATTTATTGATATCTTCCTGCAGTCTACAGCTTCCTTCTTCAGCTTCCTTGTTCCGCCGTTCAATTAGATCATGGCTGATCTGTATCTTAACTCCATCTACCTGCCTTGGTTCCACGACCGTCAATACAATTGGCTAAAAAAGAATCTATCAATCTCAGTTTTGAAATTTTCAATTGACTCGCCAGCCTCAACAACTTTTTTGGGGGGGCGGGAGATGGTGGAGAGAGAGTTCCAGGTTTCATAGTATCATTGCACAATACAGCACAGAAGGAGGCCATTCGGCTTCCTGGCATCACCCCTGAACAGTAAGGTTGTGCCTCCCACCTTGTTGTGCCCCCTTCATCCCGAACATCTTCCAGTTCTGATGAAAAGTTATGGGCCTGAAACGTTAGCGCCGTCTCTCTTTCAGAAAAGTGCGAAGTGATACATTTTGGTAGGAAGAACGAGGAGAGGTAATATAAACTAAAGGGTACAATCCTGAAGCGGGTGCATGAACAGAGAGACCTGAGGGTATATGTGCACAAATCGTTGAAGGTGGCAGGGCAGGTTGAGAAAGCGGTTAAAAAAGCCTACGGGATCCTGGGCTTCATAAATAGAGGCACAGAGTACAAAAGCAAGGAAGTTAAGATGAACCGTTATAAAACACTGGTACGGCCACAACTGGAGTATTGTGTCCAATTCTGGGCACCGCACTTTAGGAAGGATGCGAAGGCCTTGGAGAGGGTGCAGAAAAGATTTACAAGGATGGTTCCAGGGACGAGGGACTTCAGTTACGTGGATAGACTGGAGAAGCTGGGGTTGTTCTCCTTGGAGCAGAGAAGGTTAAGAGGAGATTTGATAGAGGTGTTCAAAATCACGAGGGGTCGGGACAGAGTAGAGAGAGAGAAACTGTTCCCATTGGCGGAAGGGTCGAGAACCAGAGGACGCAGATTTAAGGTGATTGGCAGAAGATCCAAAGACGACATGAGGAAAAACTTTTTTACGCAGCGAGTGGTTAGGATCTGGAATGCACTGCCTGAGAGGGTGGTGGAGGCAGATTCAATCACAGCTTTCAAAAGAGAATTGGATTAATACCTGAAGGAAAAAAATTGCAGGGCTACGGGGAAAGGGCTGGGGGAGTGGGACGAGCTGAAGTGGCTCTTGCAGAGAGCCGGCACGGGCTCGATGGGCCGAATGGCCTCCTTCTGTGCTGTAACCATTCTGTGATTCTCTCTCCACAGATGCTGCCTGACCTGCTGAGTGCTTCCAGCATTTACTGTTTTTGTTTCAGATTTTCAGCAGTGTTCTGCTTTGGCTGTGCCTGCAGGAGAACGTGAAAGGAAATAAATAAATCAAACTTTATTCGTTCACGGGATGTGGGCGTCGCTGGCAAGGCCGGCATTTATTGCCCATCCCTAACTGCCCTCGAGAAGGTGGTGGTGAGCCACCTTCTTGAACCGCTGCAGTCCGTGTGGTGAAGGTACTCCCACAGCGCTGACTTTGTCGTAGTGGTTTGGTACAACTGAGTGGCTCGCTAGGCCATTTCAGAGGGCAGTTAAGAGTCAACCACATTGCTGTGGGTCTGGAGTCACATATCGGCCAGACCGGTGAAGGAGGGTAGATTTCCTTCCCTAAAGGACATTAGTGAACCAGTTGGGGTTTTTTTAACGACAATCAGGTAGTTTCATGATCGCCATGGATTACTGATACTAGCTTCTTAATTCCAGATTTATTTAATGAACTGAATTTAAGTTTCCCCAGCTGCCGTGACGGGATTTGAACTCACGTCTCCAGATTATTAGTCCAGGCCTCCGGATTACTAGTCCAGTAACATAACCATTTACGCTACCGTACCCCTGATTTCTTGCTGGAATAATTGTTTGGTAGACAATGGTCTAGGTGTTAGTCCACTTTCCGCCATCCCGTCAGAGATTCATTTGTCAAGCCTGCCAGTACCTCTCGAAACTGGTCTTCGAACCACCAGAACTCGGCTAGACTCTCCAGGTCCTTCTGGCGCTTGTTGGACACCTGAACCAGGCGATGGACCTCCTCATCCACCTGGTTATAGAGGGCACAGGTCGTCTCCATGGCATCCCTGTCGGTAATTTAGAATGCCACAATCAGTAGAGGCAATTTGGTTTGCTTTGCTTGCTCCCAATCCTCCTTAGATACGGGGGTGGTGCCAGAGGACTGGAGAATTGCAAATGTTACACCCTTGTTCAAAAAAGGGTGTAAGGATAAACCCAGCAACTGCAGGCCAGTCAGTTTAACCTCGGTAGTGGGGAAGCTTTTAGAAACGATAATGCGGGACAAAATTAACAGTCACTCGGACAAGTGTGGATTAATTAAGGAAAGCCAGCACGGATTTGTCAAAGGCAAATCGTGTTTAACTAACTTGATTGAGTTTTTTGATGAGGTAACAGAGAGGGTTGATGAGGGCAATGCGGTTGATGTGGTGTACATAGATTTCCAAAAGGCGTTCGACAAAGTGCCACATAATAGGCTTGCCAGCAAAGTTGAAGCCCATGGAATAAAAGGGACAGTGGCAGCATGGATACGAAATTGGCTAAGTGACAGGAAACTGAGAGTAGTGGTGAACGGTTGTTTATCGGACTGGAGGAAGGTACAAAGTGGTGTTCCCCAGGGGGCCGGTACTAGGACCACTGCTTTTCTTGATATATATTAACTTGGGTGTACAGGGCACAATTTCAAAATTTGCAGATGACACAAAACTTGGAAGTATAGTGAACAATGAGGAGGATAGTGATAGACTTCAAGAGGACATAGACAGGTTGGTGGAATGGGTGGATGCGTGGCAGATGAAATTTAACGCAGAAAAGTGCGAAGTGATACATTTTGGTAGGAAGAACGAACAGAGGCAATATAAACTGAAGGGTACAATTCTAAGGGGCATGCATGAACAAAGAGACCTGGGTATATATGTGCACAAATCGTTGAAGGTGGCAGGGCAGGTTGAGAAAGCGGTTAAAAAAGCATACGGGATCCTGGGCTTCATAAATAGAGGCATAGAGTACAAAAGCAAGGAAGTTATGATGAATCTTTATAAAACACTGGTTCGGCCTTAACTGGAGTATTGTGTCCAATTCTGGGCACCGCACTTTAGGAAGGATGTGAAGGCCTTAG
Source organism: Squalus acanthias (assembly GCA_030390025.1). Lineage (NCBI taxonomy): Eukaryota > Metazoa > Chordata > Chondrichthyes > Squaliformes > Squalidae > Squalus > Squalus acanthias. Next base: position 271,677 of record JASTWF010000050.1, on the reverse strand, counting down.
AGAGGGTGCAGAAAAGATTTACAAGAATGGTTCCAGGGATGAGGGACTTCAGTTACTTGGATAGACTGGAGAAACTGGGGTTGTTCTCCTTGGAGCAGAGAAGGTTGAGAGGAGATTTGATAGAAGTGTTCAAAATCATGAGAGGTCTAGACAGAGTAGATAGAGAGAAACTGTTCCCATTGGCGGAAGGGTCGAGAACCAGAGGACACAGATTTAAGGTGATTGGCAGAAGAACCAAAGGCGACATGAGGAAAAACTTTTTTACGCAGCGAGTGGTTAGGATCTGGAATTCACTGCCTGAAAGGGTGGTGGAGGCAGATTCAATCGTGGCTTTCAAAAGGGAGTTGGATAAGTACCTGAAGGAAAAAAATGTGCAGGGCTACGGGGAAAGGGCGGGGGGAGTGGGACTAGCTGAAGTGCTCTTGCAGAGAGCCGGCACGGGCTCGACGGGCCGAATGGCCTCTTCTGTGCTGTAACTATTCTATGATTTTATTGAACACCATCTGGGTTACAGACAGTGCTTGACCCACTACCCCACCCAGTCGCCTGTCAAAGAGAGGAGACCGTCACACCCCCTCTTTTTGGGGCTGGTTTGACCCCATGTCCCAGAGGGTGAAAGGTGAGTGTCTGACCCACTGCCCCACCCAGTCCCCCATCAGAGACAGAAGCTAATCCCAGTAAAATAACCATTACGCTACCGTTCCCTTACAATCAGAGGTGCTGTTTTAAACAACAATTATCTGATCGATTTAGCTGCCAAACAGTTAAAAGTGAGACATCGCTTAAAAAACTGCCTCTGATGCCAAGAGAGTCCAGTTGCCAGCCCCCGCGGGGCTGAACCATGACCTCTGCCTTTCTAAGTCACACTGATTTCGTGGGACCGGAATTCTGTTGGCCAGCAGCAGGGCTTCAAAGGGTGCGGGGGAGGAGCTCTGAACATCATGAGCCAGTGACATTCCTGAGCGAGAAAGCAGCCCACGATCTGGGGGGGTGGGGGGGGCGGGGGGCGGTGAGCGGAATAATCAGCAGCATTGTGAGGGCGAATGTGATGTGACCTTTCAGACGGAGCCAAGTCATTAAAGAGAGACTGCGAGGGAAGCGTCTGTTAAAAGTCACATGAAAAAATTCTCTCAATCTCAGGAACATCAAATTCGGACGCTGTGCCTGGATAATAGGGTCAGGCCTTTGACCTTTCACCCTCTGGAGTCAAATCCAGCCCCAGATGGATGGGGATGAAGGTCTCCTTTCTCTGATGGGGGACTGGGTGGGGCAGTGGGGCAGAACATTGACCTTTCACCCTCTTGGGTCAAATCTAGCCCCAGATGGAGGGGGATGAAGGTCTCCTTTCTCTGATGGGGGACTGGGTGGGGCAGTGGGTCAGATGCTGACCTTTCACCCTTGGAGACGTGGGGTCAAATCCAGTCATAAGTCAGAGGGGGATGAATTCCTTCTCATGGGGGCTGTGAACACTGTACCAAATTGCGTTTTTGTGAGGACGGACATTTTAACTCTTTAACGCACAAATTGTGCCGCGGGCCAAGGGGTCCACCATTTTGAAACTCACCTGTAGTCCTCTGAGCCGCTGATGGCGACCGTCTCTCTCCTCAGCTTCACCAAGATGGCGGCTCCTTCCTGCTGAAGTCCAATTAGCCTTGCATCCTGCAGCACCTGTCTCATTAACATCTGATGCTCTTCTATGAGACCAGGAACTTCCTGTCACATAAACAGAATATTAAGTCACAGGGAGACACGCTCACAGCCCTAGATATTTACGTACTCGTCACACACCCCACCCTCAATATAAAGCTCTCAGTTATAACACTTTCTCTGTTACACCCCACCCTCAGGATAAAGAAAAGAAAGACATGCATTTACATAGCGCCTTTCACGACCACCGGACGTCCCAAAGCGCTTTACAGCCAATGAAGTACTTTTGAAGTGTAAGCACTGTTGTAATGCAGGAAAGCTCTCAGTTATAACACTCTCTCTGTCACACACCCCACCCTCAACATAAGGCTCTCTGTTATAACACTCTCTCTGATACGCCCCACCCTCAGTATAACCCTCGGCTATAACACTCTCAAGTTACACCACACCCACATGAGTCATAGAGTCATCGCGTTAGACAGCACAGAAAGAGGCCCTTCGGCCCATCGTGTCCGCGCCGGCCATCAAGCCCTGTCGATTCTAATCCCATTTTCCAGCACTTGGTCCGTAGCCTTGTATGCGATGGCGTTTCAAGTGCTCATCTAAATGCTTCTTGAATGTTGTGAGGGTTCCTGCCTCTACCACCCTTTCAGGCAGTGAGTTCCAGATTCCAACCACCCTCTGGGTGAAAAAGTTTTTCCTCAAATCCCCTCTAAACCTCCTGCCCCTTACCTTGAAACTATGCCCCCTGGTTATTGACCCCTCGACTAAGGGGAAAAGTTCCTTTCTATCTACCCTATCTATGCCCCTCATAATTTTGTACACCTCAATCAGGTCCCCCCTCAGCCTTCTCTGCTCTAAGGAAAACAACCCCAGCCTGTCCAGTCTCTCCTCATAGCTGAAGCGCTCCAGCCCAGGTAACATCCTGGTGAATCTCCTCTGCACTCTCTCCAATGCAATCACCTCCTTCCTATAGTGTGGCGACCAGAACTGCACACAGTATTCCAGCTGTGGCCTAACTAGCGTTTTGTAAAGCTCCATCATAACCTCCCTGCTCTTATATTCTATGCCTCGGCTAATGAAGGCAAGTATCCCATATGCCTTTTTAACCACCTTATCTACCTGTCCTGCTGCCTTCAGGGATCTATGTACATGCACACCAAGGTCCCTCTGATCCTCTGTCCTACCATTCCTTGTGTATTCCCTTGCCTTGTTAGTCCTCCCAAAATGCATCACCTCACACTTTTCAGGGTTAAATTCCATTTGCCACTGTTCTGCCCATCTAACCAACCCGTCTATATGGTCCTGTAGCCCGAGCTTCCGTCCTCGCTATATACCACTCCACCAATTTTCGTGTCATGTTTGAACGAGGTGTAGAGTTTTGTGAATGATGGAGGAGCTGGTATCTTCGAGTGGGACAGGCTGTGTGTTAGGTGATGGAGGAGCTGGTATCTGAGAGTGAGACAGGCTGTGTGTTAGTGATGGAGGAGCTGGTATCTGAGAGTGGGACAGGCGGTGTGTGGGTGATGGAGGAGCTGGTATGAGAGTGGGACAGGCTGTGTGTGGGTGATGGAGGTGCTGGTATCTGAGAGTGGGACAGGCTGTGTGTGGGTGATGGAGGAGCTGGTATCTGAGAGTGGGACAGGCTGTGTGTGGGTGATGGAGGAGCTGGTATCTGAGAGTGGGACAGGCTGTGTGTGGGTGATGGAGGAGCTGGTATCTAAGAGCGGGACAGGCTGTGTGTTAGTGATGGAGGAGCTGGTATCTGAGAGTGGGACAGGCTGTGTGTGGGTGATGGAGGAGCTGGTATCTGAGAGTGGGACAGGCTGTGTGTGGGTGATGGAGGAGCTGGTATCTGAGAGTGGGACAGGCTGTGTGTGGGTGATGGAGGAGCTGGTATCTGAGAGTGGGACAGGCTGTGTGTGGGTGATGGAGGAGCTGCTATCTGGGAGTGGGACAGGCTGTGTGTGGGTGATGGAGGAGCTGGTATCTGAGAGTGGGACAGGCTGTGTGTTGGTGATGGAGGAGCTGGTATCTGAGAGTGGGACAGGCTGTGTGTGGGTGATGGAGGAGCTGGTATCTGAGAGTGGAACAGGCTGTGTTAGTGATGGAGGAGCTGGTATCTGAGAGTGGGACAGGCTGTGTGTGGGTGATGGAGGAGCTGGTATCTGAGAGTGGGACAGGCTGTGTGTTAGTGATAGAGGAGCTGGTATCTGAGAGTGGGACAGGCTGTGTGTGGGTGATGGAGGAGCTGGTATCTGAGAGTGGGACAGGCTGTGTGTGGGTGATGGAGGAGCTGGTATCTGAGAGTTGGACAGGCTGTGTGTTAGTGATGGAGGAGCTGGTATCTGAGAGTGGGACAGGCTGTGTGTGGGTGATGGAGGAGCTGGTATCTGAGAGTGGGACAGGCTGTGTGTTAGTGATAGAGGAGCTGGTATCTGAGAGTGGGACAGGCTGTGTGTGGGTGATGGAGGAGCTGGTATCTGAGAGTTGGACAGGCTGTGTTAGTGATGGAGGAGCTGGTATCTGAGAGTGGGACAGACTGTGTGTGGGTGTTGGAGGAGCTGGTATCTGAGAGTGGGACAGGCTGTGTGTGGGTGATGGAGGAGCTGGTATCTGAGAGTGGGACAGGCTGTGTGTGGGTGATGGAGGAGCTGGTATCTGAGAGTGGGACAGGTTGTGTGTGTTAGTGATGGAGGAGCTGGTATCTGAGAGTGAGACAGGCTGTGTGTGGGTGATGGAGGAGCTGGTATCTGAGAGTTGGACAGGCTGTGTTAGTGATGGAGGAGCTGGTATCTGAGAGTGGAACAGACTGTGTGTGGGTGTTGGAGGAGCTGGTATCTGAGAGTGGGACAGGCTGTGTGTGGGTGATGGAGGAGCTGGTATCAGAGAGTGGGACAGGCTGTGTGTTAGTGATGGAGGAGCTGGTATCTGAGAGTGGGACAGGCTGTGTGTTAGTGATGGAGCAGCTGGTATCTGAGAGTGGGACAGGCTGTGTGTGGGTGATGGAGGAGCTGGTATCTGAGAGTGGGACAGGCTGTGTGTAGTGATGGAGGAGCTGGTATCTGAGAGTGGGACAGGCTGTGTGTTAGTGATGGAGGAGCTGGTATCTGAGAGTGGGACAGGCTGTGTTAGGTGATGGAGGAGCTGGTATCTGAGAGTGGGACAGGCTGTGTGTGGGTGATGGAGGAGCTGGTATCTGAGAGTGGGACAGGCTGTGTGTTAGTGATGGAGGAGCTGGTATCTGAGAGTGGGACAGGCTGTGTTAGTGATGGAGGAGCTGGTATCTGAGAGTGGGACAGGCTGTGTGTTAGTGATGGAGGAGCTGGTATCTGAGAGTGGGACAGGCTGTGTGTGGGTGATGGAGGAGCTTGTATCTGAGAGTGGGACAGGCTGTGTGTGGGTGATGGAGGAGCTGGTATCGGAGAGTGGGACAGGCAGTGTGTGGGTGATGGAGGAGCTGGTATCTGAGAGTGGGACAGGCTGTGTGTGGGTGATGGAGGAGCTGGTATCTGAGAGTGGGACAGGCTGTGTGTGGGTGAAGGAGGAGCTGGTATCAGAGAGTGGGACAGGCTGTGTGTGGGTGATGGAGGAGCTGGTATCTGAGAGTGGGACAGGCTGTGTGTGGGTGATGGAGGAGCTGGTATCTGAGAGTGGGACAGGCTGTGTGTGGGTGATGGAGGAGCTGGTATCTGAGAGTGGGACAGGCTGTGTGTGGGTGATGGAGGAGCTGGTATCTGAGAGTGGGACAGGCTGTGTTAGTGATGGAGGAGCTGGTATCTGAGAGTGGGACAGGCTGTGTGTGGGTGATGGAGGAGCTGGTATCTGAGAGTGGGACAGGCTGTGTGTTAGTGATGGAGGAGCTGGTATCTGAGAGTGGGACAGGCTGTGTTAGTGATGGAGGAGCTGGTATCTGAGAGTGGGACAGGCTGTGTGTTAGTGATGGAGGAGCTGGTATCAGAGAGTGGGACAGTCTGTGTGTTAGTGATGGAGGAGCTGGTATCTGAGAGTGGGACAGGCTGTGTGTTAGTGATGGAGGAGCTGGTATCTGAGAGTGGGACAGGCTGTGTGTGGGTGATGGAGGAGCTGGTATCTGGGAGTGGGACAGGCTGTGTGTTAGTGATGGAGGAGCTGGTATCTGAGAGTGGGACAGGCTGTGTGTGGGTGATGGAGGAACTGGTATCTGAGAGTGGGACAGGCTGTGTGTGGGTGATGGAGGAGCTGGTATCTGAGAGTGGGACAGGCTGTGTGTGGGTGATGGAGGAGCTGGTATCTGAGAGTGGGACAGGCTGTGTGTGGGTGATGGAGGAGCTGGTATCAGAGAGTGGGACAGGCTGTGTGTTAGTGATGGAGGAGCTGGTATCTGAGAGTGGGACAGGCTGTGTGTTAGTGATGGAGGAGCTGGTATCAGAGAGTGGGACAGGCTGTGTGTTAGTGATGGAGGAGCTGGTATCTGAGAGTGGGACAGGCTGTGTGTTAGTGATGGAGGAGCTGGTATCTGAGAGTGGGACAGGCTGTGTGTTAGTGATGGAGGAGCTGGTATCTGAGAGTGGGACAGACTGTGTGTGGGTGATGGAGGAGCTGGTATCTGAGAGTGGGACAGGCTGTGTGTTAGTGATGGAGGTGCTGGTATCTGAGAGTGGGACAGGCTGTGTGTTAGTGATGGAGGAGCTGGTATCTGAGAGTGGGACAGGCTGTGTGTGGGTGATGGAGGTGCTGGTATCTGAGAGTGGGACAGGCTGTGTGTTAGTGATGGAGGAGCTGGTATCTGAGAGTTGAACAGGCTGTGTGTTAGTGATGGAGGAGCTGGTATCTGAGAGTGGGACAGGCTGTGTGTGGGTGATGGAGGAGCTGGTATCTGAGAGTGGGACAGGCTGTGTGTGGGTGATGGAGGAGCTGGTATCTGAGAGTGGGACAGGCTGTGTGTGGGTGATGGAGGAGCTGGTATCTGAGAGTGGGACAGGCTGTGTGTGGGTGATGGAGGAGCTGGTATCTGAGAGTGGGACAGGCTGTGTGTGGGTGATGGAGGAGCTGGTATCTGAGAGTGGGACAGGCTGTGTTAGTGATGGAGGAGCTGGTATCTGAGAGTGGGACAGGCTGTGTGTGGGTGATGGAGGAGCTGGTATCTGAGAGTGGGACAGGCTGTGTGTGGGTGATGGAGGAGCTGGTATCTGAGAGTGGGACAGGCTGTGTGTGGGTGATGGAGGAGCTGGTATCTGGGAGCGGGACGGGCTGTGTGTTAGTGTTAGAGGAGCTGGTATCTGGGAGTTGGGAGGTGTGTGTAGTCTGGTTCTCGGTGTTGACGTGTGAACGGCTCCCATTACCTCGACAAATTCAGGCAGTTTCTTGGCATCCAGTTGATCGTTCGTGCTGCGCAGGAAGTCGACGGTCGCTCTGCAGGCGTGGAGCAGGGACTCGAGGCGCTGGAAGAGGTGGGGAATTCCATTAGTGTGCTTGTAGAGTGTGGGCATTGCCCTGTGGGACCCCGTGCGAAGGTTTGGTTTGGCTTGGGGCCTAAATACTTATCACTGGATCAGCCCCTGACCTGCTCGGGGCCGCTTGCAATCGCGCGGGTTCCAGGGCCCTAACAGCGCCCCAGGGTGTACAAGAGAGGCTGAGACAGAGAGAGAGAGAGACGGAGTGTGAGAGAGAGAGAGACAGAGAGAGAGCTAGAGACAGAGACTGAAAGAGAGACTGAGAGAAAGCGAGAGTCTGAGAGAGCGAGAGAGAAAGAGACAGAGAGAGAGAGAGACACACAGAGACTGAGAGAAAGCAAGAGAGAGACTGAGAGAGAGCGAGAGAGAAAGACAGAGACAGAGAGAGAGAGAGACAGGGACAGACAGACAAAGAGACAGAGAAAGAGCGACAGATAGAGATGGAGAGAGACAGAAACATCATCCCTCCCTTCATCTGCTCACTCTAATCCTTCCCTCCTCCGCTCACTCCCCTTCTCCCTCTATTCTTTCCTCACACCCTCTTTCCTCCCTGCACCACTCACTTCTGTCCTCCATCCCTCTATTCTCACTGCCTTCCTCACCCTCCTTCACTCACTTCCCTTCTTTCATTTATCATCCACTCACTCTCCTTTTCCCTCCCTCCACTATTCCCTCCCTCCTCCGCTGACTACCTCCTTTCTTCCCTCTCCGCTCGCTTCCTTCCTCCTCACACCTTCACTCACTCCTGACCTCCCTCCCTCCACTGCTCATTCCCCTCCTCCCTCCATCATCTGCACAACCCTTCCTCCCTCTCTGGGGTTCCTCTCTCCTCTGCTCACTCCTGTCCTCACTGCCCTCCTCCGCTCACTCCACATCTCCTCCGCTCGCTCCCCTCCTCTGCTCGCTCCCCTATTCACCCTCCTCTGCTTGCTCTCCTCCTCCACTCACTCCTACCCTCATTCCCCTCCTCTGCTCACTACCCCTTCGCTCGATTCCCCCCTCTGCTCCTCCACTCACTCCTACCCTCATTCCCCTCCTCTGCTCACTACCCCTTCGCTCGATTCCCTCCTCTGCTCCTCCACTCGCTCCTATCCTCACTCCCCTCCTCCGCTCACTCCCCTCCTCCGCTCACTCCCCTCCTCCGCCCACTCCCCTCCTCCGCTCCCTCCCCTCACTCCCCTCCTCCGCTCCCTCCCCTCACTCCCCTCCTCCGCTCCCTCCCCTCCTCCGCCCACTCCCCTCCTCCGCCCACTCCCCTCCTCCGCTCCCTCCCCTCACTCCCCTCCTCCGCTCCCTCCCCTCCTCCGCCCACTCCCCATCTCCGCTCCCTCCCCTCCTCCGCTCACTCCCCTCCTCCGCTCGGTCCCCTCCTCCGCTCCCTCCCCTCCTCCGCTCCCTCCCCTCCTCCGCTCCCTCCCCTCCTCCGCTCGCTCCCCTCCTCCGCTCACTCCCCTCCTCCGCTCCCCTCCTCCGCTCCCTCCCCTCCTCCGCTCCCTCCCCTCCTCCGCTCGCTCCCCGCCTCCGCTCCCTCCCTTCCTCCGCTCCCTCCCCTCCTCCACTCGCTCCCCTCCTCCGCTCGCTCCCCTCCTCCGCTCCCTCCCTTCCTCCGCTCGCTCCCCTCTTCCGCTCACTCCCCTCCTCCGCTCCCCTCTCCCCTCCTCCGCTCCCCTCCCTCCTCCGCTCGCTCCCCTCCTCCGCTCACTCCCCTCCTCCGCTCACTCCCCTCCTCCGCCCCCTCCCCTCCTCCGCTCCCCTCCTCCGCTCCCTCCCCTCCTCCGCTCCTCACCTCCTCCGCTCCCTCCCCTCCTCCGCTCACTCCCCTCCCCCGCTCACTCCCGTCCTCCGCTGCCTCCCCTCCTCTGCTCCCTCCCCTCCTCCGCTCACTCCCCTTTCCGATCCCTCCCCTCCTCCGCTCCCTCCCCTCCTCCGCTCGCTCCCCTCCTCCGCTCCCTCCCCTCCTCCGCTCCCTCCCCTCCTCCGCTCGCTCCCCTCCTCCGCTCACTCCCCTCCTCCGCTCCCCTCCTCCGCTCCCTCACCTCCTCCGCTCCCTCCCCTCCTCCGCTCACTCCCCTCCCCCGCTCACTCCCTTCCTCCGCTCCCTCACCTCCTCCGCTCCCCTCCTCCGCTCCCTCCCCTCCTCCGCTCCCTCCCCTCCTCCGCTCCCTCCCTTCCTCCGCTCCCTCCCCTCCTCCGCTCGCTCCCCTCCTCTGCTCCCTCCCCTCCTCCGCTCCCTCCCCGCTCCCTCCCCTCCTCCACTCACTCCACTCTTCCCCTCCTCCGCTCCCTCCCCTCCTCCGCTCCCTCCCCTCCTCCGCCTCCTCTCCTCCTCCGCTCGTTCCCCTCCTCCGCTCGTTCCCCTCCTCCGCTCGTTCCCCTCCTCCGCTCACTCCCCTCCTCCGCTCCCTCCCCATCTCCGCTCACTCCCCTCCTTCGCTCACTCCCCTCCTCCGCTCACTCCGCTCCCTCCCCTCCTCCGCTCCCTCCCCTCCTCCGCTCCCTCCCCTCCTCCTCTCCCTCCCCTCCTCCCCTCCCTTCCTCCGACACTCCCCTACTCCGCTCCCCTCTTCCGCTCCCTCCCCTCCTCCGCTCCCTCCCCTCCTCCGCTCCCTCCCCTCCTCCCGCTCCCTCCCCTCCTCCGCTCGCTCCCCTCCTCCGCTCGTTCCCCTCCTCCGCTCCCTCCCCTCCTCCGCCCGCTCCCCTCCTTCGTTCGCTCCTGTCCTCGTTCCCCTCCTCCGCTCACTCCCCTCCTCCGCTCCCTCCCCTTCTTCGTTCGCTCCCATCCTCCGCTCCCTCCCCTCCTCCGCTCGCTCCCCTCCTCCGCTCGCTCCCCTCCTCCGCTCGTTCCCCTCCTCCGCTCACGCCCCTCCTCCGCTCCCTCCCCTCCTCCACACCCTTTCTCCGCTCACTCCCCTCCTCCGCTCCCTCCCCTCCTCCGCTCCCTCCCCTCCTCCGCTCCCTCCCCTCCTCCGCTCACTCCCCTCCTCCGCTCACTCCCCTCCTCCGCTCCCTCCCTTCCTCCGCTCACTCCCCTCCTCCGCCCGCTCCCGTCCTCGTTCCCCTCCTCCGCTCACTCCCCTCCTCCGCTCCCTCCCCTTCTTCGTTCGCTCCCATCCTCCGCTCCCTCCCCTCCTCCGCTCGCTCCCCTCCTCCGCTCGTTCCCCTCCTCCGCTCACTCCCCTCCTCCGCTCACTCCCCTCCTCCGCTCCCTCCCCTCCTCCACACCCTTCCTCCGCTCCCTCCCCTCCTCCGCTCCCTCCCCTCCTCCGCTCCCTCCCCTCCTCCGCTCCCTCCCCTCCTCCGCTCACTTCCCCTCCTCCGCTCCCTCCCTTCCTCCGCTCACTCCCCTCCTCCGTCCCTCCCCTCCTCCGTCCCTCCCCTCCTCCGCTCACTCCCCTCTTCCGCTCCCTCCCCTCCTCCGCTCGCTCCCATCCTCCGCTCGCTCCCCTCCTCCGCTCCCTCCCCTCCTCCGGTCCCTCCCCTCCTCCACTCCCTCCCTCCGCTCACTCCCCTCCTCCGCTCCCTCCCCTCCTCCGCTCACTCCCCTCCTCCGCTCCCTCCCCTCCCTCCCCTCCTCCGCTCACTCCCCTCCTCCGCTCCCTCCCTTCCTCCGCTCACTCCCCTCCTCCGCTCCCTCCCCTCCTCCGCTCCCTTCCTCCGCTCACTCCCCTCCTCCGCTCCCTCCCCTCCTGCGCTCACTCCCCTCCTCCGCTCACTCCCCTCCTCGTTCCCCTCCTCCGCTCCCTCCCCTCCTCCGCTCCCTCCCCTCCTCCGCTCCCTCCCCTCCTCCCTCCTCCCCTCCTCCGCTCACTCCCCTCCTCCGCTCACTCCCCACCTCCGCTCACTCCCCTCCTCCGCTCACTCCCGTCCTCGTTCCCCTCCTCCGCTCCCTCCCCTCCTCCGCTCCCTCCCCTCCTCCGCTCCCTCCCCTCCTCCCTCCTCCCCTCCTCCGCTCACTCCCCTCCTCCGCTCACTCCCCACCTCTGCTCACTCCCCTCCTCCGCTCCCCTCCTCCGCTCCCTCCCCTCCTCCGCTCACTCCCCTCCTCCGCTCCCCTCCTCCGCTCCCTCCCCTCCTCCGCTCGCTCCCCCTCCTCCAGTCCCTCCCCTCCTCCGCTCGCTCCCCTCCTCCGCTCGCTCCCCTCCTCCGCTCCCTCCCCTCCTCCGCTCCCTCCCCTCCTCCGGTCCCTCCCCTCCTCTGCTCACTCCCCTCCTCCGCTCACTCCCCTCCTCCGCTCCCTCCCTTCCTCCGCTCACTCCCCTCCTCCGCCCCTCTCCTCCTCCGCTCGTTCCCCTCCTCCGCTCGTTCCCCTCCTCCGCTCGTTCCCCTCCTCCGCTCGTTCCCCTCCTCCGCTCGTTCCCCTCCTCCGCTCACTCCCCTCCTCCGCTCCCTCCCCATCTCCGCTCACTCCCCTCCTTCGCTCACTCCCCTCCTCCGCTCACTCCGCTCCCTCCCCTCCTCCGCTCCCTCCCCTCCTCCTCTCCCTCCCTTCCTCCGACACTCCCCTACTCCGCTCCCCTCTTCCGCTCCCTCCCCTCCTCCGCTCCCTCCCCTCCTCCGCTCCCTCCCCTCCTCCACTCGCTCCCCTCCTCCGCCTGCTCCCCTCCTCCGCCCGCTCCCCTCCTCCGCCCGCTCCCGTCCTCGTTCCCCTCCTCCGCTCACTCCCCTCCTCCGCTCCCTCCCCTTCTTCGTTCGCTCCCATCCTCCGCTCCCTCCCCTCCTCCGCTCGCTCCCCTCCTCCGCTCGTTCCCCTCCTCCGCTCATCCCCTCCTCCGCTCACTCCCCTCCTCCGCTCCCTCCCCTCCTCCACACCCTTCCTCCGCTCACTCCCCTCCTCCGCTCCCTCCCCTCCTCCGCTCCCTCCCCTCCTCCGCTCCCTCCCCTCCTCCGCTCCCTCCCTTCCTCCGCTCACTTCCCTCCTCCGCTCCCTCCCCTCCTCCGCTCACTCCCCTCTTCCGCTCCCTCCCCTCCTCCGCTCGCTCCCATCCTCCGCTCGCTCCCCTCCTCCGCTCGCTTCCCTCCTCCGCTCGTTCCCCTCCTCCGCTCACTCCCCTCCTCCGCTCCCTCCCCTCCTCCGGTCCCTCCCCTCCTCCGCTCCCTCCCCTCCTCCGCTCCCTCCCCTCCTCCGCTCCCTCCCCTCCTCCGCTCCCTCCCTCCGCTCACTCCCCTCCTCCGCTCCCTCCCCTCCTCCGCTCACTCCCCTCCTCCGCTCCCTCCCCTCCTCCGCTCACTCCCCTCCTCCGCTCTCTCCCTTCCTCCGCTCACTCCCCTCCTCCGCTCCCTCCCCTCCTCCGCTCCCTCCCCTCCTCCGCTCCCTTCCTCCGCTCACTCCCCTCCTCCGCTCCCTCCCCTCCTGCGCTCACTCCCCTCCTCCGCTCACTCCCCTCCTCGTTCCCCTCCTCCGCTCCCTCCCCTCCTCCGCTCCCTCCCCTCCTCCGCTCCCTCCCCTCCTCCCTCCTCCCCTCCTCCGCTCACTCCCCTCCTCCGCTCACTCCCCTCCTCCGCTCACTCCCCTCCTCCGCTCGCTCCCCTCCTCCGCTCCCTCCTCCGCTCCCTCCCCACCTCCGCTCACTCCCCTCCCCTCCTCCGCTCCCTCCCCTCCTCCGCTCACTCCCCTCCTCCGCTCCCCTCCTCCGCTCCCTCCCCTCCTCCGCTCCCTCCCCTCCTCCGCTCGCTCCCCTCCTCCGGTCCCTCCCCTCCTCCGCTCGCTCCCCTCCTCCGCTGGCTCCCCTCCTCCGCTCGCTCCCCTCCTCCGGTCCCTCCCCTCCTCCGCTCGTTCCCCTCCTCCGCCCGCTCCCCTCCTCCGCCCGCTCCCCTCCTCCGCCCGCTCCCCTCCTCCGCTCCCTCCCCTCCTCCGCTCCCTCCCCTCCTCCGCTCGCTCCCCTCCTCCGCTCCCTCCCCTCCTCCGTTCGCTCCTGTCCTCGCTCCCCTCCTCCGCTCCCTCCCCTCCTCCGCTCCCTCCCCTCCTCCGCTCCCTCCCCTCCTCCGTTCACTCCTGTCCTCGCTCCCCTCCTCCGCTCCCTCCCCTCCTCCGCTCCCTCCCCTCTTCCGTTCGCTCCTGTCCTCGCTCCCCTCCTCCGCTCACTCCCCTCCTTCATTCGCTCCTGTCCTCGTTCCCCTCCTCCGCTCCCTCCCCTCCTCCGCTCCCTCCCCTCCTTCATTCGCTCCTGTCCTCGTTCGCCTCCTCCGCTCACTCCCCTCCTCCGCTCACTCCTGTCCTCGTTCCCCTCCTCCGCTCCCTCCCCTCCTCCGCTCACTCCCCTCCTTCGCTCGCTCCTGTCCTCGTTCCCCTCCTCCGCTCCCTCCCCTCCTCCGCTCCCTCCCCTCCTTCATTCGCTCCTGTCCTCGTTCGCCTCCTCCGCTCACTCCCCTCCTCCGCTCACTCCTGTCCTCGTTCCCCTCCTCCGCTCCCTCCCCTCCTTCGCTCGCTCCTGTCCTCGTTCCCCTCCTCCGCTCCCTCCCCTCCTCCGCTCCCTCCCCTCCTTCATTCGCTCCTGTCCTCGTTCGCCTCCTCCGCTCACTCCCCTCCTCCGCTCACTCCTGTCCTCGTTCCCCTCCTCCGCTCCCTCCCCTCCTTCGCTCGCTCCTGTCCTCGTTCCCCTCCTCCGCTCCCTCCCCTCCTCCGCTCACTCCCCTCCTTCATTCGCTCCTGTCCTCATTCGCCTCCTCCGCTCCCACCCAACCTTCACTCGCTCCTGTCCACTCACCAGATGCCGCCCTCCAGTACCTCCCCCTCGTGTCCCGTTCTTAACGTGCCCAGGCAGGGAGTGTCCACGGGATATTCGCCCATGGGGTGCATCACAGCACACCCCAGCCCCCATTCTGTGCTCACCCGACCTCCGCACCTCTTTCGGCAGGAGTCACTGGACTGCGATCAGGATCAGAAATGCGGGAATTCCCTCCCTCCCTCCCTGATCCGGGGGAGCACTGAGGCCAATTGCAGCAGCCCCCTGCCCCACCTCCCATTCATGGCTTGGATCAGCTAACTCAGCACTGAGCAGGGAGGGGATGGAACCTGGGCCCCTACCTGCTCCGTGGGCCTCAGTTACGCAGCAAGGGAGGCGGGTTCCAGCTCGGGCTCCAGGCGAGTGCCGCGAACCCACGCAAGATACTCACCACCCGATAGCGGACCCACTTGTCGTGACAGTACGGGAAGTCTCCGGCGAAGCGCTGCGTCAGCTGGCCGGGCTCCACGTGCTTGTGCAGGGTCCGCACCGTCGTCAGGAGCTCCACCTGCGGGCGGAATTTTTACAGAGCACGTGAGTGCACCGGGGGCGGGGGGGGGGGGGGGAACGGCAAGATCGCACCTCGAGGCCGCTGCCTCCTTCAACTCGTCACCAGACTTTCACGTCACGAAAAACACACTGTATAAGGCAGGGCTCTTAGTTTGAATTCAGTTATCGGTAAGATGCTCGAAGGTATCGCAAACGATGGTCTATATGGTGGAGAAGGTGTTATCAGAGGCATAGCTTCAGGAGAAGATGGTGGCGTCTTACTAAAAAGGACTTACAGAGCCTTTAATGACCTAGGGACGTCCCAAAGAACTTTACAGTCAATGATGGACTTTTTGAAGTGTCGTCACTGTTGTAATGTCGGAAAGTGTGAGGTTATGCACTTTGGCAGAAAAAAATCAAAGAGCAAGTTATCATCTAAATGGAAAGAAACTGCAAAGTGCTACAGTACAAAGGGATCTGGGGGTCCTGGTGCATGAAACACAGAAGGTTAGTATGCAGGTACAGCAGGTGATCAAGAAGGCCAATGGAATCTTGGCTTTTATTGCAAGGGGGATGGAGTATAAAAGCAGGGAAGTCTTGCTTTAGCTATACAGGGTACTGGTGAGGCCACACCTGGAGTACTGTGTACAGTTTTGGTTTCCATATTTAAGAAAAGATATACTTGCTCTCGAGGCAGTTCAGAGAAGGTTCACTCGGTTGATTCCGGAGATGAGGGGGTTGACTTATGAGGAAAGTGTCGTAAGAATGAGCCTTACGCGTGGTGAACTTAAAGTAAGCTTTAATCAACTAAAAAGGTGCTACATACAAAAGAGGTCTTACTCTATGCCTCTCCAGGATCCAACTGATCAGTCCAGTATTTATCCTGGACTAATCACAGGAAGTGATGCAATAAAGTTCGAGTCACAGGAAGCTGTATTGTGTTACCATAGAAAGGCTGAGTAGGTTGGGCCTCTACTCATTGGAAGAATGAGAGGCGATCTTATCGAAACATATAAAGATTGTGAGGGGGCTTGATCGGGTGGAGGCGGGGAGGATGTTTCCACTGATGGGTGAGACTGGAACTAGGGGGCATCATCTTAGAATAAGGGGCTGCCGTTTCAAAACTGAGATGAGGAGGAACTTCTTCACTCAGAGGGTAGTAAATCTATGGAATTTGCTACCTCAGAGAGCTGTGGAAGCTGCGACATTAAATCAATTTAAAACGGAGATAGTCAGTTTCCTAGCTGATAAGGGAATGAAGGGTTATGGGGAGCGGGCAGGGAAGTGGACGTGAGTCTAGGTTCGGATCAGCCATGATCCTATTGAATGGCGGAGCAGGCCCGAGGGGTCGTATGGCCTACTCCTGCTCCTACTTCTTATGTTCTTATGTACTTATGAAACGTAGCCGCCTGTTTGCGCACAGCATGATCCCACAAACAGCAACGTAATAATAATCTGATCATCTGTTTTTAGTGATATCGGCCAAGGCACCGGGTAGAACTCCGCTGCTCTTCTTCAAAATATTGCCGTAATCATCTTTCAGGCCCAACTGAGAGGGCGGACGGGGCCCTCGGTTTAATGTCTCATCCAATAGACGGCACCTTCGACAGTGCAGCGCTCGCTCAGTACTGGCACAGGGAGCGTCGGCCCTGGAACTTGTGCGCAAGTCTCTGGACTTGAACCCGCGACCTTCTGACTCATTAGTGGATGACTGTAACCCTGCAGACATTCTGTACCTGGACTTTCAGAACGCCTCTGATAAGGTCCCTCACAAGAGGCTTGTCTGCAAGATAGTATCTTGGAGATCGGTTACCACTGGTGTCCCCACAGGGATCAGAGTTAGGGCCTTTGCCCTTTACTATCTGACATGAGAAAACTACTAGGCACTTGGTCTAAGCGTTAAACAAAGCTTTAATCAACTGTTTTTCAACATGGCGATCTAGTTGTGTCCTTCACTAGTTCCTGTTGAGGAATGTCCTAAGCAAGCTGGGCCCATGCCCGAGTATTTATACACTCCCTGGACAGCGCCACCAGCAGGCCGCCCAGTATTACTTCATACATGAATGACAAGATTCATGTCACTATCTTTATCAGTGATGTAGACGGAAATGTTGGAGGAACGCTCTGCAAGTTTCTAAATGATTGTGCGATGTGTTGGACTCTTGGATGTAGCTGGTTCTCGATGCGTTGGGGGAATGGGCCCGGGCTTGGTTTTCCCCCTCTCCCAGGAGATTTTGTGGATCCGGGTGGGTGGGGACTGTCTGAATCATGGGGCATCATGACTGTGCGGGGCAGAATGGATGGACCAGCTGCTCTTTTCCTGCCCGATGTTTTAGTATGTTCATATATTGATTCTGGCCAGTGTCAGCATCAGTACTCCCAGGGCAGGTACAGCACGGGTTAGATACAGAGTAAAGCTCCCTCTACACCGTCCCATCAAACACTCCCAGGGCAGGTACAGCACGGGTTAGATACAGAGTAAAGCTCCCTCTACACTGTCCCATCAAACACTCCCAGGGCAGGTACAGCACGGGTTAGATACAGAGTAAAGCTCCCTCTACACTGTCCCATCAAACACTCCCAGGGACAGGTACAGCACGGGTTAGATACAGAGTAAAGCTCCCTCTACACTGTCCCATCAAACACTCCCAGGGACAGGTACAGCACAGGTTAGATACAGAGTAAAGCTCCCTCTACACTGTCCCATCAAACACTCCCAGGGACAGGTACAGCACGGGTTAGATACAGAGTAAAGCTCCCTTTATTTTATCCTCAGACCCACCAGTGACACGTCCATTACTACACCAGCTACCTTCCTGGTTGCCTTCGGCTGTGATTGACAGCTGCTGCCACTTTGTTCTCAGTTGTGGCATTCTCTGCCCCCGGGGCAGTATTAACCCAGTCTCTGAACGCAGTTCTTTTGAATCATTACATCGAGGAGGTCGGGTTAGCTGTGTGAGTTGGAGATGGATTGAAAATGAAGCACCAGAGGAGAAGAGTGGGTGTTAGATCCCCTCTCATCTGTACAGTTCATTCACCCCATGTGCTCTGCTTACATGGCCATATCTTTTGCTTGCCCCGACCACCGTGTTTCACTGATGCAGCCCCCCCTGCCGCCACCCCGCCGCAGTACGAGGGGTGAAAAACGTCGAAAGACTTTACTGTCGATCACTGGCCAGGATTGTCGGTCTGTACTGTCCGGCAGTAAAGTATTGCCTGGGCGAAACCTCGGGCGGTTGAATCGCAGGTTGGGAACAGAGTCCGCCTGATTGTCTTTCCCTTGATTTAAATGGAGGGAGAATTGGGCAGGTGCGTCACGGGTGCGCGATCCTCCCCCGGCCGAACTGGGAGAGGGTGCAGAGGAGATTTACCGGGATGGGCCCAGGGATGAGTGATTTCAGTTGCCTGGAGAGACTAGAGAAGCTGGGATTGCTTTTCTTACAGCAGAGAAGGTTAAGGGGAGATTTGATAGAGGTGTTCAAAATGATGAAGGGTTTTGATAGAGTAAATCAGGAGAACCGGTTTCCACTTGCAGGAGGGTTGGTAACCTGAGTATACACAGATTTAATGTCGTTGGGAAAAGAGCCAGAGGGGAAATGAGGAGAAATTTCTTTACGCAGTGAGTTGTTGTGATCTGGAACGCGCTGCCTGAAAGGGCGGTGGAAGCAGATTCAATAGTAACTTTCAAAAGGGAAGTGATTAATACTTGAAAAGGACAAATGTGCAGGGCTGTGGGGAAAGAGCAGGGGAATGAGACTAATTGAACAGCTCTTTCAAAGGGCCGGCACAGGCACGATGGGCCGAATGGCCTCCTTTTGTGCTGTGTGATTATGTCAATTCCTTTCTCGTTCACCGTCTCAGGCGATGCTTTACACCTGGGCGACAGACGAAAATCTACCCTCTGCATCTTAAACATCGAATCCCGCTCCACTGACAAGGTGAACTGGTCAACAGGGGGAGACACTGAGGGGTCCTGCATTCCATCTAAGTTGGGCACAGCAAGTTCGCATGGAGAACTTGATGACATCATTACCTCAGCAACAGGGAATGGCCAATTATGACATCATTACCTCAGCAACAGGGAATGGCTAATTACAACATCATTACCTCAGCAACAGGGAATGGCCAATTATGACGTCATTACCTCAGCAACAGGGAATGGCCAATTATGACATCATTACCTCAACAATAGGGAATGGCCAATTATGACATCATTACCTCAGCAACAGGGAATGGCCAATTATGACGTCATTACCTCAGCAACAGGGAATGGCCAATTATGACATCATTACCTCAGCAATAGAGAATGGCCAATTATGACATCATTACCTCAGCAACAGGGAATGGCCAATTATGACATCATTACCTCAGCAATAGAGAATGGCCAATTATGACATCATTACCTCAGCAACAGGGAATGGCCAATTATGACATCATTACCTCAGCAACAGGGAATGGCAAATTATGACATCATTACCTCAGCAACAGGGAATGGCAAATTATGACATCATTACCTCAGCAACAGGGAATGGTCAATTATGACATCATTATCTCAGCAACAGGGAATGGCCAATTATGACATCATTACCTCAGCAACAGGCAATGGCTAATTACAACATCATTACCTCAGCAACAGGGAATGGCAAATTATTCAGAATGGCCAATTATGACATCATTACCTCAGCAACAGGGAATGGCCAATTATGACGTCATTACCTCAGCAATAGGGGATGGCCAATTATGACATCATTACCTCAGCAACAGGGAATGACCAATTATGACATCATTACCTCAGCAATAGGGAATGACCAATTATGACATCATTACCTCAGCAACAGGGAATGGCCAATTATGACATCATTACCTCAGCAACAGGGAATGGCCAATTATGACATCATTACCTCAGCAACAGGGAATGGCCAATTATGACGTCATTACCTCAGCAACAGGGAATGGCCAATTATGACATCATTACCTCAGCAACAGGGACATGACATAATTTCCGTAGCAACCAGAAGTGGCCTGTTATGAGATGATTAGCTTAGTATTAGGGAATGGTTTCTTACACACTTTTAACTTAAATGCAGCATGGACTACATTCTATATAGTGGGCTGCATTTTGCCAATGGGGAGCTTTTGAAGGCGGGACTCCCACTTGTCGGATTTTAGTCCCGCCTCCATCGACTTCTGGCCAACCCACGCTATTTTCCCTTGATTGACCTTGTTAAGTCCGCCCAGCGGGCTCAGCAGGCCAATTAAGGGGAAGCCGGTTACAGAGAACGTCAGCGTATGATGTTTCATCTGTCAAAAATTTTTGACAGATGAATTGTCATCGTTTGACAGCTTTGAGAAGCTGTCAAACACTGACATTCTCTGTAGTTTGATGAGTTCTTGTATTCAAGACTCATCAAACCTCTTTCTTTGGCAGAAATTAGATGGTTGTTGCATCGGAGAATGCAGCAGCCATCTGTCATCTCTGCCGCGGAGATGCGAGACTCTCCGCATCCCCAACGATTGAAGCCTGCAGGAAGAAACAAAGGTAAGTACACTTTTTCTCACACTTTCCACTTACCTCACATACTCACCTCTCCACACTTGCACCCATCACTTAGCTTCACAGCGCACTTTTGCACCCCTCCGACCCCCGCAGACCCACTGCTCGCCTCAGTGACCCTGGCGGGGTTCGCAGCCTTCGGGAAGCCCGCACTTGTGTGGGTAAAATGGGGATAATCCTCTTATCTGCCTGTTAACTAACTGTTAACAGGCAGTTAGGTGGCTGTAATCCCTTTCCTACCTCCAGCAGGCAGGACCCGGCGCGGGTCGGCTACCCGCCTCCTGGGAAGATGGCACGGAAGCGGGTTGGGGGCGGGATGGGCACCCGCCCCCAGATTCTGCCATTTTCCCAGCAGTCTCGCCTCCAAACCCGCCTCCCCAGGGCTGGCAAGATCACACCCCAGTGCCTGCAGCACAGAAAGAGCCCATTCGGTCCAACAGGTCAATGCTGGTGTTATGCTCTACACGAGCCGGATTATCTGGCAATCAGTGTAGTATAACAAGGGCTGACTGCCATGTTTTTAATCGCCATCTTTTTTCAAAGATTTTCCAGTGCTTATCCTCTTAAAGAGCCCATGCTGCCTTCCTGATCGGAGAGAGAGGTTCACGTTCTCCCAGGCCACCCGCACATTTTGCAGCCTGGCAGAGTACATCTTCCACGTCAACGTGGAGCGTGAGAGGTGGCAGCCCCTCTTGCACGACTTGAAGGGGCTGCTCCGCAATTTCTGGCTGCACGCCAGTCCCACGCTCCTGACCTTGGGCCACCCGGTGCGGAGGAGGGGAGCGGGCAAGTCGGAGGACCGCCTCGTGGGACTGCTCCTGGGCCTGGTCAAGGTGGCCGTCCACAGGGTCCAGGCTGCATGCGGTCGAGGGGACCATCCGCCCCGACCGCCTGCCGCCCTCCCGCAGCTACGGCCGCGCCCTGGAGAGGGAGCACGCGGTGTCTGCCGGCACGCTTGAGACTTTCCGCGACCGGTGGGCACCGGAGGAACTGGAGTGCATAAACAACCCGGCAAACAGCACCGCAATTTGAGAAAGCTTGGTTTTTTTTCCCCCGGTTTTAATTTACCGACCCAAATTGGACCTTTTTCGTTGGGGCCCTTTTAAAAAAAAAAGGGGGCGTGTATGTTTATTCGATCCTGATTGGTGACACCAGTCACCCCACGGACCAATTAAAAGACTGAGAGGGTAACGTTACCATAGCAACAACCGAAAGGCGACGACACATGGGTTCCAACGTACCTGGAGCCCCAGCAGCCCCTCCGCACTTATTGAAGACTCCTTGCCCGCCAGCACTAAGACAGAGTGAACCCCACCGGGGACGGCTTTCTGCGGGAAGAGAAACGGGAAAGGATCGGAGAGAGAGGAACGTCTGAACTATAACATTGGAGTCGCTTTAATAATGTGCCAGGCTCCCATTACCCAAACAATGGAGCACCTTCATCTAATCACAGAATCCCCACAGTGCAGATAGAGGCCATTTCGGCCCATCGAGCCTGCACCGACACATATCCCACCCTATCCCCGTAACCCCACGTATTTAATCCCCCCTAACACTAAGGGTCAATTTATCATAGCCAAATCAACCTAACCCGCACATCTTTTGGACTGTGGGAGGAAACCGGAGCACCCGGAGGAAACCCACGCAGACACGGGGAGAATGTGCAAACTCCACACAGACAGTCACCCGAGGCCGGATTCGAACCCGGGTCCCTGGCGCTGTGAGGCAACAGTGCTAACCACTATGCCACCGTGTTGCCCCAAATAGACCCCACTCATCCATGAAAGCAGAGTAAAGATTGCGAAACTCTCCCACTACAAGGGGAATAAAACTGGGGCCGATATTCCTTTGGAACCAGCTTCCCCAGTGGAATTTCGGGACATCATAAAAAAAGTGGGAAGAGACCCGGAGAAATTTCCAGCCTCCCCCCCCCCCCGCCCATCCAATGTGTCCTCATTCTGCCCTCCTCGCCCCAGGAATTTGAGAAGGCCAGGATTTTTTTCTCTCTCCATGTTTTGCAACCGACCCACTGCTGGTTTTGCTGGCTGACCCACTTGGCCATGGTGCCGGACAGCTGTTGACAGCTACGGAAACGTTGCCTAGCAACTCTACCCCACCCCTTTAATCTCCCGAGGTAGACGTCTGTATGAGTAATCCCTGACCCTTCCCTCGCACAGGTCGCTGAACAAAATCTCCAGAATATTCCTCCGGCCCCACATCCGTGCTGTTCGGTTGGGCGCGGGGGTCACGATGCAGGCTCCGAATGTCGAGTGTTAACTGTTAGCTGAACACGAGGGACTGGGAGCCGAGTGAGGCTCCTCTTACGCTCTCGGCATTCACAATATCGGGTGCGGCAGTGTAGTGGTTATGTTACCGGCCGAGTAATCCAGAGCCCTGTTGTCGGATTGTTGTAAAAACCCAACTGGTTCACTTTAGGGGGAAGGAAACCTGCCGTCCTTCCCTGGTCTGGGCCTAGACGTGACTCAAGTCCCGCGCCAACGTGGTCGACACTTAACTGCCGTCTGAAATGGCCAAGCGAGCTACTCAGTTGTATCAAACCGGTTCAAGAAGTTGGCCCCCCCCCCCCCACCACCACCTTCTCTGGGCAACTAGGGGTGAGTTATAAATGCCAGCCTTGCTCACATCCCAAAAAATTAAATATCTAAAAATCAATGTGGCCGTTTTTCCAATTCCCCTAGCAGGCTCCAGCATCATTGTTCTCACCTGGAAAGTGTCGAGGGCTCTGCAGAGGGCTGCTGGAGGCCGGCAGTCACGAGCGTCTATCAGGATCCTAAGGCCCATGTCTTGCACCTCCTTCCTGCAGGAATAGAAACAGAAAGGGGCGATATGAGAATGGGGGACGGGAGAGGGTTGGGGTAGACAAGCGGCTCGAGGAAGCGAGAGAGAGAGAGAGAGAGAGATGAGGGGTGGAGAAAGAGGGATAGAGAGTCATGGAGAGAGAAAGAGGGAGAGAGAGAAAGTGAAGGAGAGCGAGAGAGAGTTAGGGAGAGAAAGACAGAAAGAGAGCGAGAGAGAGAGAGACAGAGACGAGGAGAGACAGAGAGAGCAACAGAGAGAGAGACAGCGAGAGAGGGAGAGAAGGAGACAGAGAGAAAGACAGAGAGAGGGAGAGACTGAACAAGGGAAACAGTGAGACAGAGAGAGACAGCGAGAGAGAGGGAGAGACAGAGAGAAACAGAGAGAGGGGGCAGAGAGAGAGGGGGCAGAGAGAGAGACAGAGACGAGGAGCGACAGAGAGAGCAACAGAGAGAGAGAGAGACAGAGTGAGGGAGAGAAGGAGACAGAGAGAAAGATAGAGAGAGAGAGACTGAACAAGGGAGACAGTGAGACACAGAGAGAGAGACAGCGAGAAAGAGGGAGAGACAGAGAGAAGCAGAGAGAGGGGGCAGAGAGAGAGAGAGAGACTGAACAAGGGAAACAGTGAGACAGAGAGAGAGACAGCGAGAAAGAGGGAGAGACAGAGAGAAACAGAGAGAGGGGGCAGAGAGAGAGACAGAGACGAGGAGCGACAGAGAGAGCAACAGAGAGAGAGACAGAGTGAGGGAGAGAAGGAGACAGAGAGAAAGATAGAGAGAGAGACTGAACAAGGGAGACAGTGAGACAGAGAGAGAGACAGAGAGAGAGAGGGAGAGACAGAGAGAGAGAGAGAGGGAGAGACAGAGAGAGAGAGAGAGAGAGAGGGGGCAGAGAGAGAGACAGAGCGAGGGAGACAGAGACAGAGAGAGACAGAAAGAGAGACAGACAGACAGAGAGAGAGAGACAGAACAAGCGAGGGGGCAGAGAGAGAGACAGAGCGAGAGAGACAGAGACAGAGACAGAAAGAGAGAGAGAGAGAGAGAGGTTGTTTCTGAATAATATATTTCACCGTCTTCCTGTACTACTTTCAGTGTACCTTATCATGCCATATCCCTCAACTAGGAAATCTCAGTCACTGCTTATCTCAGGAGAAATCAAAGAACGGCTTATGTTTTTTGATCAGCAGTTGTATTTGCTGGTAAATGGCTTTCTGAACTGACAAACAAAGGCATCCTACTTAAATTCAATTAAGCACTGTACGAGATCAGATTACCTAGAATACATTTTGTCTACATGGCCTACTCCTTTTACAGGTTCCCAGACACATGCATTTGAATAAGATATTCATAATGTACGAGAAAGTCTCCTATGCAGATTACAGAGAACCTATTTGCATTGATGCAGTCATTAGCAATTTGAAATAGCGAACCAAACTGATACAGTTCCAATAGACATAACCTAAGTCTTTAATTTAAAAAAAAAATCAAATTCTTTGTAGGTACCAAGAACAATGACCATCAAAGTACAGCCTCCACTCAATGCGGTCGCAACAGCAATACTGTACTTGAGTCTAGATTCACTGTGTCAGCCCTGTGAAATAGTCTGATTCAGGTAGTTCTCACAGGCCAGGTGTGACCTTGAATTATTGCAGACAGACCACAAAAGACATGGGAACAAGAGGAGGCCACTGAGCCCTTCGAACCTGTGCCGCCATTCAGTGAGATCATGTTGATCTGTATCCTAACTCCATCCACCCGCCTTGGCTCCATATCCCTTAATAACCTTGGCTAGCAAAAAATCTATCGATCTCTGATTTAAAGTTATTAATTGAGCTAGCATCTTCTGCTCTTTGTGGGTGCAAGTTCCACACCTTTCTCACCCTTTGCGTTGAAGAAGTGTTTGCTAACTTCTCTCCTGAATGGCCTGGCTCTGATTTTAAGGTTATATCCCTTTGGCCTGGACTCCCCCACCAGCGGAAAAAGTTTCTCTCTATCTACCCTTTCAATTCCTTTCAGAATCCTAAAAACCTCGATCAAATCACCCCTTAACCTTCTACATTTTAGGGAATATAAGCCTATGTAATCTCTCCTCATAATCTAACCCTTGGAGCCCTGGTAACATTCTGGTGAATCTGCGCTGCACTCCTTCCAAGGGCACTATATCCTTTCGAGGTGCGGGGCCCAGAGCTCTACACAGTGCTCCAGATGTGGTCTAAGCAGGGCTTTGTAGAGCTGCAGCAAAACTTCCTCCCCTTTATATTCTAGCCCTCTAGTTATAAAGGCTAACATTCCATTAGCCTATTTGGTTATATTTTGTACCTGACCACTACATTTTAGTGATCTGTGTACCTACATAGATACATAGATACATAGAAGATAGGAGCAGGAGTAGGCCATCCGGCCCTTCGAGCCTGCTCCGCCATTTAATGAGATCATGGCTGATCCTTCAATTCAGTATCCCGTCCCCGCCTTCTCTCCGTAACCCTTAACCCCTTTTGCCTGTAGAAATATATCTAATTCCCTCTTAAATATATTTAATGAGCTGGCGTACACTGCCCTCTGTGGCAATGAGTTCCACAGGTTCACCACTCTCTGAGTGAAGAAATTCCCCCTCATTTCTGTCCTAAATGGTTTAGCCCTTATCCTTAAATTATGTCCTCTAGTTCTGTTCTCACCCGCCAAGGGAAACATTCCTTCTGCATCTAATCTGTCTAGACCTGTCAGAATTTTATACACTTCTATGAGGTCCCCTCTCAATCTTCTAAACTCCAGTGTGTACATCCCTAAACTACATAGTCTCTCCTCATAGGTCAATCCCGCCATTCCTGGTATCAGCCTGGTGAATCGCCGCTGCACCCCCTCCATGGCAAGAACATCTTTCCTCAGATGAGGCGACCAAAACTGTACACAGTACTCGAGGTGTGGTCTCACCAGTGCCCTGTACAGCTGCAGCAAGGTATCCCTGTTCCTGTATTCCAACCCTTTTGCTATGAAGGCCAGCATACCGTTTGCCTTCTTGACCGCCTGTTGCACCTGCATGCTCGCCTTCAGTGACTGGTGTACAAGAACACCCAGGTCTCTCTGTACTTCCCCCTCTCCCAATTTATTGCCATTTAAATAATAATTTGCCCTCCCGTTCCTGCACCCAAGGTGGATAACTTCGCACTTGTCCACATTATAGTGCATCTGCCATTTATCCGCCCAATCACCCAGTCTGTCCAAATCGCTCTGGAGCTTCCTGGTCTCCTCCTCTGAGCCCACCCCCCCTCCTAGTTTAGTGTCGTCTGCAAATTTGGAAATGCTGCATTCGACTCCCTGATCCAGGTCATTAATATAAATTGTGAACAGCTGGGGACCCAGGACAGATCCCTGTGGTACCCCACTTGTTACTGCCTGCCATTCAGAAAATGAGCCGTTTATTCCAACTCTCTGTTTTCTATCTGACAGCCAGTTCTCTATCCACGTCAATACTTTCCCCTTTATCCCATGAGCTTCAATTTTCCATGCTAATCTTTTATGTGGGACCTTATCGAAGGCCTTTTGGAAGTCCAGGTACACCACATCTACTGGCTCTCCCCCATCTATTTTACCAGTTACTCCCTCAAAAAATTCCAATAGATTAGTCAAGCACGATTTACCCTTTGTAAATCCATGTTGACTCTGTCCTATCCTGTCCCCATTTGCTAAGTGCTCGGCTATTTCATCCTTAATGATGGACTCCAGCATTTTGCCCACAACTGATGTAAGGCTTACAGGTCTGTAATTACCTGCTTTTTCCCTACCCCCCTTTTTGAATAGTGGGGTACCTGGACCCCTAAATCTCATAGGGCTGGATTTTCAATGACCCGTGGAGGCGGGTTTGGAGGCGTGTGGGGGGTTAAAGTTGCAGATTCGGGGGTCCCGACCCCATCCCGACTCCATTCCGCCTCCACGCAATTTTGACAAAATCGGTCGCGGGGTTCCCGACTCCGTCCCGCCTCCAAGAGGCGGGAGAGGCCATTAAAGCCCTTAACAAGCCCTAAATTGGCTCTGTCATGCCATTTTGAAACGTTTTAGCTAGTTTAACCCTTTTCCGACGTGAAGCACGCCTGGTGTGAAACACTCCAGTGAAACCTGGCGGGAGCACAAGTGGATAGCTGACTATCAGCTGCAGGTCCACTATTACAACGGAGATGTGATGAAGGTAGTAGTAGTATTGTGATGAAGGTAGTAGTATTAGGTTAGGTGTGTGAAAGTCGCCTCTGATTTTGCTGCATTGAATGTCTTCAGAGACTGCCTGGGAGGACTTGGTTGCAAAAAAAATTCTCTCTCTCTCTCTCAGCTGCTGCTCATTTTGCATCCAGGTCCTCTCACAGCAAAGGCCAGGCAGTCTCTGAGACCAGGCAGTCAGTCTCTGACCTTCAATGATGACATCATCAGAGGCGACTTTCAGACTGAAACCACTAATTGGTTCATGGGTTCCCACATGCTGGAACTCAATTGCCCAATTAAGTGAAAATTGCATCATTCTCCCACATCCAATTGCAGTCGGGTGGATAACACGAAATGCGGATGACACGACCCCAACCCGACCCCAAGACAAAATCCAGCCCTCAGCCTCCTCCCATCCTTCCTCACCTAACTCTATCAACATAACCCTCTATTCCCTTCTCCCTCATATGCTTGTCTAGCCTCCCCTTAACTGCGTCGATACTATTCGCTTCAACCACTCCCTGTGGTAGCGAGTTCCACATTCTCACCACTCTCTGGGTAAAGATGTTTCTTCTGAATTCCCTATTTGATTTCTTGGAGACTATCTTATATTGATGGCCTCTAGTTATGCTCTTGCCCACAAGTGGAAACATTCTCTCTGTATCCACTCTATCAAAACCTTTCATCATTTTAAAGACCTCTATTAGGTCACCCCTCAACCTTCTCTTTTCAAGAGAAAAGAGACCCAGTCTGTTCATCCTTTCCTGATAGGTATACCCTCACATTTCTGGTATCATCCTTGTAAATCTTCCCTGCACCCTCTCCAGTGCCTCTATATCCTTTTTATAATATGACGACCAGAACTGCACGCAGTACTCGAAGTGTGGTCTAACCAAGGTTCGATACTGGTTTAGCATAACTTCCCTACTTTTCAAGTCTATACAGCTAAAAATAAACCCTAGTGCTTGGTTTGCTTTTTTGATGGCCTTGCCAACCTGTGTCGCAACTTTTAGTGATTTGTGTATTTGTACTCCGAGATCCCTTTGTTCCTCTACCCCACCTCGACTCGCAACCTCCAAGTGATAAGTGACCTCCCTATTCTTCCTACCAAAATGTAATACCTCACATTTATCTGTTTTGAACTTCATTTGCCAATTATATGCCCATTCTGCAAGTTTATTAATGTCCTCCTGTAATTTGATGCAGTCCTCCTCAGTCCTGACTAATCCCCCCCCCCAATTTGGTGTCATTCGCAAATTTAGATTCCAAAGTCTAAATCGTTAATATAAATTGTGACCAGCAGTGGTCCCAGCACGGATTCTTGTGTCACTGTGAATAGTTACCTTTTACCCCTACTCTCTGCTTTCTGTCTTGAAGCCAGCTAGTTATCCATTCGGCTACTTGTCCCTTGACTCAGCATTCTCTGACCTTGCTCATCAGTCTATTATGGGGTACCTTATCGAAGGCCTTTTGAAAATCTAGGTAAATTACATCGACTGCATTACCCTTGTCTACTCTCTCTGTTACCTCTTCAAAAAATTCAATGAGGTTGGTCAAGCAAGACTTTCCCTTTTGAAACCCATGCTGACTATTCATTACTAGGGCTGGAATTTTGCCGGGGCTCAGAGGACGGGTTTGGAGGTAGGTCCGCTGTCAAAATAGCAAAGATTGACAGTGGGTAGGAAACCCGCTGTCAATCCGCCTCCACGCGAGTCTCCCAGGTGTCGGATCTGTCAGCGGAGAACTGACCCGACACCAAGCAGCGGGGGATACAACTGAGCTAATTAAATAGCTTGTTAAGAGCCAATCTAATACTATTTTGAGGCTTCCTTCCAATTTTTACGTTCTCCCCCACGGGTTACCCACTGCTCGGGGAACACGCCAGCTCAACCTGGCGTGAGTTGGGTCTGCTCTGATGTTTCTGATAAGCCGACAGCTGCAGAAGTGGTGTAAAGGATGCCATGTTGCAGTTGTTCAGTTTCAGAGTGCAGAAACTGTTGGTTACTGCATTTTTAATACATATAGAGATTTCTTTAGCTTGCAAGTGTTTAGAGGCAACTGTATGTCCAGTGCCTCTCTCACCAATGACAGATCGCTTCTGTCATCTCACCTGCAGCTGCCATCTATTGCAGTAACATCGGTGCCCTTGAAAAAAATCAGACCTTGGGTCTCCGCATCCTTCCCCGATCAGCCCCAACACCAACATCACCAGGCACACCAACATCACCAAACTTCTCTGCCATCACCTGATGCTGCACAGGACACAGGGCATCAGCACCTGACAACATTGCTGCCCGGGAGGCCAGCGATGGCATCACCATGGCCAGATTTACTTCACTTGACGCTGTTAACCCTGGCTGCCACATGATGCGCCAGGTTGACACCATCCCACACCAGCACCGTGAAGCATCCCTTTAATCTTATCTGAGGAAGGATGTTCTTGCCATGGAAGGAGTTCAGCGAAGATTCACAAGGCTGATACCTGGGATGGCAGGAATGACATATGAGGAGAGATTGGGTCGATTGGGCTTATACTCGCTGGAGTACAGAAGAATGAGAGGGGATATCATCGAAACATATAAAATTCTGACAGGTCTGGACAAACTAGATGCAGGAAGAATGTTCCTGATGGTCGGAGAGTCCAGAACCAGGGGTCATAATCTAAGAATAACGGGTAAGCCATTTAGGACAGAAATGAGGAGGAATTTCTTCACCCAGAGAGTGGTGAACCTGTGGAATGCTCTACCACAGAAGGTAGTTGAGGCCAAGTCATTAAATATATTCAAGAATGAGTTAGATATATTTCTTAAAGCTAAAGGGATCAAGGGATATGGGGAGAAGGCAGGGACAGGGTACTGAGTTTGGATGATCAGCCATGATCTCATCGAATGGCGGAGCAGGCTCGAGGGGCCGAATGGCCTACTCCTGCTCCTATCTTCTATGTTTCTATGTTT
This sequence comes from Squalus acanthias, assembly GCA_030390025.1. Taxonomy (NCBI): domain Eukaryota; kingdom Metazoa; phylum Chordata; class Chondrichthyes; order Squaliformes; family Squalidae; genus Squalus; species Squalus acanthias. The sequence continues at coordinate 241,869 of JASTWF010000050.1, read as the reverse complement.
AATGTCCAAGCCATTCCATGCACACCCATCACTATAGCGGGGGGGCGGGGGAGTTATGTCTGAACATTCACTGGAACTCAGTAAGACACTTCTCAAGGTGCGCTCAGATCTGTCCAATAAGGGGCAGTGTTGGAAAAATAGATTTCACTGTATGACAACACATTACCAGAAACTTCACATGGACATTGGCTAAACCTCTCAAGTGCCTACCCTTGTGTGTTGTTAGTTGGTATGCTTGCAGTAGGATGAGGGTGAGTGTGAGGGGTGGCTAGTGAGATGGGGAAGTGATAAAGTAGATAGAGAGGGTTGGGTGGAGGTGCAAGGTAAGTTGGTGTGAGTAAGGATCTGCAGGAGAAGGATGTGGAAGGCAGAGTGATGGGGATGTGTTGAGTGGCACAGCAGGGTGAGATTGAGTGTGGCTTTGCAGTAACGTTCTGTGATCCACTGAGATAATTGAAAGGTTGGCGCCACTGCAGCCAGGGACCCCTGACGACATCCCTGCTTTTGCCCTCCTGTGCAATGTGCAACCAGGCTGCGTTGGTGTCCTGGGGAGGTCTCTTCCGCCCTTGGAAGGGAAGAGAAGCTCCCTGCGTGCTGTGACTCCTTCCATAATCATATGGAAGGAGTCATTTGAGAACCTGGGTGCCACCTTTGTAGCACCTCAATGCTGTCAAACACTGACAGAACACTGTCAAACTCAAAGTGGCCGTGGTCCCTTTAAGGAAACCGGCTGATGACGCGTCATCAAATTACGTCATCAGACCCGCTTCCTGTTAATTGGCCGGGAAGCCCGCAGGCCAATCAAGGGAAAATCCCTTTGACAGAGCGGCTGCAGCCAGGATCGTGACTGGAACCCGGAAACCAGCTCTCCCGCCACCATCCCGACACCGCTGATAAAATCGCGGCCTATGTTTTTGGTTTCTAGATGTTCTTCTATTTTCTCCTTTAGTAGGGATTCCATTATTTTTCCTACCACCGATGTTAAGCTGACTGGTCTATAATTCCCTGGACATGTTCTATCCCCCCTTCTTAAATATCGGTATTACGTTAGCTATCCACCAGTCCTCTGGCACCACACCTTTTTCTAACGAATTATTAAATATGTGTAGTAATGCCTCTGCTATCTCTTCCCTAGATTCTTTTAAAATGCGTGGATGCAATCCATCCGGACGAGGGTTTTTATCCTCTTTGAGTTTGATTAATTTATTTAATATATCCCCTTTTTATTTTAAATGCACTTATCTCATTACTAATCTCATCATCCAATGTCATGTCCACCTGTTCTATCTCCCTGGTAAATACTGAAGCAAAATAATTATTTAATATTTCTGCCATCTCTCTATCGTTACCTGTGGTATTTATCCTGTCTATCCCTTAATGGCCCTATTCCCATCCCAACCTTCCTTTTTTTATTGATGTGCCTGTAAAATAGTTCCTTGATAATTTAATTTCATAGTTCCTCTTTGCCTTCCTAATCGTTTTTTTGACTTCTCTCCTAATCTCTTCGTATTCTCCCTTATCGTGCACTCCCCTGCTGTCTATGTACTTAATGTATGCCTCTTTCCTTACCCTCAATTGTTCCCTTATGGCTTTATTCATTCATGGAGTCTCATTAGTGTTTAGTTTGTTCTTTCCTTTTAACGGAATATATTGTTCCTGCACTCTGTTGAACACCGTTTTAAATGTTTCCCTCTTTGGGTCTCCACTGTTCCTAGCTTTTCACCATTTAAAAAATACAGTCCCTGAAAACCCCCGTGGTTAGTAAAACCGTGGTTGGCAAATACAGTATAAATGTTCAAATAACACAATAAAAAAAAATATAAAAGCAATAAAATCATATAGCAAAATACTGCGGATGCTGGAAATCCGAAATAACAACAGAAAACGCTGGAAAAACTCAGCAGGCCAGGCAGCATCCGTGGAGAGAGAAACAGAGTTAACGTTTCAGGTCGAAGACCTTTCGTCAGAACTGGAAAAAAGCAGGAAATGAAATAGATTTAAAGCAAGGATAAAGCTGGGAAAAGGGGGAGGGGATGAAAGAACAAAAGGAGAGATTAAGAGACATTGAGAGACATTAAGAGATAATCAAGGCAAGAGGAGGTGTTGATGTAACAGGTTGAGGCTAAATGCCTCTTGCCTTGATTATCTCTTAATGTCTCTCAATGTCTCTTAATCTCTCCTTTTGTTCTTTCATCGAAAGGGGAGAGAGAGGGAATCGGAGGGGGGAGAGAGAGAGAGAGAGAGAGACTGGGGAGAGAGAGAGAGAGAGACTGGGGGAGAGAGGGACGGGGGGAGAGAGAGCGAGACTGGGGGAGAGAGAGACTGGAGAGAGAGAGACTGGGGACAGAGAGAGACTGGGGAGAGAGAGAGAGAGAGAGAGAGACTGGGGGAGAGAGGGACTGGGGGGGAGAGAGAGCAAGACTGGGGGAGAGAGAGACTGGAGAGAGAGAGAGGGACTGGAGAGAGAGACTGGGGACAGAGAGAGACTGGAGAGAGAGGGACTGGAGAGAGAGAGAGGGACTGGAGAGAGAGAGAGACTGGGGACAGAGAGAGACTGGGGAGAGAGAGAGATGGAGAGAGAGAGCGACGGAGAGACAGGGATGGAGAGGGGGACGGAGGGAGAGAGGGGGAGGGAGGGAGAGGAAGACGGAGGGAGAGAGAGAGGGAGACGGAGAGAGAGAGTGGGAAATGGAGGGCGAGAGAGAGGGACAGAGAGAGAGAGAGAGGGGGACAGAGAGAGAGAGAGAGGGGGACAGAGAGAGAGAGAGAGGGAAACGGAGGGAGAGAGAGAGAGAGAGAGAGGGACAGAGAGAGGGGGACAGAGAGAGAGAGGGACAGAGAGAGGGGTGAGGGTCCAGATGCGTGTAGTCCGTTCCCGGGGACTGAGCGGCGGCCGCACTTTGGAACAACACAGGTGGAGGCGCAGCACATTTACAATGGCCAATGGAAGGAGGCTAAAGCAGACAAGTTTTAGGCCCCTGGTGAAACAAAAATGAGAATCTTAAAAAAAAATTCACAAAATTGTTTAAAGCCGGAAAAAAATACGGTAAAGGGATGTTGAATGTCCCACGGTAAGTTCCAGTTAAATTTTGCTAGGTGTTGTCCCCTTTTTGAAAGGGTCTATCAGGATTATTTAAATCATGTTATGAGAGAGGGGGAAAAAGTTTGTGTCCCTGTTTGTACCTCAGAGTCTGTGAGAGACGGAGGGAACGGCAGCAGAAAAAGAGGAAACAACTTCTCCAAAACTGATCCCAACTCATCGCCAAGGCTGGGGATAGATAACCTCACCGCCTTCTTAGGAAGTTTAACCACTTTATTCACTTTCTTATTTGAGCTCCGTTTGGAATTGGAGTTTATTTTATTCTTTTTTTGTTGTATGTTTAACGACAGCGTTGAAGAGGGAAAGAGAAACTTGGAGCAACTTCTGTCAAAGCTGCAACGAGACTTGATAGAATTTAAAGATTTTTAATGAACTTTTCACAAAAAATTAGTGTTAAAAACACTTTTTCCCCCTAAGTTTCGAATATGATTTTGGAAGAAGCAGAAACAAAAATCAATTTTTCCCTTCATCTAAACAACTTTCAACCAGGTCTTGAAGTCCAAATGCTTTTAAAGAGGTTCTGAAATGCTTAAGACATTTTAAAATTGAAATTTTTCAATATTTGATTTTGAACGATCAACTGAAGTGAGTAGCTTTACACAAACATGCAACCATGCTGTTGAGGAGGGGGAGGGCGGGGAGGATTTGTAGGAGTTACATATTACTTTTTATTGACTTTAAAAAAATATATAATTAAGACGTTTAGGAAGAGAACCAAAAATAAGGAAAAAGAAACCATTTTATTTTGTCTGTCGTTCTATAGTCTGAACAAGTCCCAGGAACAATGTAAATATAGATTTCCTCTTAAACGTTTAGTGGAGTGTTAATAGAAACATGAGTTATGTAATGATGTATAAAAATTGCAGGAAGCTACTTTAGAAGAAACTACTATTTGTTTATTGAGAAAGACACAGAAAATACTTCGATTAAACTGATAATGTACAATTTTGAAATAGGAGATTAAAAATTGAGAGTACAATGAAGTTTGTTTCCCGCTATTTAATTGGGAAGTACCTAAAATAATTCAACATTTTTTGTGATAAGAGCAGGGATTAATATTGTGGAGAATGTTTGAGAGAAAAACCATTAGAAGTGAAATTCGTAAATTAACATCTTTATGTCAACATATTAGTAAATATTTCCAAGTCAGTCTGATTGGCTCTCCTGTCCAGGAAGAAAGATGAATGTTTATTTCTGTTAAATCATAGCTTGTCCTGCTTTTTGTTTTTAATTCGGTGATGCAAATTGTGTATGTGTTTTTCTGCACTTGTGAATAAGTGCTGCATTTCTGACATGTTACATGGAGGGTGTGCTGGTTCAAGAAGACAACGGGGGGGGGTGATTTTGCCAATGGGGAGCTTTTGGAGACGGGCTTAGCAGGCCAATTAAGGGAAAGCTGGTTACTGAGAACGTCAACGTATGACGTTTCATCTGTCAAAAATTTTAAACAGATGAGTTGTCATCGTTTGACAGCTCTGTGAAGCTGTCAAACACTGACATTCTCTGTAGTTTGATGAGTTCTTGAATTCAAGACTTCATCAAACCTCTTTCTTTTGCAGAAATTAGATGGTTGTTGCATTGGAGAATGCAACAGCCATCTGTCATCTCTACCGCGGAGGTGCGAGACTCTCCGCATACCCACCGATTGAAGCCTGCAGGACGAAACAAAGGTAAGTACGCTTTTTCTAGCACTTTTCACTTACCTCAGATACTCACCTCTCCACACTTGCACCCATCACTCACCTTCACAGCGCACTTTTGCACCCCTCCGACCCCCGCAGACCCACTGCTCGCCTCGGTGACCCTGGCGGGGTTCGGAGCCTTCGGGAAGCCCGCACTTGTGAGGGCAAAATGGGGATAATCCTATTTTCCGCCTGTTAACTACCTGTTAACAGGCAGTTAAGTGGATGTAATCCCCTTCCCGCCTCCAAGGAGACGGGACCCGGCGCGGGATGGCTACCTGCCTCCTGGCAAGATGGCACGGAGGCGGGTTGGGGACCCGCCCCCAAATTCTGCCATTTTCCCGGCAGTCCCGCCTCCCCAGGGCTGGCAAGATCGCCCCCAACGTTTATTAATGGAAGTGATTGAAGTTGGAAATACGGATACCCGTTTCTGTTCAATTCTTTTTAATACTGTGAACTAAAGAACTACAGCACTTTGGGGGAAAAATTCAGTTGGTTGCGCCTCCCGTTAGCGCCTTAAGAGGGCGCTAATGGGGCGCAAAGCAGCTAGCGCCCGGGCGCAGCGATGTTTGCGCCGCTCGCGAACTTAACTAGACATTTTGCGGCGGCGCTAAACACTACCGCCACGATCTCCTGCGCCGGCAGATCGTGACGTCAGTCGAGTGCGCAACGCCCCGGTAACGCCCCGGAGCGGAAATTGAGTGGCGCCCCCTGCCTTACCGCCTGACGCTAGCAACGACAGGTTGAGGGGAGCGTTCTGCAGTCATGAAGGGAAAGGGGGAGCGCTATTTAAAGGTGACCGCTTCCTGCCTTTTATTCTTGTTGCCATTTTTGAACTACGCATTCTGAGAGAGAGAGAGAGAGAGACTTCTGGAGAGATTTAACGTTGTGTGAAGGAGTTTTGGGTACTGAGCAGCACTTTGCAGGTTCATTTTGATCTGCCATTCCTTGTATCGATTTAGAAGAGTCTGTGGGGGCTGCACTCTGAGCTCTTTGCCTGGTACTCTCCATTGTTCTTTCCAGCAGATTTGATGTGCAGGTCTCTCCAGGCCGAGATTCAAGGCTGCAATGAGCAGGATGTGGATGGAAAGCAAGATTAACCATCCCCTTTAAGAACTGGCCCGTGCCATTGTGTGTGTGTTCCATTGCTGACTGACATTACATGAGCTTCGCCAGCGCTCTGAGGTAGCGCCTCGCTCCTCGGCCTTTGCGCCTTAAAGACAGGTGTGAAGCGCCTGATTTAGCGCTCCAATCACCTCCAGGGGCGTTAAAAGTCAAGTTTCCAGTCAGTGGCGATAATTAGCGCCAGGCGCTAATTTTGGCGCCCGGACGATATTTGCGCCCCAAACGGGGCGCGACTGAATTTTTCCCCCTTTATATTTGGTTGTCTGGTTGTATTGTGATTAATATTCTAATCACTTATGTGGACGTACAGCACGTCAGCGTCATGGGAAAGCCGCTGCTCCTGCTGCTTGTGCAGCCACTGCTATAGTGACGTGAGGGATGGGCTAATGCGTTGAAAACTTTAAAATTAATACAAATTGCACAAATAGATAGGCCTCTTTCAGCTCACCTCGGGCTTTTGGATTGTTTGTCGATGCATAACCGTGTAACTGAGCGACGTTTCTGAAGTGTCAATGCATTATTATGCAGGTCTTTTGTATCCCAGTCATTTCTGACAAGTATTTTTTTTTTTAAATAGAGTTTCACAGAACCACAGAATCCCCACAGTGCAGATAGAGGCCATGTCGGCCCGTCGAGCCTGCACCGACACATATCCCACCCTATCCCCGTAACCCCACGTATATTTAATCCCCCCCTAACACTAAGGGTCAATTTATCATAGCCAAATCAACCTAACCTGCACATCTTTTGGACTGTGGGAGGAAACCGGAGCACCCGGAGGAAACCCACGCAGACACGGGGAGAATGTGCAAACTCCACACAGACAGTCACCCCAGGCCGGATTCGAACCCGGGTCCCTGGCGCTGTGAGGCAACAGTGCTAACCACTATGCCACCGTGTTGATAAAAGCTTTTAATTAATTCTACCATAAACAAACTTGCAGAATGGACATGTAAATGACAAATGAATTTCAATATAGATAAGTGTGAGGTGGTGCATTTTGGTAGGAGGAATAAGGAGGTGACCTACTCCTTGGAAAATAAGAATCTAAATGGGGCAGAGGTGCAAAGGGATCTAGGGGTATAGATTCACAAATCATTAAAAGTAGCAACGCAGGTTAAAAAAGCCATAAAAGTGCAAATAAAGCACTGGGGTTCATTTCTAGAGGAATAGAATTCAAAAGCAGAGAAGTTATGTTAAACTTGTATAGAACCTTGTCTGATTGTCTCATGATTTGAGACGCTGGGGTGGCAATATGGCATGACTGTATATATGCTTTTAAGTGGTTGCTGTTGCCGTCGTGGTTGTAAAAGTTGTTGTAAAAGCTGTTGTTGTTGTTGTTGTTTTAACATTTGCCCACGGACGAAAAGGTCGCGCTCAAACGAGTTCGTGGCCCGCTCAGTACAAAAAAAGTCAGAGGGAACATTGGTCCTGGCGATTTGTTAGTCTTTAGTGACATTATTTTTTACTAATACGTTTTCTTGCTTATGATGGAGAGATTCCCTCTTTAAAAGGGGTCCCCGATGGAGAGGCTCCCTCTTTAAAAGGGGTCCCTGATGGAGAGACTCCCTCTTTAATAGGGGTCCCTGATGGAGAGACTCCCTCTTTAAAAGGGGTCCCTGATGGAGACAAAGGGTAAATCGTGCTTGACTAATCTATTGGAATTTTTTGAGGGAGTAACTGGTAAAATAGATGGGGGAGAGCCAGTAGATGTGGTGTACCTGGACTTCCAAAAGGCCTTCGATAAGGTCCCACATAAAAGATTAGCAGGGAAAATTGAAGCTCATGGGATAAAGGGGAAAGTATTGACGTGGATAGAGAACTGGCTGTCAGATAGAAAACAGAGAGTTGGAATAAACGGCTCATTTTCTGAATGGCAGGCAGTAACAAGTGGGGTACCGCATGGATCTGTCCTGGGTCCCCAGCTGTTCACAATTTACATTAATGACCTGGATCAGGGAGTCGGATGCAGCATTTCCAAATTTGCAGACGACACTAAACTAGGAGGGGGGGTGGGCTCAGAGGAGGAGACCAGGAAGCTCCAGAGCGATTTGGACAGACTGGGTGATTGGGCGGATAAATGGCAGATGCACTATAATGTGGACAAGTGCGAAGTTATCCACCTTGGGTGCAGGAACGGGAGGGCAAATTATTATTTAAATGGCAATAAATTGGGAGAGGGGGAAGTACAGAGAGACCTGGGTGTTCTTGTACACCAGTCACTGAAGGCGAGCATGCAGGTGCAACAGGCGGTCAAGAAGGCAAACGGTATGCTGGCCTTCATAGCAAAAGGGTTGGAATACAGGAACAGGGATACCTTGCTGCAGCTGTACAGGGCACTGGTGAGACCACACCTCGAGTACTGTGTACAGTTTTGGTCGCCTCATCTGAGGAAAGATGTTCTTGCCATGGAGGGGGTGCAGCGGCGATTCACCAGGCTGATACCAGGAATGGCGGGATTGACCTATGAGGAGAGACTATGTAGTTTAGGGATGTACACACTGGAGTTTAGAAGATTGAGAGGGGACCTCATAGAAGTGTATAAAATTCTGACAGGTCTAGACAGACTAGATGCAGAAGGAATGTTTCCCTTGGCGGGTGAGAACAGAACTAGAGGACATAATTTAAGGATAAGGGCTAAACCATTTAGGACAGAAATGAGGGGGAATTTCTTCACTCAGAGGGTGGTGAACCTGTGGAACTCATTGCCACAGAGGGCAGTGTACGCCAGCTCATTAAATATATTTAAGAGGGAATTAGATATATTTCTACAGGCAAAAGGGGTTAAGGGTTACGGAGAGAAGGCGGGGACGGGATACTGAATTGGAGGATCAGCCATGATCTCATTAAATGGCGGAGCAGGCTCGAAGGGCCGGATGGCCTACTCCTGCTCCTATCTTCTATGTATCTATGTATCTATGTAAAAGGAGTCCCTGATGGAGAGACTCCCTCTTTAAAAGGGGTCCCTGATGGAGAGACTCCCTCTTTAATAGGGGTCCCTGATGGAGAGACTCCCTCTTTAAAAGGGGTCCCTGATGGAGAGACTCCCTCTTTAATAGGGGTCCCTGATGGAGAGACTCCCTCTTTAAAAGGGGTCCCTGATGGAGAGACTCCCTCTTTAAAAGGGGTTCCTGATGGAGAGACTCCCTCTTTAAAAGGGGTCCCTGATGGAGAGACTCCCTCTTTAAAAGGGGTCCCTGATGGAGAGACTCCCTCTTTAAAAGGGGTCCTGATGGAGAGACTCCCTCTTTAAAAGGGGTTCCTGATGGAGAGACTCCCTCTTTAAAAGGGGTTCCTGATGGAGAGACTCCCTCTTTAAAAGGGGTTCCTGATGGAGAGACTCCCTCTTTAAAAGGGGTCCTGAAGTTGACGTCCTGTTTGATGTGGTGATGGGGCGAAGCCCTCGGTATCATACTGGTAAATCTGCACTGCACCCCCTCCAAGAAACATACAAAATTCTTACAGGGTAGATGTAGGGAGGATGTTTCCCCTGGCTGGGGAATCTAGAACCAGGGCGTCACAAGTCTCAGAATAAGGGGTCAGCCATTTAGGACTGAGATGAGGAGAAATTTCTTCACACAGAGGGTGGTGAATCTTTGGAATTCTCTACCCCAGAGGGCTGTGGAGGCTCAGTCGTTGAGTATATTCAAGACAGAGATTGATAGATTTTTGAATATTAGGGGAATCAAGGGATATGGGGATAGTGCAGGAAAGTGGAGATGGGGTGGAAGATCAGCCATGATCTTATTGAATGGTGGAGCAGGCTCGAGGGGCCGAATGGCCTACTCCTGCTCCTCTTACTTATGTTATGTTCTTATGTCTGGTTCCTGAATATTCGTACCTTAAGATGGTATAGTAGTACATCAAGATCCTGGCTAGTTCTGTGCTGGAACACTTCGGGTTCTCCCAGATTGCGTTCTTTGTCATCATGACAACCAATGCTCGACCGTTTCTGTCCCTGTTCCCTGGAGTGTAAAAGTATAGCGACATAATGAGACCAACATGCACAGCAAGGTGCCACTCCACAGGTCTACACCGCTCTGAACTACACCGGACAGGCCTGAACCAGACTGGACAGGCCTGAACCGCAGCGGACAGGCCTAAACCGCAGCAAATCAAGCAGTTCGTGCCCGCATGCAACAAGACTTGGACGACGTTCATGCTTGGGCTGATAAGTGGCAGGTAACATTCGCGCTGCAGAAGTGCCAGGAAATGACTATCTCCAACAAGTAAGTTTAACCACCGCCCCTTGACATTCAACGACATTACCATCCCCCACCATCAACATCCTAGGGAGGGTCACCATTGACCAGAAACTTAACTGGACCAGCCACATAAATACTGTGTGGCAACAAGAGCAGGTCAGAGGCTAGGTATTCTGCGGCGAGTGTCTCACCTCCTGAGTCCCCAAAGCCTTTCCACCATCTACAAGACACAAGTCAGGAGTGTGATGGAATACTCTCCACTTGCCTGGATGAGTGCAGCTCCAACAACACTCAAGAAGCTCGACACCATCCAGGACAAAGCAGCCCGCTTGATTGGCACCCCATCCACCACCTTAAACATTCACTCCCTTCACCACCGGCGTACCGCGGCTGCAGTGTGTACCATCTACAAGATGCACTGCAGCAACTCGCCAAGGCTTCTTCGGCAACACCTCCCAAACCCGCGACCTCTTCCACCTAGAAGGACATGGGCAGCAGGCGCATGGGAACACCACCACCTCCAAGTTCCCCTCCAAGTCACACACCATCCTGACTTAGAAGTATATCGCCGATCCTTCATCGTCACTGGGTCAAAATCCTGAAACTCCCTCCCAAACAGCACTGTTGGGAATGCCTTCACCACACGGACTGCAGCGGTTCAAGAAGGCGGCACACGACCCCTTTTCAAGGGCAATTAGGGATGGCCAATAAATGCTGGCTTTGCCAGTGATGCCCATATCCCATAAACGAATAAAAAAAACCAGGCCTGAACCAGACCGGACAGACATACATTAGACTGGCCGGAGCTGCACCACACTGAACAGGCCTGAACCGCACTCCAATAAAATCTCCCCACCTCCATCCCCTAGTCCCTGACCATCCCTTACCAGGGCAGTATTACCTTGTGCATTCCTGTGTGTAATACAGTCCAATAAATTCCCCCATCCCTAAATCCCCAGCATACCTGGAAGAGAGAGGACTCCAGAATGAAGAATGTCCAAATCGAGTTTGAGCAAATTGGCAGGGTAAGAGCCAATGGGAAGGGCTTGATCAAAGGAGAAGGGCTCCTTCTGTGCTGTGGAACAGCCATTCCCTCTTCCAACAGCAGCTGGGCAGTGAGATGAGACATCAGACGCTTGCTGAGATGAGACATCAGACGGTTGGTGAGACGAGACATCAGCTCGGTTGGTGAGACGAGACATCAGACGGTGGGTGAGACGAGACATCAGAGGGTGGATGAGACGAGACATCAGACGGTTGGTGAGACGAGACATCAGACGGTGGGTGAGACGAGACATCAGACGGTTTCTGAGATGAGACATCAGACGGTGGCTGAGATGAGACATCAGACGGTGGCTGAGACGAGACATCAGACGGTGGATGAGATGAGACATCAGACGGTGGGTGAGACGAGACATTAGACGGTTGGTGAGACGAGACATCAGACGGTTGGTGAGATGAGACATCAGACGGTTGGTGAGACGAGACATCAGTCGGTGGGTGAGACGGGACATCAGACGGTGGATGAGATGAGACATCAGACGGTGGGTGAGACGAGACATCAGTCGGTAGGTGAAACGGGACATCAGACGGTTGGTGAGATGAGACATCAGACGGTTGGTGAGACGAGACTTCAGACGGTTGGTGAGACGAGACATCAGACGGTTGGTGAGACGAGACTTCAGACGGTTGGTGAGACGAGACATCAGATGGTTGGTGAGACGAGACTTCAGACGGTTGGTGAGACGAGACATCAGACGGTTGGTGAGACGAGACATCAGATGGTTGGTGAGACGAGACTTCAGACGGTTGGTGAGACGAGACATCAGACGGTTGGTGAGACGAGACATCAGACGGTTGGTGAGACGAGACATCAGACGGTTGGTGAGATGAGACTTCAGACGGTTGGTGAGATGAGACTTCAGACGGCTGGTGAGACGAGACATCAGACGGTTGGTGAGACGAGACATCAGACGGTTGGTGAGATGAGACTTCAGACGGTTGGTGAGATGAGACTTCAGACAGCTGGTGAGACGAGACATCAGATGGTTGGTGAGACGAGACATCAGATGTCTGGTGCAATGAGACTTCAGACGGTTGGTGAGACGAGACATCAGACGGTTGGTGAGACGAGACATCAGATGGTTGGTGAGACGAGACATCAGATGTCTGGTGCGATGAGACATCAGACGGTTGGTGAGACGAGACATCAGACGGTTGGTGAGACGAGACATCAGACGGTTGGTGAGACGAGACATCAGACGGTTGGTGAGACGAGACATCAGATGGTTGGTGAGACGAGACATCAGATGTCTGGTGCGATGAGACATCAGACGGTTGGTGAGATGAGACATCAGACGGTTGGTGAGACGAGACATCAGACGGTTGGTGCGATGAGACTTCAGATGTCTGGTGAGACGAGACATCAGATGTCTGGTACGATGAGACATCAGACGGTTGGTGAGACGAGACATCAGATGGTTGGTGAGACGAGACATCAGATGGTTGGTGAGACGAGACATCAGATGTCTGGTGCGATGAGACTTCAGACGGTTGGTGAGACGAGACATCAGACGGTTGGTGAGACGAGACATCAGATGTCTGGTGCGATGAGACTTCAGACGGTTGGTGAGACGAGACATCAGACGGGTGGTGAGACGAGACATCAGACGGGTGGTGAGACGAGACATCAGACGGTTGGTGAGACGTGACATCAGACGGTTGGTGAGACGAGACATCAGACGGTTGGTGCGATGAGACATCAGACGGTTGTTGCGATGAATCCTCTGGATCCTCCTGATTGGTTGGTAGGTTTTCAGACAGATGAACTTCACTGGAACCTAGAGAGGGAGAGACTGAGAGTGACACTTGGGTGAGGTACGGGGAGGGATGGGGTTTGGGCAGCCGGTGCTCTTGAAACCCACGCCTCAGTGAGGAGTCAGGAGAGGGAGGAAACAAAATGGAGAGCAAAAAGGAAAGCGCCAACTGATATTAATGATTTGGATTTAGGTGTACAGGGCACTATTTCAAAATTTGCAGATGACACAAAACTTGGAAGTATAGTGAACAGTGAGGAGAATAGGAATAGACTTCAAGAGGACATAGACAGGCTGGTGAAATGGGCGGAACACGTGGTAGATGAAGTTTAACGCAGAAAAGTGCGAAGTGATACATTTTGGTAGGAAGAACGAGGAGAGGCCATGTAAACTAAAGGGTACAATTCTAAAGGGGGTGCACGAACAGAGAGACCTGGGGGTATGTGTGCACAAATCGTTGAAGGTGGCAGGGCAGGTTGAGAAAGCAGTTAAAAAAACATACGGGATCCTGGGCTTCATAAACAGAGGCATAGAGTACAAAAGCAAGGAAGTTATAATGAATCTTTATAAAACACTGGTTCGGCCACAGCTGGAGTATTGTGTCCAATTCTGGGCACCGCACTTTAGGAAGGATGTGAAGGCCTTAGAGAGGGTGCAGAAAAGATTTACAAGAATGGTTCCAGGGATGAGGGAATTCAGTTACGTGGATAGACTGGAGAAGCTGGGGTTGTTCTCCTTAGAGCAGAGAAGATTGAGAGGAGATTTGATAGAGGTGTTCAAAATCATGAGGGGTCTAGACAGAGTAGATAGAGAGAAATTGTTCCCATTGGCGGAAGGGTCGAGAACCAGAGGACGCAGATTTAAGGTGATTGGCAGAAGAACCAAAGGAGACATGAGGAAAAACTTTATTACGCAGCGAGTGGTTAGGATCGGGAATGCACTGCCTGAAAGGGTGGTGGAGGCAGATACATTTGTGGCTTTCAAAAGGGAATCGGATAAGTACCTGAAGCAAAGAAATTTGCAGGGCTATGGGGAAACGGCGGGGGGAGTGGGACTAGCTGAAGTGATCTTGCAGAGAGCTGGCACGGGCTCGACGGGCCGAATGGCTTCCTACTGTGCTGTAACCAGTCTATGATTCCACTCAGGTCTGTAGCACAGTCATTAGAAATGTTAGAAGTCGCACAACACCAGGTTATAGTCCAACAGTTTTATTTGAAATCACAAGCTTTCGGAGCTGCTGCTCCTTCGTCAGGTGAAGTGAAGGAATACGAATCGGCACAGCATATATAGACAGAGAACAATGCCTGTGCAGAGAACAATGTCAGACGACTACAGTTAATCTTTCTGACTGCCTTTTATCACACCTCGGCAGAGAGACAATCAGGTCAGTCAGGAAGACATTATATCAAAGACATAGCAAAATACAACTAAGACAATGAGGTGGGGTCACAGGGGGTCTAATGTGTCAAATACTGCAGTCTGTATGGTAAACCATAAACTTTAAACTTTTTACTTTTTTTTACTGGAAATGTTGTTATAATATGCCTTTCTTTTTACTGCTTACAATCCCTGTAACTATGGCGGACCTGAGTTTCCTCTACGATAGCAAAATACTGCGGATGCTGGAAATCTGAAATAACAACAGAAAACGCTGGAAAAACTCAGCAGGCCAGACAACATCCGTGGAGAGAGAAAGAGAGTTAACGTTTCAGGTCGATGACCTTTCGTCAGAACTGGGAAGAGCCGGAAATCAAATAGATTTAAGGCCAGGGTAAAGCTGGGAAAAGGGGGAGGGGATAAAGGAACAAAGGGGGAGATGAAGAGACATTAAGAGACATTAAGAGATATGCAAGGCAAGAGGTGGTGTTAATGTGACAGATTAAGGCTGAATGAAGTGTGAAATCCACTGGCAGAATGAAGGACAGCTGCCAGCTTCTAGGAGAAAAAAAAGGGGGGGTTGAAAAGGGTTGAAAAAATAAAATATAAATGTGATTGGAGCTGAGGTTATGATCTAAAATTGTTGAACTCGATATTGAGTCCAGAGGGCTGTAGCGTGCTTAAACGAAAGATGAGGTGCTGTTCCTCGAGCTTACGCTGAGCTTCCGTGGAACAGTGTAATAGGCCGAGGACGGTGAGGTCAGAGTTTCCTCTACATTTTTGGCATAATAACACTGCGTGAGGGGTGGTTACGGCCGTTAACTGGCAATGCTGGGTCTCCTCCGCTTTGTGGGTGGGCCCATAAGATCACAGCCCACAAAATGGGGCTGGGCGCACACAGGGTCATGAATGACATCATGCGATTCCTTTGCTCCATTTTGCGCCCTTAGCAATGCTGGTTAAGGGCAGGGAAGGCATTAAAATGTTTTAAACCCTGGGGGGGGGGGTTCCCCAAGTTGCCATCGATCGAAACTGGCCTCGAGAGAGAGAGAGAGAGACAAAAAAAACCCAGCAAACGACTTTCTTCGAATTCTTTCGGGCCGCCACACTTACGCTGCGATCGCATCCTGCGGCTGGGTTCCTGAGACGGGTGCTCCAATTCGCTGTTAGCCGCCCGCTCCTTGCAACGGCCCCTGTCCGCAGCGGAAGTGGGACAGGGTCGAGGGGCGCAACCGGTGGGCAGCAACGTTCCCTGTAATGTTTTTGGGGGGCTGCACGGCCCATTCAAAATACCGGGCACGCATGGTTTTCCTATTTAAAAGCCGGCAAGCCAGCTGCGCGGGACCCCTGGAGCGACCCGATTCTCCGATGACGCTATGGGAGCTCGCCTTGTAAAATATTTTAAAATCTTATGTCTGTGGGTAACTCCTGTCAATTTTTTCCATTGTAAGTCCACATTTGTACTGGAAACTGCCAATGTAAACGAGTCACGTTGTAATTACACCCTCGCCACAGCGGAGCCCCACACAGCGCCACCAGTGGCAGGAGGGAGTAATTACAGCGTGACACGTTTACATAGGAAGTTTCAGTGGACATAGGACCTTATATTGGAAATATACAAACAAAAATGGAGACCGAGTTCTGTGTGTGCACCCTTGTTCAATCACAACCCTGCCAGCTAACCCGCCTCACACTTGGTTTTGATTCCCAATGTTTAATGCCACGGGAGATCAACTATATGTTCCATAAATGCAGTCTAGGGCCTTTTTTTGTGCAAACCATATGCCCTCAGATGGGGTAGGGGAGGTGTGGGGACAGGAGAAGTCTGAGGTCGTGGTCGTCATGGTCCACTTAGATGAGCACCACGGAGTTTTGGAGACCCCTTTCAAATCTAAAATCCCGTTCCCATTAATCTGCGTCGATCTCAACATAGAACATAGAAACATAGAAAAATAGGAGCAAGAGTAGGCCATTCGAGCCTTCGAGCCTGCTCCGCCATTCAATATGATCATGGCTGATCCTCTATCTCAATACCATATTCACGCTCTCTCCCCATACCCCTTGATGCCTTTTGTGTCTAGAAATCTATCGATCTCCTTCTTAAATATATTCAGTGACTTGGCCTCCACAGCCTTCTGTGGTAGAGAATTCCACAGGTTCACCACCCTCTGAGTGAAGAAATTTCTCCTCATCTCAGTCCTGAATGTCCTACCCCGTATCCTGAGACTGTGACCCCCTCGTTCTAGACCCCCCCAGCCAGGGGAAACATCCTCCCTGCATCCAGTCTGTCTAGCCCTGTCAGAATTTTATACGTTTCAATGAGATCCCCCTCTCATTCTTCTAAACTCTAGTGAATACAGGCCTAGTCGACCCAATCTCTCCTCATACGACAGTCCTGCCATCCCAGGAATCAGTCTGGTGAACCTTCGCTGCACTCCCTCTATGGCAAGTATATCCTTTCTTAGGTAAGGAGACCAAAGCTGCACACAGTACTCCAGGTGTGGTCTCACCAAGGCCCTGTACAACTGTAGTAAGACATCCTTGCTCCTGTACTCAAATCCTCTTGCAATGAAAATGAGAAGTCGCACAACACCAGGTTATAGTCCAACAGTTTTATTTGAAATTACGAGCTTTCGGAGCTCTGCTCCTTCATCAGGTACAGTGTAATTTCAAATTTCAAACAAAACTGTTGGACTATAACCTGGTGTTGTGCGGCTTCTCATTTTTGTCCACCCCAGTCCAACACCGGCATCTCCGCATCTTGCAATGAAGGCCAACATACCATTTGCCTTCCTAACTGCTTGCTGCACCTGCATGTTTGCTTTCAGTCCTTGACTATCAGATCTCAGTGTTCTGATTTGGGATTTATCCACCCAATGAGGCGACAGCACTGAGAACAGCACCTTTCGGAAGCTTCAGCCCCACCAAAGCCTCGCGAGTCAGAAATGTAGGCGCAAGGAGGGCGGAGTTGCCTGGGATCTTTTGAGGAGCTGACAGGCTTCAGGCCCTGCGGTGCTAGGGATGAGGGACTTCAGTGACGTGGATAGACTGGAGAAGCTGGGGTTGCTGTCCTTAGTGTAGAGAAGGTTAAGAGGAGATTTGATGGAGGTGTTCAAAACCATGAAGGGTTTTGTTAGAGTAAATAAGGAGAAACACTTTCCAGTGGCAGAAGGGTCGGTAACCAGAGGACACAGATTTAAGGAAATTGGTAAAAGAACCAGAGGAGACGTGAGGAAACTTTTTTACACAGCGAGTTGTTGTGATCTGGATTGTGTGCCAGAGCCTCCACAATTTCCACCCTTACTTCCCTCAGTAGCCTAGAATGCATCCCATCGAGTCTGGGTGATTTTTCTACTTTGAGGTCTGCCAACCTTTTAAGTACCTCCTCGTTATCTATTTTTATCCTGTTCTATATCGATACTGCCTCCTCCTTTACTGTTACATTGGCAGCATCCTCTTGTCTAGTGAAGACAGATGCAAAGTACTCATCTAAGAACATAAGAACATAAGAAATAGGAGCAGCCCCAATGGAGGGCTCTCTACGCGGGAGTCTTCCCTTGTTCTATTGGGGACTTGGCCTGGAGGGTGTTGCACTGAGCAGTCCCGTGCAATAGATTGTTAAGTAGGTTTACGGACTCCCAGGCCGCTTGCCATTTCTGCGGCCTGGAGGAGTCCGTGTTTCACACATATGTTGAGTGTGAGAGGTTGCAGCCCCTCTTTCATTACTTGAAGGGGCTGCTCCTCAATTTCTGGTTGCACTTCAGCCCCACGCTCCTGATCTACGGTCACCCGGTGCGGAGGGGAGCGGGCAGGTCGGAGGACCTCCTCGTGGGACTGCTCCTGGGCCTGGCTAAGAAAGCCATTAATTGGTCCAGGCAGCGGGCGGTCGAGGGGGTCGTTCGGCCTGATTGCCTGCCTCTCTTCCGCGGCCATGTTCGCGCCCGGGTGGCCCTGGAGATGGAGCACGCGGTGTCCGCCGGCACGCTTGAGTTTTTCCGCGACCGGTGGGCGCCGCGGGGCCTGGAGTGCATCGTCACCCCGGACTACCAAATTTTAATTTAATTTGTTAAGTTTCCTTTAAAGTTTTATTGAGTTACAGTTACGTTATTGGTTTATCAAAAGAGGAAGAAATAGGAGCAGGAGTAGGCCATTTGGCCCCTCGAGCCTGCTCCGCCATTTAACGAGATCATGGCTGATCTGATCTTGGGCTCAGCTCCATTTCCCTGCCCGCTCCCCTCAGCCATGCCCTCTGCCTCCGACAAGAATATCTCCTTATTCCATAATCGGCACCACCCTTCCTTTGACTACCCTGTTACTATTTATGTGTTTATAAAAGACTTTTGGGTTCCCTTTTATGTTAGCCGCTAATCTATTCTCATACTCTCTCTTTGCGCCGCTTATTCCCTTTTTTAAATTTCCGCTGTACTTTCTATATTCAGCTTGGTTCTCTAGTTCAGAAGAATGAGAGGGGATCTCATTGAAACTTATAAAATTCGAACAGGACTAGACAGACTAGATGCAGGAAGGATGTTCCTGATGGCGGGGGAGTCCAGAACCAGGGGTCACAGTCTAAAGATAAGGGGTAAGCCATTTAGGACTGAGATGAGGAGGAATTTCTTCACCCAGAGAGTGGTGAACCTGTGGAATTCTCTACCACAGAAGGCAGTAGAGGCCAATTCATTACATATATACAAGAAGGAGTTAGATATATTTCTTAAAGCTAAAGGGATCAAGGGATATGGGGAGAAAGCAGGGACAGGGTACTGAGTTTGGATGATCAGCCATGATCTCATTGAATGGCGGAGCAGGTTCGAGGGGCTGAATGGCCTACTCCTGCTCCTATCTTCTATGTTTCTATGTATGTTTCTACTGTATTATGGACCTTACAATTGTCATAAGCCTGCTTTTTCTCTAGCTTTGGATGCCTTCCTTTCCCCCCTCATGGGAATCTGTCTACTCTGTACCCGAACCATCTCCTCTTTGAAGGCCTCCTGTTGTTCAATGGCAGTTTGGCTAAACAATTTTCGATTCCAATCCACCTGGGCCAACTCCCTTTTCAACTCACTGCAGTTGGCCCTCCTCCAGTTAAGTATGTCCACGCTTGATTGTTCCTCGTCCTTTTTCCAGAACTATTCTAAGCCTGATGATATGATCACTGTTCCCCAAATGCTCCCCCACTGAAACATGCCCCACTTGCCTCACTTTGTTCCCCACAACCAGATCCAGCTCTGCATCCTCCCTCGTTGGGCAGGAAACACACGGATCAAGAAAGTTCGCTTGGACATATTTCAGGAATTCCTCCCCCTCTTTCCCCTTTACACTTTGCTATCCCACTCTATATTAGGATACATGATGTGGAGATGCCGGTGTTGGACTGGGGTGGACAAATGTGAGAAGTCGCACAACACCAGGTTATAGTCCAACAGCTTTATTTGAAATCACAAGCTTTCGGAGCGGCTGCTCCTTCGTCAGGTGAAGTGAAGAGATGCATATAGGCACAGCATATATAGTCAGAGAACACTGCCAGATGATTACAGTTAATCTTTCTAACTGCCCTTTATCACACCTCGGCAGAGAGATAATCACGGCAATCAAAGGTGTGGATGGTGTCCAAAGAAAGATTAACTGTAATCATCTGGCAGTGTTCTCTGACTATATATGCTGTGCCTATATGCATCTCTTCACTTCACCTGACGAAGGAGCAGCCGCTCCGAAAGCTTGTGATTTCAAATAAAGCTGTTGGACTATAACCTGGTGTTGTGCGACTTCTCACATATATTAGGATAATTGAAGACCCCATTATCACTGCTCTATACTTCTTGCATCTTTCTGTAAATTATCTTTGGTGGCCTATAGTATACACCCAGTAGAGTAGTAGCTCCTCTATTGTTCCTTAATTCGAACCAAATAGATTCTGGGGGAGAAATTCATTATAGCCCCCATTTGGGGCGCTAACTTCTAAAAGTTGAAAAAATTAGCGCCAGGCGCTAATGTTTCTCAACTTTAAAAAAACCTGTTTTTGCGCTTCCTTCCAGCAGGCGGGACGGTAGGTGTGCAGCACTGCCACATAAGAACATAAGAACATAAGAAATAGGAGCAGGAGTAGGCCAATCGGCCCCTCGAGCCTGCTCCGCCATTCAATAAGATCATGGCTGATCTGATCCTAACCGCCAATCTACTATCTATCACAGAACCATCTCCTGCATCTAACAGAATTGCACACACGAAATAGGAGCAGAATCAGGCTACACAGTCCCTGGGCCCGCTCCACTACCCACAGGGCCATGACCGATCCGAACCTAGACTCATGTCCAAATTCCTGCCCGCTCCCCGTAACCCTTAATGCCCTTTACTTCTAGGAAACTGTCTATTTCTGTTTTAAATTTAATTAATGTTGTAGCTTCTACAGCTTTTTGTGGCAGCATATTCCATGGACCTACCACCCTCTGAGTGAAGTAGTTCCTCCTCATCTCAGTTTTGAAAGAGCAGCCCCTTATTCTAAGACTATGTCCCCTAGTTCTCGTCTCACCCGTCATCGGGAACATCCTCCCCGCATCCACCCGATCCAACCCCTTCACAATCTTATATGTTTCAATAAGATCGCCTCTCATTCTTCTGAACTCCAATGAGTAGAGTCCCAATCTACCCAACCTCTCCTCATATGACCACCCCCTCATCCCCGGGATTAACCGAGTGAACCTTTTTTGCACTGCCTCGAGAGCAAGGATGTCTTTCCTTAAGTAAGGACACCAAAACTGTATGCAGTATTCCAGGTGCGGTCTCACCAATACCTTGTACAACTGAAGCAATACCTCCCTATTTTTATATTCTATCCCCCTAGCAATGAAAGCCAACATTCCATTTGCCTTCTTAATCACTTGCTGCACCTGCATACTAACCTTTTGAGTTTCGTGCACCAGGACCCCCAGATCCCTTTGCACTTCAGTACTCTCCAGTTTCTTGCCATTAAGATAATAAATTGCTCTAGGATTTTTCCTGCCAAAGTGCATCACCTCACACTTTCCAGTGTTGTATTCCATCTGCCAAATCTCTGCCCACTTACTTAGCCTGTCTATGTCCCCTTGCAGGTTTTTTATGTCCTCCTCACTCACTACTTTCCCTCCCATCTTTGTATCATCTGCAAATTTTGATATGTTACACTTGGTCCCTTCCTCCAAATCGTTAATATAGATTGTGAAGAGTTGGGGACCCAGCACTGACCCCTGTGGAACACCACTAGTTACTGATTGCCAGTCTGAGAATGAACCATTTATCCCAACTCTTTGCTTTCTGTTAGATAGCCAATCCTCTATCCATGCCAGAATATTACCCCCAATCCCGTGATTTTTTACCTTAAGCAATAATCTTTTGTGTGGCACCTTGTCAAATGCCTTTTGGAAGTCTAAATACACTACGTCCACTGGTTCCCCTTTATCCACTCTATATGTTACTTCCTCAAAGAACTCCAGCAAATTTGTCAAACATGACTTCCCCTTCGTAAAACCATGCTGACTTTGTCCTATTAAATTATGATTATCCAAATGTCCTGTTACTGTTTCCTTAATAATGGACTCCAAAATTTTACCTACCACAGATGTTAGGCTAACCGGTCTATAGTTACCAGCCTTCTGTCTACTGCCCTTTTTAAATAAGGGTGTTACATTAGCAGTTTTCCAGTCTGCCGGGACCTTAGCGGAATCCAGGGAGTTTTGAAAAATTATTACCAATGCATCTACAATCCCTACCGCCACTTCCTTCAAGACTCTAGGATGTAAGCCATCAGGTCCAGGTGATTTATCCGCCTTGAGTCCCATTATTTTACCGAGTACCACTTCCTTAGTGATTTTGATCGTGTTTAGCTCCTCTCCCACGTTGGAAGGCTCCTTCCCTCCCTTAAAGGGAAGGGCCATCGCTGCAGGCTCTGCAAGGGAAAGCAACTTAACTGGTCCCTGACGGCAGCAGCGGTCTGGCACGATCAGCCCGATGCACTGCCGCAGAGTGCCGGGCTGATCAAGCGCTGGGGAAAAAAAGCAAAAAAAACAGAGAACGAGCATTTGATTATTGTTTTCCCTACCTCAGCCACCTCGCCTTTAAGTATGGCCACCAAAGCACGCGGTGAACGCCACCAGCAGCTGCTGGTGTTTTCGCCCGGCGCTGTTGCAGGGGGCGGAACCGAAGTTCGGTTCTGGGGCGCGACCGGGGCGATGCGCACGGCGATGATGTCATGATCTCTGGGCGAAGGAAATCGAGCTGCAACGCCATACCGCCGCCGCTAACATCCCGCCGAATTTAGCGAGAGGCGATATTCTCCCCGCGCCTGGGCGGTCAGTGCTTAGCGTCCCGCTGTCGCCCTAGAAAAGGGCGAGGCCCAGAGCGGAGCTCTGGAAAAGGGTGAGCCCAGAGCGGAGCACTAGAAAAGGGTGAGGCCCAGAGCGGAGCGGTAGAAAAGGGTGAGGCCCAGAGCGGAGCGGTAGAACAGGGCGAGGCCCAGTGCGGAGCGGTAGAATAGGGCGAGGCCCAGAGCGGAGCACTAGAAAAGGGCGAGGCCCAGTGCGGAGCGGTAGAAAAGGGCGAGGCCCAGAGCGGAGCACAAGAAAAGGCCGAGGCCCAGAGCGGAGCACTCGAAAAGGGCGAGGCCCAGAGCGGAGCACAAGAAAAGGGCGAGGCCCAGAGCGGAGCGGTAGAAAAGGGCGAGGCCCAGAGCGGAGCGGTAGAAAAGGGCGAGGCCCAGGGCGGAGCACTAGAAAAAGGCGAGGCCCAGAGCGGAGCGGTAGAAAAAGGCGAGGCCCAGAGCGGAGCGGTAGAAAAGGGCGAGGCCCAGAGCGGAGCACTAGAAAAGGGCGAGGCCCAGAGCGGAGCGGTAGAAAAGGGCGAGGCCCAGAGCGGAGCAGTAGAAAAGGGCGAGGCCCAGAGCGGAGCACCAGAAAAGGGCGAGGCCCAGAGCGGAGCGGTAGAAAAGGGCGAGGCCCAGAGCGGAGCGGCAGAAAAGGGCGAGGCCGAGAGTGGAGCACTGGAAGAGGGCGAGGCCGAGAGTGGAGCACTGGAAGAGGGTGAGGTCGAGAGTGGAGCACTGGAAGAGGGTGAGGCCGAGAGTGGAGCACTGGAAGAGGGTGAGGTCGAGAGTGGAGCACTGGAAGAGGGTGAGGTCGAGAGTGGAGCACTGGAAGAGGGCGAGGCCGAGAGTGGAGCACTGGAAGAGGGTGAGGCCGAGAGTGGAGCACTGGAAGAGGGTGAGGCTGAGAGTGGAGCACTGGAAGAGGGTGAGGCTGAGAGTGGAGCACTGGAAGAGGGTGAGGTCGAGAGTGGAGCACTGGAAGAGGGTGAGGCTGGGAGTGGAACACTGGAAGAGGGTGAGGCTGGGAGTGGAACACTGGAAGAGGGTGAGGCTGGGAGTGGAACACTGGAAGAGGGTGAGGCTGGGAGTGGATCGGTAGAAGAGGGCGAGGCCGAGAGTGGAGCACTGGAAGAGGGTGAGGCCGAGAGTGGAGCACTGGAAGAGGGTGAGGCTGGGAGTGGAGCACTGGAAGAGGGCGAGGCCGAGAGTGGAGCACTGGAAGAGGGTGAGGCCGAGAGTGGAGCACTGGAAGAGGGTGAGGCCGAGAGTGGAGCACTGGAAGAGGGTGAGGCCGAGAGTGGAGCACTGGAAGAGGGTGAGGCCGAGAGTGGAGCACTGGAAGAGGGTGAGGCTGGGAGTGGATCGGTAGAAGAGGGCGAGGCCGAGAGTGGAGCACTGGAAGAGGGTGAGGCTGGGAGTGGAGCACTGGAAGAGGGTGAGGCTGGGAGTGGAGCGGTAGAAGAGGGCGAGGCCGAGAGTGGAGTGGGAGAAAAGGGCAAAACACAGAGCGGAGCGGGAGAATAGGATGGTTGACTGTAATGGATTGAATATCAGGCACTGCGTACAACGGACGGCCGATCTGAGAGCACCTGTTTTTGCAAGACGAATTTCTGGGCCATTATATCTAAATGCGCGAAGCTTTCGCAACAAGATAGATGAAGTAATAGCACAGATAGAAATAAACGGGTTTGATCTAATAGCCATTACAGAGACATGGTTGCAGGTGACCAAGGTTGGCAACTAAATATTCCAGGTTACGTGACTTGTAGAAGGGACAGGCAGACTGGAAAAGAGGTGGGGTGGGTAGCCCCGATAATAAAGTATGGGATAAAAATAGTGGAGAGAAAGGATCATGGCTCGGAAAATCAAGATGTAGAATCAGTTTGGGTGGAGCTAAGAAACAACAAGGGGCAGAAAACGCTGGTCAGAGTAGTTTATCGGCCCCCTAACAGTAGTTGTCATGGCAGGCAGAGTATACATCAGGAAATTAGAGGTGCAGGTAACAAGGATAATACAGTAATCATGGGGGACTGTAATCTTCATACCAAATTTGCAGTAATAGTGCGGAGGAAGAGTTCATGGAATGCATTCAAGATAGTTTTCTAGATCAGTATGTCGAGGAACCAACTAGGGAACAGGCTATTTTAGATCTAGTATTGTGCAATGAGAAAGGGTTAATTAATGACCTTCTAGTAAAGGAGCCTCTGGGGAAGAGTGATCATAATATGACAGCATTTTACATTGAGTTTGAGAATGATTTAGTTAAGTCCGAAACTAGGGTCTTAAATCTGAACAAAGCAAACTACGTAGGTATGAGGGGCGAGTTGGCCAAGGTAGATTGGGAAATTAGATTAAAAGATATGACGGTAGACAAGCAATGGCAAACATTTAAAGAAATAATTCATAATTCACAACAAATATGCATTCCCTTAAGGAATAAAACCACGGGGAAAATGGTCCAACTATGGCTAACAAGCGAAGTTAAAGGTAGTATTAAATTAAAGGAAGAGGCTTATAATATTGCCAAAAGAGTAGTAAGCCTGAGAATTGGGAGGATTTTAGAATTCAGCAAAGGATGACCAAGAAATTGATTAAGAAAGAGAGAAAATAGAATGAGAGTATCACGAGACATAAAACAGATTGCAAAGCCTTCTATTCAAGACAGGATGGACAGACAAAACAGGGAACTAGACCAGTTCGCCTGATATCAGTAGTAGGGAACATGCTAGAATCTATTCTTAGGGACGTGGTTATAGGGCATTAGAAAATCATAATATGATTGGGCAGAGCCAACACGGATTTATGAACGGGAAATCGTGTTTGACAAATCTGTTAGAGTTTTTTGAGGTTGTAACTAGCAGGGTAGATAAGGGGGAACCAGTGGATGTGGTGTATTTGGATTTTTAGAAAGCATTCGATAAGGTGCCACACAAGAGGTTATTACACAAAATTAGGGCTCATGGGATTGGGGGTAATATACTAGCATGGATTCAGGATTGGTTAACGGACAGAAAACAGAGAGTAGGAATAAACGGGTCATTTTCGGGTTGGCAGACTAGTGGGGTACTGCAAGGATCAGTGCTTGGGCCGCAGCTATTTACAATCTATATCAATGACTTAGATGGGTGGACCGAGTCTAATTCCTCTAATTCTGACCTCTTGAGCATCCCTGATTTTAATCGCTCAACCATTGGTGGCCGTGCCTTCAGCTGCCTAGGCCCTAAGCTCTGGAATTCCCTACCTAAACCTCGCCACCTCTCTACCTCTCCTTCCTTCTTTAAAACGCTCCTTAAAACTTACCTCTTTGACCAAGCTTTTGGTCATCTGCCCTAATTTCTCTTTATGTAGCTCGGTGTCAAATTTTGTTTTAGAACACTCCCGTGAAGTGCCATGGAACGTTTTACTATGTTAAATGCACTATATAAATTGAAGTTGTTGTTGCTGTAATGTTCCCAGGTTTGCTGACGATACAAAGCTAGGTGGGAAAGTAAGTTGTGAGGAGGTTGCAAGGAGGTTTCAAGGGGATGTAGACAGGTTAAGTGAGTGGACAAGTACGTGGCAGATGGAATATAATGTGGAGAAATGTGAAGTTAGAGACTTTGGTAGGAAAAATAAAAAAGCAGAATATTTTTTAAATGGTGAGAGATTGGGAATTGTTGGAATTCAGAGGGACCTGGGTGTCCTTGTACACAAATCACTGAAAGTTAACATGCAGGTACAGCACGCAATTAGGAAAGCAAATGGTATGTTTGCCTTTATTACAAAAGGATTGGAGTATAAGAGTAAAGAAGTCTTACTGCAATTATATAGGGCTTTGGTGAGACTACACCTGGAGTACTGTGTACAGTTTTGGTCCCCTTACCTAAGGAAGGAGTGCAACGAAGGTTCACCGGACTTATTCCTGGATGGGGGGACTGTGCTACGAGGAGAGATTGAGGAGACTAGGCCTATATTCCCTAGAATTTAACAGAATGAGAGGCCTAGAAATTTGTCTCGGGCGGTGGCGCAAAAGGGGTCCTTTCGGATCAGTCCCACGTTATACGCAGTGCCTGATGTTCAGTTCCATTGCAGTCAGTGGACTATTGCAGTCAGTGGACCATTGCAGTCAGTGCACCATTGCAGTCGGTGCACCATTGCAGTCGGTGCACCATTGCAGTCGGTGGACCATTGCAGTCGGTGGACCATTGCAGTCGGTGGACCATTGCAGTCAGTGCACCATTGCAGTCAGTGCACCATTGCAGTCGGTGCACCATTGTAGTCGGTGGACCATTGCAGTCAGTGCACCATTGCAGTCAGTGCACCACTGCAGTCAGTGGACCATTGCAGTCGGTGCACCATTGCAGTCAGTGGACCACTGCAGTCAGTGCACCATTGCAGTCAGTGCACCATTGCAGTCAGTGGACCATTGCAGTCAGTGGACCACTGCAGTCGGTGTACCATTGCAGTCGGTGGACCATTGCAGTCGGTGGACCATTGCAGTCGGTGCACCATTGCAGTCAGTGCACCATTGCAGTCAGTGCACCATTGCAGTCAGTGCACCATTGCAGTCGGTACACCATTGCAGTCGGTACACCATTGCAGTCGGTACACCATTGCAGTCGGTGGACCATTGCAGTCGGTGGACCATTGCAGTCAGTGGACCATTGCAGTCGGTGTACCATTGCAGTCAGTGCACCATTGCAGTCGGTGGACCATTGCAGTCGGTGAACCATTGCAGTCGGTGTACCATTGCAGTCAGTGGACCACTGCAGTCAGTGGACCATTGCAGTCGGTGCACCATTGCAGTCAGTGGACCATTGCAGTCGGTGCACCATTGCAGTCGGTGGACCATTGCAGTCGGTGCACCATTGCAGTCGGTGCACCACTGCAGTCGGTGCACCATTGCAGTCGGTGCACCATTGCAGTCAGTGCACCATTGCAGTCAGTGCACCATTGCAGTCGGTGCACCATTGCAGTCGGTGCACCATTGCAGTCAGTGCACCATTGCAGTCAGTGCACCATTGCAGTCGGTGCACCATTGCAGTCAGTGGAACTGAATATCAGACGCTGTGTATAACGGGGGGCCAATCCAATACCGCCCATTTTGCACCCCCGCCCGAGACCAATTTCTAGACTTTTGTATCTATCTTCACGGGGAAACAGTGGGACACCAAGGGTCGGGAACTTAAAGAAATTAGTATTAGTGAAGAAATAATACTGGAAGAATTAATGGGACTAAAAGCCAACAAATCCCCTGGAGCTGACGGCCTACATCCTAGGGTTCTAAAAGAGGTGGCTGCAGAGATAGTGGATGCATTGGTTTTGATCTTCCAGTATTCCCAAGATTCGAGAACGGTTCCCGCAGATTGGAAGGTAGCAAGTGTAACCCCGCTATTCAAGAAAGGAGGGAGAGAAAAAACAGGGAACTATAGGCCAGTTAGCCTGACATCAGTCGTCGGGAAAATGCTGGAATCCATTGTTAGGGACGTGGTAACAGGGCACTTGGAAAATCATAAGACAATTAGGCAGAGTCAACACGGATTTATGAAAGGGAAATCGTGTTTGACCGAATGGCTTACACTTGCGCCTATTTCTTTTGCTCTTATGTACATCATCCCTCTCCAGCGCTATAATAGTATCTTTGATCAATACTGCTATCCTCCTCCTTTTTCCCCTTCCCTATCTTTCCTGAATACCTTGCAGTGAGGAATATTAAGTTCCCGATCCTCCCCTTCTTTGAGCCAGGTCTCTGTTCTTGCCACTATATAATTGTCCCGTGTGGCTGCTTGTGCCCGCAGTCCACCAACGTTATTTACCGCGCTCCGTGCGTTTACGTACGTGCACTCCAAACCCATTTGAGACTGCCTCGCATTTGGCCCCTGTCTGATCCCTCCCATTTCTGAACGATCCTTTACTGCTACTTCTCTCTCCCAGTCCTCTGTGCACCTTGTTTCTCCTGTCAAATGTTTCATCCTGGCGCCCACCCCGTCAATTTAGTTTAAAGCCTCCCCCACAGCACCGGTAAACCTTCCCGCGAGGACGTTGGTCCCAGCTCTGTCAAGGTGCAACCCGTCCGCCTTGAGCAGGTCCCCCCTGCCCCAGAACTGCTCGCAATGCCCCAGGAATCTGAAGTCCTCCCTCATGCGCCATTTCACCAACCATGCGTTAACCTACTATTCCTATACTCACTAGCGCATGGCACTGGGGAGGTTTTTTTAAATTTTTTTATTCGTTTTATGGGATCTGGGCGTCGCTGGTCATTGCCCATCCCAAATTGCCCCTTGAGAAGGTGGTGGTGAGCCGCCTTCTTGAACCGCTGCAGTCCGTGAGGTGAAGGTACTCCCACAGTGCTGTTAGGGAGGGAGTTCCAGGATTTTGACCCAGCGACGATGAAGGAACGGCCGATATACTTCCAAGTCAGGATGGTGTGTGACTGGGAGGGGAACTTGGAGGTGGTGGTGTTCCCATGCGCCTGCTGCCCTTGTCCTTCTAGGTGGAAGAGGTCGCGGGTTTGGGAGCTGCTGCCGAAGAAGCCTTGACGAGTTGCTGCAGTGCATCTTGTAGATGGTACACACTGCAGCCACGGTACGCCGGTGGTGGAGGGAGTGAATGTTTAAGGTGGTGGACGGGGTGCCAATCAAGCGGGCTGCTTTGTCCTGGATGGTGTCGATAATCCAGAGGTTACTACCTTTCAGGTCCTGCTTTTTCATTTTCTCCCGAGCTCCTGAAACTCTGACTGCAGGACCTCATCCCTTTTCCTTCCTCTGTCATTGGTTCCCACATAGACCAGGACTCTGGCTGTTCCCCTTCTCCCTCAAAATGTTCTGCACCCTCTCAGTGATGGCCTTTGGCCTGGCCCCAGCAAGACAACACACGATGCGGGACTCACGTCGGCGGTTGTCTATCCCCCTGACTATCGAATCCCCTATGACCACTGATGTAAGAAAACTACTAGGCACTTGGTCTAAGCGTTAAACAAAGCTTTAATCAACTGTTTTACAACATGGAGATCTAGTTGTCCTTCACTAGTTCCTGTTAAGGAATGTCCTGAGCAAGCTGGGCCCATGCCCGAGTATTTATAGTCTCCCTGGACAGCGCCACCAGCAGGCCGCCCGGTATTATGTCATAAGTCATTTCCCATGAATGACAAGATTCATGTCAGCCACTTTCCTACACTTTGCTGTGGCTCCCTGTGCAGTCATCTGCCCTACAGTGCTCTGGATGCGCTCCAGACTGCACTCTCCCCCGAGGTGTCGTCACCCTCACCGGTATTCAGCACTGAAAACCGGTTTGAGAGGGCCACAATCCCGGAGGATTCCTTGCACTGCCTTGCATCTTCCGACCCTGCCGGATGGCCAGCCACTTACAATTCTCCTGAGCTCTCTGGAGCTGCAGGGTGGCCACCTCCTGGAACGTTTGCTCCAGGAGATCCTCAGCCTCCCCTCTGCCCTGCAGTGACTCCAGCCGCTCCTCAAGCTCAGGAACCCTGAGCTCGAGTTTCAGCAACTGTAGGCACTTTGTGCACACATGGTTATCCAGGACGGCAAGTGTCCTGGAGTTTCTACATGGCTGTCCCATAACTTTGCTTAAAAGTCTATCTACTTATGTTTTATATGTGTTTTTAGTTTAGTATCCCCATTCTCCTATTTATTATTATATACACCAGATTTTTATTTAATGCAATTTGGAGCCCTTTAATGTTGGAATCCCCTTAGTTCATTTTAATTTTGTTCCTTTAGATCTAATTAATTCCTGATTATTTATATATTTACTGTTGCCCATTGGTTTAAATCACTTAGCACCAACGTTCCTTTTAAGTTGCGCGACTGCTCTGAACTCTGAAGGTCCCGCGCAGCCGGTGAGCCAGCTTTTAAATTGAACAAAAAAATCGCACGTGCACGGAATTTTGAATGGGCCTTGCAGCCTGTTAAAGGTGCCACACGGCTCAAAAAAATGGGAAGATTGCTGAGCACCTCCTTCCCCCTCTGCACCGAATTCCCATTCTCGCCAAATTCCCATTCCCACTCTGTTTAGCAAACCATTCCATTTAACAGATACTCCCAGCTCTGTGCACACACAGCTTTACTCAGTATCTAACCCGTGCTGGACCTGCCCTGGGAGTGTTTGATGGGACAGTGTAGAGGGAGATTTACTCTGTATCTAACCCGTGCTGGACCTGCCCTGGGAGTGTTTGATGGAACAGTGTAGAGGGAGCTTTACTCTGTATCTAACCCGTGCTGTACCTGCCCTGGGAGTGTTTGATGGGACAGTGTAGAGGGAGCTTTACTCTGTATCTAACCCGTGCTGTACCTGCCCTGGGAGTGTTTGATGGGACAGTGTAGAGGGAGCTTTACTCTGTATCTAACCCGTGCTGTACCTGCCCTGGGAGTGTTTGATGGGGCAGTGTAGAGGGAGCTTTACTCTGTATCTAACCCGTGCTGTATCTGCCCTGGGAGTGTTCGATGGGACAGTGTAGAGGGAGCTTTACTCTGTATCTAACCCGTGCTGTACCTGCCCTGGGAGTGTTCGATGGGACAGTGTAGAGGGAGCTTTACTCTGTATCTAATCCGTGCTGTACCTGCCCTGGGAGTGTTTGAATGTGCTTCCTTTTACAACAGTGCCACCATTAATCTTGATCAGCAAAGTATCTTTGTCAATTTGATTTGCAGTGTAGGGGAGGGGGCTGGGAGCTGTATTTCTCGATCTGGGCCCTGCGTGAATATCAGAAGCATTAACAGTTGAAAATCCCGGCCCGTCAGCCTCTGCCCGATGAAGTGTCAGGGTCGAATGTAAGTCATTGCTTACCTTCTTGGGTCAAACTGCTCGTGTCCTCCATTTGAGATACTGTTCCATGGCGTCCCGAGCCTGTCTCTCCCGCCCCCTCTCTGACCTTGGTTGGAGTCCTCCAGTCACCTCTCTCAGTGCGTACAGAGGTAGGTACTGAGTTGGCCATGGCAGTATCATCCCCGTAGGGCGCCTCCTTCGCCCTCTCCTCACTGCACTCCGGAGACTTTAGGACTGAACAGAGACCTAGTACTGCGGTGGGCAACTCCTGGGGTGCCTGTGTGGGCTCTGCGCTCTTCCGCCAATGGTCTCTTAGGTCTGAGGGGGTCTCGCTTGGTAATATTGGGTGGCATTCCGTCACCTGAGACTTCACGGGTCCAGTGGATTCTGGGCTCTTGACAACTTGTTGACGGTCAACCTGTGACCTTTGCAGCAGTGCGGCCGATTGGTTATCTTCAGAATAATCAGCCAATGAGTGCTTGGACCCTGTTGTTGTAACTGGCGCGAGAGTCCCGGTTGTAGATGTATCCTGTTCAGCCAATGACTGCTCAGATCCAATTAGTTCAACCAATGAATGCGCAGTCCCAGTTATAGATGTATCTTGCTCAGCCAGTGGTTGCTCAGTTCTCATGTTACATCTTACCGGTTCAGCCAATGACTGTTCCGTCCCGATTATCGATTTATCCTGTTCAGCCAATAGCTGCTCAGTTCTCATTCTAGATCTGACCTCTTCGACCAATGACTGTGCAGTCTCAGTTTTAGTTGCATCTTGCTCAGCCTGTGGTTGCTCAGTTCTCAGTTTGCATCTTACCGGTTCAGCCAATGACTGTAGAGTCCCAGATATTGCTTTGTCCTGTTCAGCCAATAGCTGCTCAGTGCTCAATGTAGTTCTGACAACTTCGACCAATGGCTGTTCAGTCCCACTTATAGAAGTTTCCTGTTCAGCCAATAACTGCACAGATATGCTTGCCGGTCTCTCGACCAATGGTTGCTCAGGCATCATTGTCGGTGCAGCCTCTTCAGCCAATGATTTCTTGTCTCTCCCGGCAAAGGCAGCCTGTTCGGCCAATAGCGGCTGACCCGGAGACTTGTGACCTCCGCCGCCGGCCATTGGCTGCTTTCGGGGGTCGCCGCCTCGCCGGCACGCGCCTGTAATCACGTGCCCCGCGCCGGCGGGGAGCTCTTGCGCTTGGCACCCCACGTGGGCCAAACCCCGTTGGCCCAATGGCTGGTCGCCGGCGCGTTCTGCCTTCGCGTCATGGGCCGAAGCTCCCACGCAGTCCGCGGCCAATGAGCGGCCGCGGCAGTCCCCCTCCTTCGCGCCGGCGCACGTGCCACGCTCACGCTCGGCCAATCCCATGTCTCCGCCAGTTGCTCCTGCGCGCGCCGCCTGAGGCTGATTGGAGGACGGACGGAAGCGCGAGATCTCCTCCTGCTGGTCGCGCCAATCAACGTCGCCGTCGCCGGTCGCCCTTGGCAACGGCCTTAATGACGACGAGGCGGCGGCGGCCCCTCCTCCTCCTCCTCCTCCGGTATCCGCAGCGCAGGCGGCGTCGTCGTCGTGGTGGTCGATGTAGACCAGGGAGGCGTGGCAGGTCCTCCATTCTGCTTCCTTCCGACCGTCCTCCTCCTGCACCAGCGACTCATCGTCGTCGAGGGCGTCGGTTGGCGCCGCCGACAACTTCCTCCCCCTCCTGGCGGCTTCGGGCTTCCGACGGTGGTGGTGGTGGTGGAGCCAAGCCTTGTGCCGCCCCGCCCCGCCTCTCGAGCCACGACGGCACGGCAGCGTCGTGGTGGTGGTGGTGCGCAGGCGCCGTTGCCTGGCGACGCCGTGGACCAGGACCGGCGCCGTCTGACGCACGACGTCGTGTGCGTCGACGTCGTGTGCGACGTGGCCTTTGGGCGCGGGAACCTCCAGCAGCTCGACGTACTCGCCTTCTTCGACGTCAACGACGTCGCCGACGTCCTCCCGGTAAGTCGCAGCCTCGCCGTCCAGCAGGCCGTCGCCGGCGCCTCGCTTGTCGTCTTCGGCCGCCGCCCCGTCGCCCGAGGGCCTCCTCCGCCTGGACCTCCAGCTCCCGACTACGGCGGTGGTGGTGGTCGTGGTCGGCGGCCCGGCCACCTCCAGCAGCTGCGGGCAGACCAGGCGGGCCCAGGGCATCCGTCGCAGCCGGCCGCCCGCCGCCACCACCAGGCAGGTGTCGAGCCGCGCCCGGCCTCCGCCGCCGCCTCCGCGACCCCGGTTGACGCCGTCCAGCCACTCGGCGCTGAAGAGGTGCGGGTAAGCGGCCTCGGGCACCGCCTCCTCCTCCGCCTGCCCGCCGCCGTCCAGCCACTTGAGCAGCAGCCGCGGGCCCCGGCCCCGGGCCGCCCCTCGCGGCGCCAGCTGCAGGTAGAAGTCGCCGGCCGCAGCGCCCGCCAGTGCAACGCCGACAGCTGCACCACCACCCGGTCGCCCAGGCACAGCGGCCAGCCCTCGTGGGCGAAGAGGCAGCCATCGTACTGCGCCTGGGTGGGGAATAGCGAGAGAGAGAGAGAGAAATTTATTAAGCGTGACATTTCTGCGAAATTGGTCTCGGGCGGCAGCGGCGCAAAAAACGGGCGCTGTCGCACCAGCCGCCCGTCCTACGCCGGCGCCCGATATTCAGTCGCGCCGACTGCACCGGAGCCAGATTTCACGCGCTGTAGGATCGGCCGCCGTCGCCAGAGACCAATTTGCAGGCCTTTTTTTTTTTGCATTTATACTACTGGAAAAAGAAATCGTCCCGGAACCAAGGCGCCGTCACCGGAGCGATTCCCAAGCGCAATTCGACACCCAGCCACTCGAGCGGATATTAGGAGATGCAACTCCCCGCCCTTTCGCCTCCTCCCTTCCCACCATCCGCCCACACCCGACACTCCTTTCTAGGTGAAACAGCGATTTACTTGTACGGGAAACTCTTTATTAACCGGCACCCAAATATCCGGAAATCTCTCTTAACCGGCAAAATTCTTGAGTAGGTAACCGGGGTTTTCCTTCATCTCTCATTTAAAATTAACTTAAAAAAAAAACCCCCAGGCGTTTGCCTTGTATCGGAGCGTGTAGATTGGGAGGGGAATGTGCAGCCCGGGTAGGCAGCGGACACGACAGATGGTCAGCTGGCGGTCCCCGGGGAGACGGAGCTCCGAATGCAGGCACATGTCAATGTGTACGGGGCTCTCGTACGTTGGGAGATATAACTCTCCGTTATCCGGACTTTTTGATTAACCGGCACCACGCCGGTCCCGTCGGTGCCAGTTAATAAAGAGTTTCCTGTACTACTTGCAATTTAGTAGACTGAATTCGCTGCTCACGATGCGGTCTCCTCTACATTGGGTTGACCAAACGCAGATTGGGTGACTGCTTTGCGGAAAACCTCCGCTCAGTCCGTAAGCGTGACCCGAGCTTCCGGTCGCTTGTCACTTTAATTTCTCACTCCATTCCCACTCTGACCTCTCTGTCCTTGGCCTCCTGCACTGTTCCAATGAAGCTCAACGTAAGCTCGAGGAACAACATCTCCTCTTTCTATTAGGCACTTTATAGCCATCCGGACTCAACATTGAGTTCAACAATTTCAGATCATCGCCTCTGCTCCCATTTTTTCAGATGGCAGCTGTTGGTGATTCTGCCATTCCCACTTACGCCTCCTCCAGACCCATCTCTTGTTCCTTAACTTGTCCCATTCCCATCTACTTTTGTCTTGCACCATCATCCCTTTTATCATTCAGTCTCTCCTGCCTTCCACCCTATCACAGACCTTCCCTTTTGTTCTTTCCTTTCCCTGCCTCTGTACTTGCTTAAAACCTGTTACATCTCTTAACTTTTTCTAGTTCTGACGAAAGCTCATTGATCTGAAACGTTAACTTTGTTTCTCTCTCCACAGATGTTGCCTGACCTACCGAGTATTTCCAGCATTTTCTGTTTTTATTTAAGCAAATATCAGGACAGGGGACTAAAAGCTTGGTCAAAGAGTTAGGTTTTATGGAACATCTTGAAGGAGGAAAGAGGTAACGAGGCAGAGAGTTCAGGGAGGGAATTCCAGAGCTTTGGGCTCAGGCATCTGAAGGCACAGCCGCCAATGGTGGAGCGATTACACTCGGGGCTGCTCAAGAGGTCAGAATTGGAGGAGTGCAGAGATCTCGGAGGGTTGTAGGGCTGGAGGAGATTACAGAGATAGGGAGGAGGCGAGGCCATGGAGGGATTTTAAAATCGAGGCGCTGCTTAACCGGGAACCAATGTAGGTCAGCCAGGAGACCATTGGAATAGTCAAGTCTAGAGGTACGAAGGGTTTCAGCAGCAGATGAGCTGAAGCAGGGGCAGAGACCAAGGTGGAAGTAGGAGATCTTGGTGATGGAGAGGATATGGGCTTGGAAGCTCAGCACAGGGTCAAATAGGACGGCAAGGTTGTAAACTGTTCCATTCAGCCTCAGACAGTGGCCAGGGAGAGCGATGGAGTTGTTGCCTAGGGAACGAACTTGTGGCGGCAACCGAAGACAATGGCTTCGGTCTTCCCAGTATTTAAGTGGAGGAAGTTTCTGCTCATCCAGTTTTGGATGTCGGACAAGCAGCATGCCAAAGCAGAGGTAGTGGAGGATGCCTTTCACCACCTCGGGACGTCCCAAAGCGCTCCACGGCCAATGAAGTACTTTTCAACTGCTCTGTCGGATGAGATCTTATCCGACTAGTGCAGCACTCCCTCAGCACTGCAATGAAGTGTCAGCCTAGATTTTGTGCTCAAGTCTATGGAGCGGGACTTGAATCTGCAACCTTCTGCCTCCGAGGCGAGAGTGCTACCAGCTGAGCCACAGCTGGCACCTCGGATGGGTGAGGAGGGACAGTGCACCATGGTCATAGTCACATAGGATGTCATTTGTGACTTCGATTAAGGGCCGTTTCCGTGCTGTGGATTGGAGAGGTTGGAGTTGCGGGAAAGATGGGGAGAGGAAAGGGAGGTTGGAGATGGGGCGGTAGTTTGCAAGGGCAGATGCATCAAGGGTAGGTTTTTTTGAGGAGGGGTGTGACAGCAGATTTAAAGGGGAGGGGGACAGTACCCGAGGAAAAGTCACAGTTAACAATATCAACTAACCTGGGGGGCCAGGAAGGGAAGCTGGGTGGCCAGTAGTTTTGTGGGAATAGGGTCAAGGGAGCCAGGCGATGGGTCTCATGGACAAGGTGAGCTCAGAGAGGGCAGGAGGAGAGATAGGAGAGAAACTGGAGAAAGATACGAGTTCAGGGCTAGGGTAGGGGAAGTTTGGCTTGGTGGGCTGTGGGAAGGGAGGGAAGCAGTAGTGGATGGTCTCAGTCTTAGTGACAGAGAAGTCAATGAGCTCCTCGCACTTGTTGGCGGGGAGAGGGGTTTAAGAAGACAGTTTTTAGTGGCGAAGAGAAGCCGGGTGTTACCTTTCGCACTCGAGGATGATCCTAGAGTAGTGAGCAGTTTTGGAAGAGGAGAGCAGGACCCGATAGTGCATTATGTGACCCAGCCAGATATGGCGATGAATGGCTAAACCATTTGTCTGCCATAAACATTCAAATCTGCCTCCCTTGCACTTAAGGGAGCAGAGATGGGGGGGCAGGAACTACCAGGGTGAGAGATTGAGGGTTTTACTGGGGACAGAGGCATCAAAGATGGAGGTGAGGGTGAGATTGAGCAGAAATATCGTGGTGAATGGAGGGCCAAAGGCTAGACTGTTGGGTATTTGAAAGTGACGTCGTGACTTGTGGGAGAGTTTTTTTTCCAGGGGTGGACACAGAAGGAGGTGGGGTGTGAAGGGGGATATGAGTGGAGCGGGATACAAGAAAGTGAACAGAGATGACCTTATCTGTGATTGACACAATGGGAATAGAGGGGCCACTTGAGTAGGTAACTTTATATGGAGGGGAGCGTTTAAGGGAGGGCAGTGAATTCAGAGGAAAGATGGCAGGGTGAGTAGCGGTTTTTGGAACAGCCAAAGATCACTTATCACGCAAGGATCCTCTCCCTCCTGCTCTTGAAGGCACTCACCTATGCTGGGGTACCACTACCGACCATTGTGCGAGCCCAGGACAATGAGTGCCGGGCGAGCTATTCCCCAATGGAGGGTATCGGTATCACAGTAAATCCTGTTTCTGCCCTTTTTTTTGTCATGCACAGAAGCAGGCAGTTTGGCCCATTGCTTGCGTGCGCGCTCTCTCTCTCTCTCTCTCTCTCTCTCTCTCAGAGCTCTCCCCCCCCAGTCCCCATTCACACCATCGCCCCTGTGCCCTCTCTCTCTGAATGAGCTCTCCCCTCAGTCCCCATTCACACCATCGCCCCTGTGCCCCCTCTCTCTGAATGAGCTCTCCCCTCAGTCCCCATTCACACCATCGCCCCTGTGCCCCCTCTCTCTCAATGAGCTCTCCCCTCAGTCCCCATTCACACCATTGCCTCTGTGCCCCCTCTCAATGAGCTCTCCCCTCAGTCCCCATTCACACCATCGCCCCTGTGCCCCCTCTCTCTCAATGAGCTCTCCCCTCAGTCCCCATTCACACCATTGCCTCTGTGCCCCCTCTCAATGAGCTCTCCCCCCAGTCCCCATTCACACCATCGCCCCTGTGCCCTCTCTCTCTCAATGAGCTCTCCCCTCAGTCCCCATTCACACCATCGCCCCTGTGCCCTCTCTATCTGAATGAGCTCTCCCCCCAGTCCCCATTCACACCATTGCCTCTGTGCCCCCTCTCAATGAGCTCTCCCCCCAGTCCCCATTCACACCATCGCCCCTGTGCCCTCTCTCTCTCAATGAGCTCTCCCCTCAGTCCCCATTCACACCATCGCCCCTGTGCCCTCTCTATCTGAATGAGCTCTCCCCCCAGTCCCCATTCACACCATCGCCCCTGTGCCCTCTCTATCTGAATGAGCTCTCCCCCCAGTCCCCATTCACACCATCGCCCCTGTGCCCTCTCTCTCTGAATGAGCTCTCCCCCCAGTCCCCATTCACACCATCGCCCCTGTGCCCTCTCTCTCTCAATGAGCTCTCCCCCCAGTCCCCATTCACACCATCGCCCCTGTGCCCTCTCTATCTGAATGAGCTCTCCCCCCAGTCCCCATTCACACCATCGCCCCTGTGCCCTCTCTCTCTGAATGAGCTCTCCCCCCCCCCCCCCCCCCCAGTCCCCATTCACACCATTGCCTCTGTGCCCCCTCTCAATGAGCTCTCCCCCCAGTCCCCATTCACACCATTGCCCCTGTGCCCTCTCTCTCTGAATGAGCTCTCCCCTCAGTCCCCATTCACACCATCGCCCCTGTGCCCTCTCTCTCAATGAGCTCTCCCCCCAGTCCCCATTCACACCATCGCCCCTGTGCCCTCTCTCTCTGAATGAGCTCTCCCCCCAGTCCCCATTCACACCATTGCCCCTGTGCCCTCTCTCTCTGAATGAGCTCTCCCCCCAGTCCCCATTCACTCTGGCTGGTACTCACACAGGCCTGCTGCTGGACGGTTTGCAAGATGTGCTTGGCGGGGATGAGGAAATCAATGACGTAGCGGAGGGCGTCGTGGCGGAAGGTTTTCTCCAGCACGTCGAACACCTGGTCGAGGAGCGTAGCGGCCGTTTCCTCGAACGGAGGGTAGAGGGCGGAGAGCAATCTCTGGATGCAGCTGTCCACTGCTTCAGACTCCTGCAGAGACGGTGGCAAAAAAAATAGACAGGCGTTAGGAAGCTTCTGGAAAGATCACGACGGCGCCAGCAGCCATTATAGCAGACGGGCGGTGGGGGGCCAAATTCCGCCAGCCGCCTCGCCCAGGACAGAGCTCCACGCCACCACAACGACTGTCTGGAAAGCGGCAGAGGTCCTAAAATGTGTCATGGCCGCAGCCAAATCGGGCGCACTGATTTCCCCGGGCCCAAATTCCCAACAATTTGCTCCCGTCAGGCAAAGCCGGAGGGTTCAGCAACAGGGCCCATGAAAGCCTGATTGTTTCATTCACAGGTTCGCCAATCCTCCTTACCCTGTGCCTCAGTCCCCCCCTTTTCCCCCTGTGCCTCAGTCCCCCCCTTTTTCCCCCCTGTGCCTCAGTCCCCCCCTTTTTCCCCCCTGTGCCTCAGTCCCCCCCTTTTTCCCCCTGTGCCTCAGTCCCCCCCTTTTCCCCCCTGTGCCTCAGTCCCCCCCTTTTCCCCCCTGTGCCTCAGTCCCCCCTTTTTCCCCCTGTGCCTCAGTCCCCCCTTTTCCCCCCTGTGCCTCAGTCCCCCCTTTTCCCCCCCGTATCCCTCAACCCCACCTCCTCGCCTCCCCAGATCCCTCAACCCCACCTCTCCTCCCCAGATCCCTCAACCCCACCTCCTCACCTCCCCATATCCCTCAACCTCACGTCCCCATATAAGAACATAAGAACATAAGAAATAGGAGCAGGAGTAGGCCAATCGGCCCCTCGAGCCTGCTCCGCCATTCAATAAGATCATGGCTGATCTGATCCTAACCGCCAATCTACTATCTATCCCTCAACCCCACCTCTCCTCCCCAAATCCCTCAACCTCACCTCCCCATATCCCTCTACCCCACCTCCATATGTCCCTCAACCCCACCTCCCTACCTCCCTATATCCCTCAACCTCACCTCCCTATATCCCTCAACCTCACCTCCCCATATCCCTCAACCTCACCTCACTCCCAAATCCCTGAACCCTCAACCACATCTTCGCACATCCATCAGCCCCACATTGTCACCTCCCCCGATCTCTCAACCCCACCTTCTCGCCTCCCCAGAGCCCTCAACCCCACCTTCTCACCGCCCCATCTCCTTCAAACTCACCTGCCCATATCCCTCAACCCCACCTTCTCACCGCCCCATCTCCTTCAAACTCACCTGCCCATATCCCTCAACCCCACCTTCTCACCGTGACCCTAAAGCCCAGCTTCTCACCTCCCCATATCCCTCAACCCCACCTTTTCACCTCCCCATATCCCTCAACCCCACCTTCTCACCTCCCCATATCCCTCAACCCCACCTTTTCACCTCCCCATATCCCTCAACCCCACCTTCTCACCTACTCATATCCCTCAACCCCACCTTCTCACCTCCCCATATCCCTCAACCCCACCTTCTCACCTCCCCATATCCCTCAACCCCACCTTCTCACCTCCCCATATCCCTCAACCCCACCTTCTCACCTCCCCATATCCCTCAACCCCACCTTCTCACCTCCCCATATCCCTCAACCCCACC
The DNA here is from genome assembly GCA_030390025.1 of Squalus acanthias. NCBI lineage: Eukaryota > Metazoa > Chordata > Chondrichthyes > Squaliformes > Squalidae > Squalus > Squalus acanthias. Next base: position 201,269 of record JASTWF010000050.1, on the reverse strand, counting down.
TTCTCACCTCCCCATATCCCTCAACCCCACCTTCTCACCTCCCCATATCCCTCAACCCCACCTTCTCACCTCCCCATATCCCTCAAACCCACATCACCAAGTCCTTCAATCCCTCTTCAGTCCAACCTTCTCAACATGACCCTCAACCCCACCTATTCACCTTTCCAGATCCCTCAACTCTACATTCTCACCTCACAAATTCCTCAACTCCACCTTCTCACCATGACCTTCAACCCCACCTAATCACCATATCCCTGAGCCCCAGCTTCTGACCCACCCATATCCCACAACCCTAACTTCTCCCCTACCCATATCCCTCAAACCCACCTTCACTCCCCATATCCCTCAACCTCAGCTCACCTCCCCATATCCCTCAACCCCAACTACTCACCATGACCCTGAACCCCACCTTCTAACCGTGACCCGTAACCCCAGCTTTTCACCTCCCCATGAGTGTCAACCCCACCTTCTCACCTACTCATCCCTCAACCCCACCTCAACTACTCATATCGCTCAACCCCACCTTTTCACCTACTCATATCCCTCAACCCCACCTTCTCACCTACTCATATCCCTCAACCCCACCTTCTCACCTACTCATATCCCTCAACCTCACCTACTCATATCCCTCAACCCCACCTTCTCACCTACTCATGTCCTCAACCCTACCTTCTCACCTACTCATGTCCTCAACCCCACCTTCTCACCTACTCATATCCCTCAACCCCACCTTCTCACCTACTCATATCCCTCAACCCCACCTTCTCACCTACTCATATCCCTCAACCCCACCTTCTCACCTACTCATATCCCTCAACCCCACCTGCTCACCTACTCATATCCCTCAACCCCACCTTCTCACCTACTCATATCCCTCAACCCCACCTTCTCACCTACTCATATCGCTCAACCCCACCTTCTCACCGACTCATATCCCTCAACCCCACCTTCTCACCGACTCATATCCCTCAACCCCATCTTCTCACCTACTCATATCCCTCAACCCCACCTTCTCACCTCCCCATATCCCTCAACCCCACCTTCTCACCTACTCATATCGCTCAACCCCACCTTTTCACCGACTCATATCCCTCAACCCCATCTTCTCACCTACTCATATCCCTCAACCCCATCTTCTCACCTACTCATATCCCTCAACCCCACCTTCTCACCTCCCCATATCCCTCAACCCCACCTTCTCACCTACTCATATCCCTCAACCTCACCTACTCATATCCCTCAACCTCACCTACTCATGTCCTCAACCCTACCTTCTCACCTACTCATGTCCTCAACCCCACCTTCTCACCTACTCATATCCCTCAACCCCACCTTCTCACCTACTCATATCCCTCAACCCCACCTTCTCACCTACTCATATCCCTCAACCCCACCTGCTCACCTACTCGTATCGCTCAACCCCACCTTCTCACCTACTCATATCGCTCAACCTCACCTACTCATGTCCTCAACCCTACCTTCTCACCTACTCATATCCCTCAACCCCACCTTCTCACCTACTCATATCCCTCAACCCCACCTTCTCACCTACTCATATCCCTCAACCCCACCTTCTCACCTACTCATATCCCTCAACCCCACCTTCTCACCTACTCATATCCCTCAACCCCACCTCACCTACTCATATCCCTCAACCCCACCTTCTCACCTACTCCTATCGCTCAACCCCACCTTTTCACCTACTCATATCCCTCAACCCCACCTCACCTACTCATATCCCTCAACCCCACCTTCTCACCTACTCCTATCGCTCAACCCCACCTTTTCACCTACTCATATCCCTCTACCCCAGATTCTAACCTCATATCCCTCAACCCCACCTACTCATATCCCTCAACCCCACCTACTCATATCCCTCAACCCCACCTTCTCACCTACTCATATCTCTCAACCCCAACTTCTCACCACACCATAACCCTCAACCCCACCTTCTCACCTCACCATATCCCTCAACCCCACCTTCTCACCACACCATATCCCTCAACCCCACCTTCTCACCTCACCATATCTCTCAACCCCAACTTCTCACCACACCATATCCCTCAACCCCACCTTCTCACCTCACCATATCCCTCAACCCCACCTTCTGACCTCCCCATATCCCTCAGCCCCACCTTCTCACCTCCCCATATCCCTCAGCCCCACCTTCTCACCTCCCCATATCCCTCAACCCCACCTTCTCACCTCCCCATATCCCTCAACCCCACCTTCTCACCTCCCCATATCCCTCAACCCCACCTACTCACCTCCCCATATCCCTCAACCCCACCTACTCACCTCCCCATATCCCTCAACCCCACCTACTCACCTCCCCAGATCCCTCAACCCCACCTACTCACCTCCCCAGATCCCTCAACCCCACCTACTCACCTCCTCAGATCCCTCAACCCCACCTACTCACCTCCCCAGATCCCTCAACCCCACCTACTCACCTCCCCAGATCCCTCAACCCCACCTACTCACCTCCCCAGATCCCTCAACCCCACCTACTCACCTCCTCAGATCCCTCAACCCCACCTACTCACCTCCCCAGATCCCTCAACCCCAGATCCCTCAACCCCAGATCCCTCAACCCCAGATCCCTCAACCCCAGATCCCTCAACCCCAGATCCCTCAACCCCAGATCCCTCAACCCCACTTCCCCAGATCCCTCAACCCCACCTCCCCAGATCCCTCAACCCCACCTCCCCAGATCCCTCAACCCCACCTCCCCAGATCCCTCAACCCCACCTCCCCAGATCCCTCAACCCCACCTCCCCAGATCCCTCAACCCCACCTCCCCAGATCCCTCAACCCCACCTCCCCAGATCCCTCAACCCCACCTCCCCAGATCCCTCAACCCCACCTCCCCAGATCCCTCAACCCCACCTCCCCAGATCCCTCAACCCCACCTCCCCAGATCCCTCAACCCCACCTCCCCAGATCCCTCAACCCCACCTCCCCAGATCCCTCAACCCCACCTCCCCAGATCCCTCAACCCCACCTCCCCAGATCCCTCAACCCCACCTCCCCAGATCCCTCAACCCCAGATCCCTCAACCCCAGATCCCTCAACCCCAGATCCCTCAACCCCACCTCCCTCAACCCCACCTCCCTCAACCCCACCTCCCTCAACCCCACCTCCCTCAACCCCACCTCCCTCAACCCCAGATCCCTCAACCCCACCTCCCTCAACCCCACCTCCCTCAACCCCAGATCCCTCAACCCCACCTCCCTCAACCCCAGATCCCTCAACCCCAGATCCCTCAACCCCACCTCCCTCAACCCCACCTCCCCAGATCCCCCCAACCCCACCTCCCCAGATCCCCCCAACCCCACCTCCCCAGATCCCCCCAACCCCACCTCCCCAGATCCCCCCAACCCCACCTCCCCAGATCCCCCCAACCCCACCTCCCCAGATCCCCCCAACCCCACCTCCCCAGATCCCCCCAACCCCACCTCCCCAGATCCCCCCAACCCCACCTCCCCAGATCCCCCCAACCCCACCTCCCCAGATCCCCCCAACCCCACCTCCCCAGATCCCCCCAACCCCACCTCCCCAGATCCCCCCACCCCAGATCCCCCCAACCCCACCTCCCCAGATCCCCCCAACCCCACCTCCCCAGATCCCCTCAACCCCACCTGATTACCATGACTTTCAACCCCACCTTCTCACCTCCCCAAATTCCTCGACCCCACCTTCTCACCATGGCCCTGAACACCAACTTCTCGCCATGACACTAAACCCTGCCTTTTCACCTCCCCATATCCGTCAACCCCACCTTCTCACCTCCCCGTATCCCTCAACCACACATCCCCAGATCCTTCAACCTCACCTCCCCACATCTCTCAACCGTACCTCCTGACCTCCCAAACCCATCAACCCCACCTTCTCACCTCCCCATATCCCTCAACCCCACCTTCCCACCTCGCCATATCCCTCAAACCCACCTTCTCACCTCAACTCCGTGTCCCTCAACCCAACCTTTTCACCATGACATTAACCCCACCTTCTCACATCCCCAGTCTTTAAACTCCACCTTCTCACCATGACACTCAACCCCACTTGATCACCATTACCTTCAACCCCACCTTATCACCATATCCCTGAGCCCCACCTTCTCACCTTCCCATATCCCTCAAACCCTCCTTCTCTCCACATATCCCTCGACCTCACCTCCCAAATAACTCACCCCCACCTTCTCACCTCCCCATGTGCCTCCACCCCAACTTCTTACCTCCCCATATCCCTCAACCTCACCGTCTCACCTTCCCATATCCCTCAACCCTACATCACCATGCCCCTCAACCCCACCATCTCACCTCCCCAAAGCCCTCAACCCCACCTTCTCACCTCGCCATATCCATCAACCCCACCTACTCACCATGTCCCTCAGCCCAACCATCTCACCATGGCCCTGAACCCCAACTTCTCGCCATGACACTAAACCCTGCCTTTTCACCTCCCCACCTTCTTACCTCCCCATATCCTTCAACCTCACCTCCCGACATCTCTCAACCCACCTTCTGACCTACCAAACCCCTCAGCCCTACATTCTCACCTCCCCAATCCCTCAACCCCACCTTCTCACCTCCCCATATCCCTCAACTCCACCTTCTCACCTCCCCATATCCCTCAACCCAACCTTCTCTCCATGACCCTCAATCCCACCTGCTCACCTCCCGATATCCCTCAACTTCACCTCCCCATATCCCTCAACCTCACCTCCCCATATCCCTCAACCCCACCTTCTCACCTCCCCATATCCCTCAACCCCACCTTCTCACCTCCCCATATCCCTCAACCCTACCTTCTCACCATGTCCCTCAACACAACTGTCTCACCTCCACATATCCCTCAACCCCACCTTCTCACCCCCATATCCCTCAACCTCACCTTCTCACCTTCCCATATCCCTCAACCTCACCTTCTCACCGACTCATATCTCTCAACCCCAACTTCTCACCACACCATATCCCTCAACCCCACCTTCTCACCTGCTCATCTCCCTCAAACTCACCTTCTCACCTCACCATATCCCTCAACCCCACCTTCTCACCTCCCCATATCCCTCAACCCTACCTTCTCACCATGTCCCTCAACACAACTGTCTCACCTCCACATATCCCTCAACCCCACCTTCTCACCCCCATATCCCTCAACCTCACCTCCCCATATCCCTCAACCTCACCTCCCCATATCCCTCAACCCCACCTTTTCACCTCCCCATATCCCTCAACCCCACCTTATCATCTTCCCATATCCCTCAACCCCACCTAATCACCTCCCCATATAGCTCAATCCCACCTTCTCAACTCCCTATATCCTTCAAACTCACCTCCCAAATCCCTCAACCCCACCTACTTACCATATCCCTCAACCCCACCTTCTCCCATAGCCCTCAATCCCCTTTCCCGCCTCACCATATTCCTCACCCCCACCTACCTGCCTTCTCTCCATATCTCCAGACCCCCACCCGCTCACCTCCCTATATTCTCAAACCCCACTAACCCACCTTCTCCCTACATCTCCAAACCGCACCTTTTGCCCACCTGCCGATCTCACCGTGTCCCACAGTCCCTTCTCCCTCCAGGAAAACCTCTTTTGATGCCATTGTTACTGTCTGCTTCAGTGTCCTTCCCTGAAAACTTCTCCCACGACTCACCTCTGCCCCTAACTTTCTAGTTTGCTTATAAGTCCCTCATTTTTAACCCGGGATTTGAACCCTTCAATGCCGTGAGTAATGGGGTTAATCTGCGGTACGTCTTGCACTCTGACCTCACACGCAACCGGTCCCTACTGGAAAACAGTGCCTGTGATTTCCTGTCTATTAGCTAAGGCTTGGTACTATTTATCCTAATTTACCAGCCAACTCCTTTCATAATCTCAAACTTCAATCAAGTCAGGCAGAGAATAATGGAGAGAGAAAAAGTTACATGAGTAATGCAGAGAGTAATGGTCAGGGAGTGAGTCACACTGAGAGTAATGCACAGGGATAGGGTTACAGAGAGTTTCATGGAGAGTAGTGAAGAGGGAGTGAGTCACAGAGAGTAATGAGGAGGAGTGAGTCATGCAGAGAGTAACTGGACAGGGAGTGCCACAGAGAGAGTAATGGAGATCATAGAATTTTACAGCACAGAAGTAGGCCATTCAGCCCATCGTGTCTTTGAAAGAGCTGTCCAATTAGTCCTGCTACTCTGCTCTTTCCTCATAGCCCTGCAAATTTTCCATTTCAAGTTTATATCCAATTCCCTTTTGAAAGTTACTATTCAATCTGCATCCACCACCCTTTCAGGCACTGCATTCCAGATTATAACAACTCGCTGCATTAAAAAAAAAAATCATCTCCTCTCTGGTTCTTATGCCGATTATCTTCTATCTCTGTCCTCTGGTTACCAACCCTTCTGCCAGTGGAAACAGTTTCTGCTTATTTACACTTATTGAAACCCTACATCATTTTCTATTAAATATCCTTTAACCTTCTCTGCTCTAAGGAGAACAATCCCAGCGTCACTAGCCTCTCCAAATAACTGAAGTCCCTCATCCCTGGCACCATTCTAGTAAATCTCTGCACCCTCTCCATCTGTTGCATCTAGGAACAGTTGGAGGCCATTCAGCCCCTCGAGCCTGTTCCACCATTCAATTGGGTTCATGTCACGCTACATGCAACCCCACCTGACGTAGAGTCATCCAGACTCGAGTCGTCGTTGGCTTGTTCTCTCTACACAGATGCGGCCGGACCTGCTGTGATTTCCAGCAATAAAAAGGTTTTAGTTTTCCATACAGACCCCAGCATCTGCCACATTTGACCCCTTGTGACCCCACCTCATTGTCTCTGATGTAATGTTTTCCTGACTGACCTGTTTGGACACCATCCACACCTTTGATTGCCGTGATTATCTCTCTGCCGAGGTGTGATAAAGGGCAGTTAGAAAGATTAACTGTAATCATCTGGCAGTGTTCTCTGACTATATATGCTGTGACTATATGCATCTCTTCACTTCACCTGACGAAGGAGCAGCCGCTCCGAAAGCTTGTGATTTCAAATAAAGCTGTTGGACTATAACCTGGTGTTGTGCGACTTCTCACATTCAACCATTCAATTAGATCATGGTTGGTCTGTATCACAACTCCATTTATCTGCCTTTGTTTTCCCTTGATAGCCTTGCCTAACAAAAATCTATCAATCTCAGTCATGAAAGTTATAATTAACACCCAGCATCCACAGTATTTTAGGGGAGAGAGAGTTCAAGATTTCCACTACCCTTTTGTGTGTCAAAGTGCTTCCTGATTTTGCTGCTGAATGGCCGAGCTCTAATTTTCAGATTGTGCCCACCCCTCCATTCTGGATTTCCCCACCAGAGAAAGTAGTTTCTCTCTCTCTCTCCCCTATCGAATCCTTTAATCATCGATCGCATCACCCCTCAACCTTCAGAAGTCGAGGGAATACAAGCCAAATTTGTGCACCCTGTCCTCATGATTTAACTCTTACAGCCCCAGTGTCATTCCGGTGAATCTGCGCTGCACCCCCTCCAAGGCCAGTATATCCTTTCTGCGGTGCGGTGCCCGGAACTGAACACAGATGGGGTCTGACCCAAGGCTCTGTACAACTGAGGTATCGCTTCCTCCTCTTTGTAATCCAGCCCCTTGAGGTAAAGGCCAACCTTCCATTAGCCAGCCCAACGTGCTTCAATCTTCGAACTTAAAATCCCTGATACCCGGTGGATTGGTTCTGCAACTGGATCCGTGCACGTCCAAACGTTCCGAGCGTCTGGAAACTGGGCGCACTTCGTGAGACGAGTGAATGGGAATTGTGCTCCACGTTATGGCCGCAGTGTCTCGACTGGTGCAGTCACATGGGGCGGGGGAGAAGAGTCGCAGAGTCAGGTTTGGGAGTCGTAGACGGAGTCAGGGGAGTGAGGGATAGTTGAAGACTGCTTTATTGTGCTGGGATTGTTTATAGTGGGAAGGGATTGAGTACAGTGGGAGTGGGTGGGACGGGATTGGGCCTGTTGGGATTGTGTAATGGGTGTGAGAGGGGAGGGATTGGGCCTGTTGGGATTATGTAATGGGTGTGAGAGGGAAGGGATTGGGCCTGTTGGGATTATGTAATGGGTGTGAGAGGGAAGGGATTGGGCCTGTTGGGATTGTGTAATGGGTGTGAGAGGGGAGGGATTGGGCCTGTTGGGATTGTGTAATGGGTGTGAGAGGGAAGGGATTGGGCCTGTTGGGATTGTGTACAGTGAGTGGGAAGGGATTGGGCCTGTTGGGATTGTGTAATGGGTGTGAGGGGGAAGGGATTGGACCTATTGGGATTGTGTACAGTGAGTGGGAAGGGATTGGGCCTGTTGGGATTGTGTAATGGGTGTGAGGGGGAAGGGATTGGACCTATTGGGATTGTGTACAGTGAGTGGGAAGGGATTGGGCCTGTTGGGATTGTGTACAGTGAGTGGGAAGGGATTGGGCCTGTTGGGATTGTGTACAGTGAGTGAGATGGGATTGGGCCTGTTGGGATTGTGTAATGGGTGTGAGGGGGAAGGGATTGGACCTATTGGGATTGTGTACAGTGAGTGGGAAGGGATTGGGCCTGTTGGGATTGTGTAATGGGTGTGAGGGGGAAGGGATTGGACCTATTGGGATTGTGTACAGTGAGTGGGAAGGGATTGGGCCTGTTGGGATTGTGACAAGTGAGTGGGAAAGGGTTTGGATTGTGTACAGTGGGAGTGAGTGGGATGGGATTGGGCCTGTTGGGATTGTGTACAGTGCGAGTGAGTGGAAGGGGAAGGATGAGATTCTGTACAGGGGGGAAGGGATTGTGCTGTTGGGATTGTGTACAGTGGGAGTGAGAGGGAAGGAATTGGGCCTGTTGTGATTGCGTACAGTGGGAAGGGACTGGGCCTATTGTGATTCTGGATTCCACCCAACTCTGCTTTTAAAGTTTGTCTGCGGTTAGGAGAGCAGCCCTGTGATTTTGGACGAGCTCGGAAGCCCCCTTGCTTGGCCCCTCTGTTTTACAAGCAGGAATTCCTGGCCTGGGATAGAGTGCTTGGTGCCCCTTTGATTGGGGGCGAGCCAGGGAGTGTGTTGATCATTCTGTACAAAGGCAGCATTGGACGTGCAATGATGGGAGATTCACAATACCACCAAAGAGGGCGGGAGATCAGCTCCAGCCACAGTGCCGGATGAATGGCCAGTCCCCAATTAAGCTCCGATAGTGCCAGATACAAGAGAAACAGCAACCGCTTACATATATATAGTGCCTTTACCGCAGTAAAACATCCCAAGGCGCTTCACAGGAGTGCAACAAAGATTGACATCGAGTGTCGGTAGGCTATTCAGCCATGTGGGGCATCACATCGCATCCCTGATTCTATCCTTCTCCGCCGCGCGCATACAGACTTTCAAGGAGGTGTCGGTAGATAGCGTGGTACATCGGCGAGACCATGCAGACACTGAGACAACGTATGAACGGACACCGCGCAACAATCGCCAGGCAGGATGGTTGCCTCCCAGTCGGGGAACACTTCAGCAGTCAAGGGCATTCAGCCTCGGATCTGCGGGTAAGCGTTCTCCAAGGCGGCCTTCGAGACACACGACAACGCAAAATCATCGAGCAGAAACTGATAGCCAAGTTCCGCACTCATGAGGACGGCCTCAATAGGGATATCGGGTTCATGTCACGCTGCAGAACGTGACTCGACATCGTTGTCTGTCTTTCCAGTTTTTAAAAAACAAACCCAAAAAGGACGGAGAGAGAGGAAGGGATATGGAGAGAGATCTGCAGACAGCAGGATTTGACACGTTGGACCCCCTGGGACACATCTCATTGTCTTGGCTGTGCTCTTGGTGTGTCTTTGATGTAAGGAAAGATTGTATCTCTGCATTTTCTGTGTTTATATTCTGTGAACTTTTGTAGATTGACTCATTGTAACTTTACCTGAAGAAGGGGCGATCGATAGCTCCGAAAGCTTGTAATTTTAAATAAATCTGTTGGACTATAACCTGGTGTTGTGCGACTTCTCATTTCGGTAGATAGAGATCAGGAGCGGGAATCCTGGCTAATATCTACATCAGCCCAGGGGGAACTGAGGCCAATTGTAGCCTCCCCGGCTGGGATCAGTTAATTCAGCACAGACCAGGGGGATGGAACCTGGGCCCTTATTACTCTGTGGGGCTCGACCAATTGTAGCCCCCCACCTACCGCCCGCTCCCAGCTGGAATCAGCTCACTCAGCACAGACGGTGGTGGTGGATGGAACCTGGACTCTTCCTGCTCTCTGAGGCTCTGTACACAACTTGAAGCTGGACGTCAACTTACCACAACTTAAGATTGCCCTTGTCTTCTATCCTGCCCTTTACAGCCTTGGGGGATGTCGGCTGACATCCCCTTCAATATTTTTCTCTGTTTAGATACCCAGGTGATGGAGCTTGGACACGGAAATAAATATTAATGGGGATGTCACGCACCCTCTTTCCCTTGCATAGCTTTTCACTAAGACGGGCTTTTCTACATTCAACTTCATTGAGCTTCCAATTCTCAGTGAAATAACAGCATTACGACAGCCTCATTCAGATGACCCAACAACTCCCGATTTCACTGGTGTCTATCTTGATGTAAAATACTGAGTCCTCTGCTCATCAAGGTCAGGGATGTCAGTGCTGGAGAATGGAACACATTCTATTTCAGTCATCCCACTATCAGCACGGGTTAGATACAGAGTAAAGCTCCCTCTACACTGTCCCATCAAACACTCCCAGGGCAGGTACAGCACGGGTTAGATACAGAGTAAAGCTCCCTCTACACTGTCCCATCAAACACTCCCAGGGCAGGTACAGCACGGGTTAGATACAGAGTAAAGCTCCCTCTACACTGTCCCATCAAACACTCCCAGGGCAGGTACAGCACGGGTTAGATACAGAGTAAAGCTCCCTCTACACTGTCCCATCAAACACTCCCAGGGCAGGTACAGCACAGATTAGATACAGAGTAAACTTCTCTAAACTGCCCTGTCAAACATCCCCACGGCCATTATAACGGGTTACGTACCAAGTAAAGCTCCTGCTACACTGTCCCATCAAACACTCCCAGGGCAGGTACAGCACGGGTTAGATACAGAGTAAGGCTCCCTCTACACTGTCCCATCAAACACTCCCAGGGCTGGTCCAGCACGGGTTAGATACAGAGTAAAGCTCCCTCTACACTGTCCCATCAAACACTGCCAGGGCAGGTACAGTACGGGTTAGATACAGAGTAAAGGTCCCTCTACACTGTCCCATCAAACACTCCCAGGGCAGGTACAGCACGGGTTAGATACAGAGTAAAGCACCCTCTACACTGTCCCATCAAACACTCCCAGGGCAGGTACAGCACGGGTTAGATACAGAGTAAAGTTCTACTACAGGGCTGTACGGAGAGTGTTGGGCCGTAGGATTAATTAGGGATTGATACAGGGCCATGGGGAGAGCGTGGGGCAGTGGAATTAGTTTGTGATTGTTACACGACTATCGCGAGAGAGAAAGGCCATGGGATTAGTTTGGGATTGAAACTCGGTTATGGGGAGAGCGTGGGGCAGTGGGATTAGTTCGGGATTGATACAGGGCTATGAGGATAGAGCGCGGCCGTGGGATTAGTTTGGGATTGATACAGGGCTATGGAGAGAGTGGGGTTAGTTTGGGATTGATACAGGGCTATGAGGAGAGAGCGTGGCAGTGGGATTAGTTTGGGATTGATACAGGGCTATGGGGAGAGAGCGGGGCAGTGGGGTTAGTTTGGGATTGATACAGGGCTATGGAGAGAGAGCGGGGCAGTGGGGTTAGTTTGGGATTGATACAGGGCTATGAGGAGAGTGGGATTAGTTTGGGATTGATACAGGGCTATAGGGAGAGAGCGTGGCAGTGGGATTAGTTTGGGATTGATACAGAGCTATGAGGAGAGAGTGGGGCAGTGGGATTAGTTTGGGATTGATTCAGGGCTAAGAGGAGGGAGCGGGGCAGTGGGGTTAGTTTGGGATTGATACAGGGCTATGGGGAGAGAGTGGGATTAGTTTGGGATTGATACAGGGCTATGAGGAGAGAGTGGGATTAGTTTGGGATTGATACAGGGCTATGGGGAGAGAGCGGGGCAGTGGGGTTAGTTTGGGATTGATACAGGGCTATGGAGAGAGTGGGGCAGTGGGGTTAGTCTGCGATTGCTCTTGCAGTGAGCCAGCGCGGAATGGCCTCCTGTGCTAGAGAGGCTGAGATTCGCCATCCATGGTGTTAAAAGGAAACTGCAGCACTCGTGGGACAGGCTCTCGTGGCCCCAGCATTTAGGCGTGACGTGGTTACTGGTTTCCATCAGCTGCTGCAGCTGTTGTGAGGCCTGAGCCAAAAATATCAGCCCCCGGGTGGGCCTGCGGCCTGATTTACCAGTTCAAACGAGGGAGACGCTGGGAATGTTCCGGGTCGGATGGTTCGGGTCAGCAGGGCTGGTTGGCGAAGGTGGCGGTCGGGAGACAGCCATCTGGGTGCGAAACCATCGACAAGGCTGTGTCGGTTCGCAACCCATTTATTGCAGGTGAAAGTTCACAGGTGAAAGTTCACAACAGTGACTTCTCGGTTAGGGAACCGTCCACATAAATGGCCAGATAGTGACGTTGGTTGAGTGATAAATATTGAGCCCAGGACACCGGGGAGAACTCTCCTGCTCTTCTTCAAAATAGTGGCCGTGGGATCTTTTATATCCACCTGAACAGGCAGACGGGGCCCTCAGTTTAACATCACATCCGAAGGACGGCACCTCCGACAGTGCAGCACTCTCTCAGCACTGCATGAGTGTCAGCCTGGATTGTTGGTCTCAAGTCTGGAGTGGGACTCGACCCCACGGCCTTCTGACTCGGGCTACAAACTGTGCCGCGGCTGAAATAAGCACGGCGGGGGCCTAGATAACGGCAAGCTTTGAAAGCTTGCAGCTGGGTTGTGAGGGAAAGTGAGAGTGCCTGGGGGCGAGGAAGGGGTCACCCTTTGGATGCTTGCCTTGAAGTCCTGGCCCCCTGCTGGAGAATATATGTGCATGTGGCAGATGATGACAGATTTCTCGCAGTCCATCCTGTTCCGTAATGTCGTCTCAAAGGACACCGAACTTGTCGTTAAATCGACCTCCCGGTGACAGTAGCAAGCCAAGCAAATCGAACGGTCCTCTCCAGGACCAAAGCAAATTACATGTAGGCCCAACCACCCGAATATGCCAACTTAACATCGCAGGCATCTCGCGTTCAAAATGCGAATATCTCGAAAGGTTACTCAAGAAACACAGCATTGAGCCAAGGCCACGGCACCATGGGTGGCTCAGCTGCACAGGGGTGGAGGAAGAAGAGTGGAAGAGCAATAGTGATAGGGGATTAATTGGTATGGGGAACAGATAGCCGTTTCTGTGGACGCGGGTGTGACTCCAGGATGGTATGTTGCCTCCCTGGTGCCAGGGTCAAGGACGTCACTGAGCGGCTGCAGGACGCTCTGAGGGGGGAGGGTGAACAGTCAGAGGTCATTGTCCATATCGGTACCAACAACAGGCAGAAAGAGGGATGAGGTCCTACAGGCAGACTATAGGGAGCTAGGATAGAGATTGAAAAGCAGGACCTCAAAGGTAGTAATCTCCGGATTACTCCCGGTGCCACATGCTAGTGAGTACAGGAATAGGAGGATGGAACAGATGAATGCGTGGCTGGAGAGAGGATGCAGGAGGGAGGGCTTTAGATTCCTGAGGCATTGGGACTGTTTCTGGGAAAGGTGGGACCTGTACAAGCCTCAACAGAGCCGGCACCAATATTCTCGCGGGGAGGTTTGCTAGTGTTGTTGGGGAGGGTTTAAACTAGCCTGGCAGGGGGATGGGCACCAGCATATAGGAGTAGAAAAGAGGAATAAGATGCATAAAAGAGTGAGTGTGTTGGATAGTACTGGAGAAGAAAGTAGTACTAGAGGTGGAAGTAGTGCCATATTAGATAGGAGCAAACTAGAAAAATTAAAAAATGGGTTTAGAATGTATGTACGTAAACGCACAAAGTGTGGTGAATAAGGTTGGTGAGCTACAAGCACAATTAGCCGTGTGGCAATATGATGTTGTGGCAATAACGGAAACGTGGCTTAAAAACGGTGAGGACTGGGCCCTTAATATTCAAGGCTACAAGGTGTTCAGAAAAGATAGGGAAGGAAAAAAGGGAGGTGGAGTGGCAGTGCTGATTAAGGAAGACATTGTAGTGTTGGAAAGGGAGGATGTTCTTGAGGGGACAAGGACAGAATTCATTTGGTTAGAGTTGAGGAGCAAAGAGAGTATGATCACGCTATTGGGGGTATTCCATAGGCCTCCAAATAGTGAGAGGGAGGTAGAGGAGCAAATCTGCAGGGAAATCGCAGAGATATGCAAGACCTATAGAGTGTTGATATTGGGGGACTTTAATTACCCAAATATCGATTGGGATAATGCTAGGGTAAAGGGAAAGGAGGGGGAGGAATTTCTGAAATGTGTTCAGGAGAATTTCCTTGACCAGTATGTTCTTGGCCCAACTAGGAAGGAGGCATTGCTGGATCTGGTGCTGGGGAATGAGGTACGCCAGGTTGACCAAGTGTCTGTGGGAGAACACTTAGGTACGAGTGATCATCGTATCATAAGATTTAGATAAGCAATGGAGAGGAGCAAGGAACAATCTAGAGTGGAACTTCTAAACTGGAATGGGGCTAACTTCAATGGGATGCAAAAGGATCTAGCCAGGGTAAAATGGAACCAAAGACTGACAGGAAAAACTGTAATGGAACAATGGGTGATCTTTAAGGAGGAGATGTTACAAGTACAGGCTAGGTACATTCCAACAAGAGGGGAGGGTAAGGGAACCAAAGCAAGGGCTCCTTGGATGACGAGGGAGCTAGAGAAGATGATGAAACATAAAAAGAGGGTGTATGATGCATGTCAGGTGAATTCTTCAAGGGAGAACCAGACCAAATAGAGGGGAAGTGAAGGTGAAAATAAGATTGGCAAAGAGAGAATATGAGAGTAGAATGGCGGTTAACATAAAAGGGAACCCAAAAATCTTCTACCGGCATGTAAACAGTAAGCGGGTAGTAAGAGGCGGGGTGGGGCCTATTAGCGACAAAGGAGGTGATATATGCTTAGAGGTGCAGGGCAAGGCTAGAATACTCTGAGTACTTTGTATCGGTGTTTACTAAGGTGGATGCTGACAAAATATCGGTAGAAGTGGAAAAGGTAGAAGCAATGGAAGGGGTGAAAATTGATAAACAGGATGTACTAGAAAGACTGGGTATGCTTAGAGTGGATAAGTCGCCTGGTCCAGATGGCTTGCATCCCAGGTTGCGAAGGGAATTGGGGGAGGAGATAGCAGAAGGGCTTGCCATAATTTTCCAATCTTCCCTCGATGCGGGGGAGGTGCCTGAGGATTGGAAAGTGGCAAATGTGACACCATTGTTCAAGAAAGGGTGTAAGGACAATCCTAGTAACTACAGGCCGGTCAGTTTAACATCAGTGGTGGGTAAAGTTTTAGAAACAATAGTCAAGGAAAAAATTAACGGGCACTTGGAGAGGTTTAAGCTAATTAAGGAGAGCCAACACGGATTTGTAAAAGGCAGATTGTGTTTGACTAATCTAATTGAATTTTTTGATGAAGTAACAGGGAGGATTGATGAAGGGAATGCAATGGATGGTGCCTACATGGCTTTTCGGAAGGTGTTTGACAAAGTACCACATAGAAGGCTGGTTAACAAAATTGAGGCTCATGGAATAGGTGGGTCAGTGGCAGCTTGGATAAGGAATTGGCTTAAGGACAGAAAACAGTGAGTTGTGGTAAATGGCTGTTTTTCAGACTGGAGGATGGTAGACAGTGGTGTTCCCCAAGGGTCAGTGCTGGGGCCACTGCTTTTTTTGATATATATAAATGACCTGGACATTGGAATACAGAGTAGAATTTCTAAATTTGTCAATGACACCAAACTTGGTGTGGCAAACAGTGAGGATGATACCAATTGACTGCAACATGACATAGAAAGGCTAGCAGAATGGGCAGACAAGTGGCAAATGGAATTTAATACAGAGAAGTGTGAGGTGATGCATTTTGGCAGAAGGAACAGGGAGAGGCAATATACACTTAATGGCACAGTTTTAAAGAGTGTGCAGGGACAGAGCGACCTGGGAGTTATTGTGCATAAGTCTCTGAAGGTGGCAGGACATATTGAGAGAGTGGTTAGCAAAGCATATGGGATCTTAGAGTCATAGAGTTATACAGCACAGAAAGAGGCCCTTTGACACATCGTGTCCGCACCGGCCATCAAGCCCTATCTATTCTAATCCCATTTTCCAGCACTTGGTCCGTAGCCTTGTATGCTATGGCGTTTCAAGTGCTCATCTAAATGCTTCTTGAATGTTGTGAGGGTTCCTGCCTCTACCACCCTTTCAGGCAGTGAGTTCCAGATTCCAACCACCCTCTGGGTGAAAAAGTTTTTCCTCAAATCCCCTCTAAACCTCCTGCCCCTTACCTTGAAACTATGCCCCCTGGTTATTGACCCCTCTACTAAGGGGAAAAGTTCCTTTCTATTTACCCTATCTATGCCCCTCATAATTTTGTACACCTCAATCAGGTCCCCCCCCCCTCAGCCTTCTCTGCTCTAAGGAAAACAATCCCAGCCTGTCCAGTCTCTTTTCATAGCTGAAGCGCTCCAGCCCAGGTAACATCCTGGTGAATCTCCTCTGCACCCTCTCCAATGCAATCACATCCCTCCTATAGTGTGGCGACCAGAACTGCACACAGTATTCCAGCTGTGGCCTAACTAGCGTTTTGTACAGCTCCATCATAACCTCCCTGCTCTTGCCTTCATTAGCCGAGGCATAGAATATTAGATCCCATATGCCTTTTTAACCACCTTATCTACCTGTCCTGCTGCCTTCAGGGATCTATGTACATGCACACCAAGGTCCCCCTGATCCTCTGTCCTTCCTAGGGTCCTACCATTCATTGTGTATTCCCTTGCCTTGTTAGTCCTCCCAAAATGCATCACCTCACACTTTTCAGGGTTAAATTCCATTTGCCACTGTTCTGCCCATCTGACCAACCCATCTATATCGTCCTGTAGCCTGAGGCTTCCCTCCTCGCTATTTACCACTTCATCAATTTTCGTGTCATCTGCGAACTTACTGATCATACCTCCTACATTCATATCTAAATCATTAATGTACACTACAAACAGCACCGATCCCTGCGGTACACCACTGGACACAGGCTTCCAGTCACAAAAACAACCTTCGACCATCACCCTCTGCCTCCTGCCACTAAGCCAATTTTGGATCCAATGTGCCAAATTGCCCTGGATCCCATGGGCTCTTACCTTCTTGACCAGTCTCCCATGCGGGACTTTGTCAAAAGCCTTGGGCTTCATAAATAGAGGTATTGAGTACAAAAGCAGAGATGTTATGCTGAACCTTTATAAAGCACTGGTTAGGCCACAACGAGGATGTAGCACAGGTTTTGACCTAATCACTTGCAATAACCATCTCAAATATGGCCTGGCGTGCTATGTCAAACAAGGCATCGAAGGCTGCACCGAACTCAAGCATACCAGTATTGCCGGACTTTTCACTACAGCAATACGCGTAGGAGAGCTAACAATCTCCAATGTCGACAAACCACCACTCGTACAGTGGCCTGACCCACCGCTCCCTCCTAGTCAACATCCATCCATCCATCTCAGAGACCTTAATAGCCACCACAAAATCCTGGAACTCCCTCCCTAACAGCACTGTGGGAGTACCTTCACCTCACGGGCTGCAGCGGTTCAAGAAGGCGGCTCACCACCTTCTCAAGGGCAATTAGGGATGGGCAATAAATGCTGGCCTTGCCAGCGACGCCCACATCCCAGGAACTAATAGAAAAAAGAATTTGGAGGGAGACGAAAATAATTGCCCTCCTGAAGCAGGGGAAGAATGCTTGTGAAGCCTCCAGCAACCGCCCGATCTCCTTACTTTGCACTTGTTATAAAGTGCTGGAGAGGCTCCTACTCCACAGACTAGCCCCCATCATCGAGCCAACCATCCCTAAGGAACAAGTGGGCTGCTGGAGTGGCCGTAACTGCTGCAACCAAGTGGTAGCTTTAACAAAGCACATCGAAGCAGGCTTTCAGCGCCAGCTCAAGACCGCCGTAGCACTCGTGGACCTGTCAGCGGCGTATGACACAGTATGGAAGCATGGACTGCTTTTCAAGCTCTCCACCATTTTACCCTGCAGAACAACGATCCATCTTCTCAACTCCATGCTGAGCAACCGATGCTTCTGTGTGTACACTGGCACCCAGAAGAGCAGATATAGGACATTGAACAACGGACTCCCACAGGGTTCTGTCCTGGCACCCATGTTATTCAATGGCCCGAAAATTAGACCTAATACGCGAGAGTACGCACTGTGTACTCTCGCGTTTTAGGTCTCCAATTGCCGGTTTCCAGCATGCACTGCGCATGCGCGGGAAACCGGCACTTCGTGAATTCAAAAGGGGGCGGTTCCTAAGTGAACCGCGTGCGCGCTCGAGGCTGCGTGCACGCAGTGTACTTAGTGCTTTGAACGCGCAGGTAAGCATGGAAGATTTTACACATAAAGAAAGGAGGCGTAAGACCCTCTTTAAACAAGGTAAGTAGTTAATTAAGTATTATTTTTAATTTTTTTCAACAGGTTTATCTTTTTTAGAGACTTTAAAGAAAGGTAAGTTTATTTTTATAACTTTTAAAAAGATTTAAAAAATTTTCAAAAATTTAAATTTTTGTTTAAAGTGTTTAATTTATTTAAATATAGTTATTTTATTAATGTGATGGTTTTTTTTTAATTTAATTGAGGTTTAGCTGTTCTTTTGGGGGTGTGTAGTATTCATAGCTTTGACAGTTCTCCTGTCAAAACTATGAATGAAAGATGGTGTGCTGCCATTGGCTCTAACTGAATCACGTGATCCCACAGCTCGCACGAACTAACTGCGTCTGTGGGTCACGCAAGCACTGCACAGCTGCATGTGGGACTGGCCTTGAAACTAAAGTTCGTGTGAGCCCGGAGGAAAAAGGTAGGCGCGCAGTGAGATATCGCGGGGAAGCCTTACCCCCGCAGGAACGCTCCGTGTTTAATTTCTGGGCCAATGTTTACACCAGTGACCTGCCCGAAAGAGTCGCACAAGTTCGTATACGCTGATGACATTGTCTTGGTCACGCAAAACCTGAATCTGTCCATCACCGAGGAGACCCTGACCAGTGATTTACAGAGGATGAAGGCCTAGTTCCGCCGATGGCGACTTCGCTCAAACCTACAAAAGAGCGTCACCTCGACATTCCACCTCAACACCCATCAAGCAAACCAAGCCTTGAAAGTTTCCTTTTGCGGTGCAGTGGTAAACCATGCCAAAAAAAAAACCCTATTTAGGAGTCATGCTCGATCGCACCCTGTCGTATGGACCGCATCGCCAGAACCTTGGGAAGAAATTAAAGAGTAGAGTCAACTTAATCAAGAAACTCGCCGGATTCACATGGGGAGCAGATGCCCAAACCCTCCGTACGGCAGCCCTCGCCCTGGTGTACTCTACAGCGGAGTACTGCTCTCCGGCATGGCTATCAAGTCCGCATGGCAAATCCGTAATGTCCAGCTGAATTCCACTATGAGAATTATCACCGGTACGCTTTTATCGACACCAACACCTTAGCTGCCCATGCTTGCAAACATCGCACCAGCACACCTACACAGCGAATATGCAGTCTCCAGAGAATACAGCCGCTACACCAGCAAAGACATGCCGATCCAGGCCGACTTGAACAACCTACCACCAACCCGTTTCAATTCCAGAAGGCCATTTTGGACCGTCGCCGCAGCCCTTCAGCGATCTCCCCTCAGCCTTGATGACCGATTGGCGAAATGCTTGGAAGAACTAGGACATAGGGGATGGATCCCTTATGGAGCACCCCACAGTACAATCTGAAGGATCAAACCTTCCTCGCAGAGAGTGGACAACCATCGACCGCCTCCGACCCGGTCATGGTGGATGCTGCCACCTTATAGAATCATAGAATCATAGAAGATAGGAGCAGGAGTAGGCCATTCGGCCCCTCTAGCCTGCTCCGCCATTCAATGCGATCATGGCTGATCATCCAAATTCAGTACAC
This sequence comes from Squalus acanthias, assembly GCA_030390025.1. NCBI lineage: Eukaryota > Metazoa > Chordata > Chondrichthyes > Squaliformes > Squalidae > Squalus > Squalus acanthias. Next base: position 181,106 of record JASTWF010000050.1, on the reverse strand, counting down.
TGTCCCTGCTTTCTCCCCATATCCCTTGATCCCTTTAGCCTTAAGAAATATACCCAACTCCTTCTTGAATCTATTTAATGAATTGGCCTCTACTGCCTTCTGTGGCAGAGAATTCCACAGGTTCACCACTCTCTGGGTGAAGAAATTCCTCCTCATTTCTGTCCTAAATGGCTTACCCCTTATCCTTATGTGGAGATGCCGGCGTTGGACTGGGGTGGACAAAAATGAGAAGTCGCACAACACCAGGTTATAGTCCAACAGATTTATTTAATTTTACAAGCTTTCGGAGCGGTTCGAGGTGTTTTTTTTTTAAAAGACTAACACATGAACCAACACAAATTGACAGGATATGCAGCCAGCAGGTGTTTTGACACGTTGGACCCCCTGGGACACATCTCATTGTCTTGGCTGTGCTCTTAGTGTGTCTTTGATGTAGGGAAAGATTTGAATAGATTTTCTCTGTGTTTATATTGTGAATTCTGGGAGATTCTCTCACTGCTACCCTACCTGAGGAAGGAGCGAACCGCTCCGAAAGCTTGTAAAATTAAATAAATCTGTTGGACTATAACCTGGTGTTGTGCGACTTCTCACCCTTATCCTTAGACTGTGACCCCTGGTTCTGGACTCCCCTTCTCCAAGGATGGAAGATTAAAGCATCCTCATCATGCGACTGCGGAGCCCCTGACCAGACCCTGGAGCACATCATTGAGCACTGCCCTCAGAGGAAATTTGCAGACAGCCTACAAGATATCCACGCTGTTACACCGGAAGCTTTGGCTTGGATATCTGACTTCGATATTGACATTTGATTTGCTTTGCTACTACCATACGAAAGAAAAGAGTGAGAGGCTTTCACGGCCTATAATATTACTCTCTTGTCGCTCTTCAGCTCCAGATGCCTGCGCCCCACCCCTGTGCGACTCCCTCTCCCTCCCCTGTGCTGAAATCAAGACTAATCGCAACGTCTCCCACTCTGACTCATGCTTTCCCAGGAACCTCAGCATTCTCTTATTTCCTTTCACTCTTACTGCTACCGGTCATTTCTCTCGCTGTAAGGTGAGAGGGGGGGGGGGGAAAAGGGCAGGATGGTGGCATAGCTGTCCCAGCATTCTATAGCGACAGGAAAAGGGCTCCATAAAGACTATGGGGCTGGACTGAGCAAAGCATTAGCATGGAAGGGGAAGAAGAGGTAGCCGTGCAGAGAGACACACACACACACACACACACACAAATATACAGAGACAAGAAACACGGACACACATAGGCACATATAGATAAACACACAAACGAAGAGATACCAAGACAAACACCGATTTTATATATGATATATACAGACACACAAGAAAGGACACCGACATAGTCACTAACAGAGACAGCTGCGCAGACGCAGATGTTAAACAGCGGTCGTAAAGTTTGCTGAGTTTGTGCAACTTTGGGAACTTGGAGAGGGAAAGCATTACGAGGAGGGCGGTGCTGAAATGCACATTCCTTCGAAATCAATAAATTGCTTGTGTCCGTTAACCTGTCGGATCTATGTTCTTTGGTCCGTGTGTGCTAGCCACTACCCACCGCCTCTTCTCTGCCTATCCCTTTTCCTCTCATTATCTGCCTCTCTCACTGCCTGTTTGTCCCTCTCTGTCTCTGTATCGTTCTGTCTCTCTCTCTCTCTTCCTGTCTCATTCTGTCTGTCTTGCTCTCTGTTTCCCTAACTAACTAACTCTTTCTCCATTTCACAGTCTGTCTCTCTCTGTCCCCCTCTCTCTCCCTCTGTCCCTCATAAGAACATAAAAAATAAGAGCAGGAGTAGGCCATTCCATTCAATAAGATCATGGCTGATCTTCTACCTCAACTCCACCTTCCCGCACTTTCCCAATATCTCTTGATTCCCTTAATATCAAAAAATCTATCCATCTGTGTCTTGAATGTACTCAACGACTGAGCATCCACAGCCCTCTGGGGTAGAGAATTCCAAAAATTCACAACCCTTTGAGTGAAGAAATTTCTCCTCATCTCAGTCCTAAATGGCCGACCCCTTATTCTGAGACTGTGACCCCTGGTTCTAGACTCCCCAGCCAGGGGAAACAACCTCTCGGCATCTACCCTGTCAAGCCCTGTAAGAATTTTATGGGAGAGAAATTCAGTATCGCCCCATTTGGGGCGCAATTATCGGCCGGGCGCAAAGATTAGCGCCCGGCGCTAATTATCGCCACCGACTGCAAACTTGACTTTTATCGCCCCTGGAGGTGATTGCAGCGCTATATCAGGTGCTTCACACCTGTCTTAAGGCGCAAAGGCCGAGGAGCGAGGCGCTACCTCAGAGCGCTGGCGAAGCTCATGTAATGTCAGTCAGCAATGGAACACACACACAATGGCACGGGCCAGTTCTTAAAGGGGATGGTTAATCTTGCTTTCCATCCACATCCTGCTCATTGCAGCCTTGAATCTCGGCCTGGAGAGACCTGCACATCAAATGTGCTGGAAAGAACAATGGAGAGTACCAGGCAAAGAGCTCAGAGTGCAGCCCCCACAGTCTCTGCTAAATCGATACAAGGAATGGCAAATCAAAATGAACCTGCAAAGTCCTGCTCAGTACCCAAAACTCCTTCGCACAACGTTGAATCTCTCCAGAAGTCTCTCTCTCTCTCTCTCTCTCAGAATGCGTGGTTCAAAAATGGCACCAACAATAAAAGGCAGGAAGCGGTCACCTTTAAATAGCGCTCCCCCAGTCCCTTCATGACTGCAGAACGCTCCCCTCAACCTGTCGTTGCTAGCGTCAGGCGGTAAGGCAGGGGGCGCCACTCAATATCCGCTCCGGGGCGATACCGGAGCGTTGCGCACTCGAGTGATGTCATGATCTGCCGGCGCAGGAGATCGTGGCGGTAGTGTTTAGCGCCGCCGCAAAATGTCTAGTTAATTTCGCGAGCGGCGCAAACTTCACCGCGCCCGGGCGCTAGATGCTTTGCGCCCCATTAGCGCCCTCTTAAGGCGCTAACGGGAGGCGCAACCAACTGAATTTTTCCCCCCATGTTTTAATGAGATCACCTCTCATTCTTCTAAATTCTAGGTAATATAGGCCTAGTCTCCTCAATCTCTCCTTATAGGACAATCCCCCCATCCCAGGAATCAGTCTGGTGAACCTTTGTTGCACTCCCTCTTAGGCAAGTATATCCTTCCTTAGGTAAGGAGACCAGAACTGTACACAATACTCCTGGTGTGGTCTCACCAGAGCCCTATATAATTGCAGTAAGACGTCTTTACTCTTATACTCAAATCCTCTTGTAATAAAGGCCAACATACCATGTACTTTCCTAATTACTTGCTGTACCTGCATGTTAACATTCAGTGATTCGTGTACAAAGGCACCCAGGTCCCTCTGAATACCAAGATTTCCAAATCTCTCACTATTTAAAAAAAATACTCTGCTTTTATATTTTTCCTACCAGAGTGGATAACTTCACATTTCTCCACATTATATTCCACCTGCCATGTTCTTGCCCACTCACTTAACCTGTTTGCAGCCTCTTTGCATCCTCCTCACAACTTACTTTTCCACCTAGCTTTGTATCATCAGCAAACTTGGATACATTACCTTCGGTCCCCACATCTAAGTGATTGATATAGATTGTGAATAGCTGAGGCTCAAGCACTGATCCTTGCGGTACCCCACTAGTTACAGCCTGCCAATCCGAAAATGACCCGTTTATTCCTACTCTGTTTTCTGTCCGTTAACCAATCCTGAATCCATGCTAATATATTACCCCCAATCCCATGAGCCCTAATTTTGTGTAATAGCTCTTGTGTGGCACCTTATCAAATACTTTCTGAAAATCCAAATACACTACATCCACTCATTTCCCCTTATCTACCCCACTACTCACTGCCTCAAAAAACTCTATTAGATTTGTCAAACACGATTTCCCTTTCATAAGCTGGGTGGGAATGTAAGTTGTGAGGAGGATGCAAGGAGGTTTCAAGGGGATATAGACAGGCTAAGTGAGTGGGCAAGAACATGGCAAATGGAATATAATGTGGAGAAATGTGAAGTTATCCACTTTGGTAGGAAGAATAGAAAAGCAGAGTATTTTTTAAATGGTGAGAGATTGGGAAATGTTGGTGTTCAGAGGGACCTGGGTGTCCTTCTACACTGATCACTGAAAGTTAACATGCAGGTACAGCAAGCAATTAGGAAAGCAAATGGTATGTTGGCCTTTATTACAAGAGGATATGAGTATAAGAGTAAAGACGTCTTACTGCAATTATATAGGGCCCTGGTGAGACCACACCTGGAGTACTGTGTACAGTTTTGGTCTCCTTACCTAAGGAAAGATATACTTGCCATAGAGGGAGTGCAACGAGGGTTCACCGGACTGATTCCTGGGATGGGGGGATTGTCCTGTGAGGAGAGATTGAGTCGACTAGGCCTATATTCTTTAGAGTTTAGAAGAATGAGAAGTGATCTCATTGAAACATACAAAATTCTTACAGGGCTTGACAGGGTAGATGCAGGGAGGATATTTCCTGGCTGGGGAGACTAGAACCAGGGGTCACAGCCTCAGAATAAGGGGTCGGCCATTTAGGACTGAGATGAGGATAAATTTCTTCAGTCAGAGGGTGGTGAATCTTTGGAATTCTCTACCCCAGAGGGCTGTGGAGGCTCAGTCGTTGAGTATATTCAAGACAGAGATCGATAGATTTTTGAATATTAAGGGAATCAAGGGATATGGGAATAGTGCAGGAAAGTGGAGATGAGGTAGAAGATCAGCCATGATCTTATTGAATGGTGGAGCAGGCTCGAAGGGCCAAATGGCCTACTCCTGCTCCTATTTCTTGTGTTATAAATCCGTCTTTACTCTGCCCAATCATATTATGATTTTCTAAGTGCCCTGTTACCACATCCCTAATAATAAATTCTAACATTTTCCCTACTACTGATGTCAGGTTAACTGGTCGATAGTTCCTTGTTTTCTCTCCTTTCTTGAATAGTGGGGTTACAGTTGCCACCTTCCAATCCACTACCTTCTAGAATCTAGCGAATTCTGGAAGATCAAAACCAAATGCATCCACTATCTCTGTAGCCACCTCTATTAAAACCCTAGGATGTAGGCTATCAGGATTTGTCGGCTTTTAGTCCCATTAATTTCTCCAGTACCATTTCTTTACTAATACTAATTTCTTTAAGTTCCTCATTCTCACTAGACCCTCTCTGTCCCCCTCTCTCTCTCTCTCTCTCTCTGTATCCCCCTCTCTGTTCCCCTTTCTCTCTCTTCCCCTCCTTCCTTCCCTCCCACCCCATGTCTGCCAGCCGTGGCTCAGTGGGTAGCACTCTCGCCTCTGGGTCAGAAGGGTTGTGGATTCAAGCTCCACTCCAGAGACTGGAGCACAAAAAGTCTAGGCTGACACTCCCAGTGCAGTGCTGAGGGAGTGCTGCTCAGTCTGGGTGCCGTCTTTCGGATGGGACGTTAAACCAAGGCCCCGCTTGCCCTCTCAGGTGGACGTACCAGATCTAATGGCACTATTTTGAAGAAGAGCAGGGGTGTTCTCCCCAGTGTCCTGGGGCCAATATTGATCCCTCAACCAACATCACACGTATGAATGGACACCGCGCAACAATCGCCAGGCAGGATTGTTACCTCCCAGTCGGGGAACACTTCAGCAGTCAAGGACATTCAGCCTCGGATCTGCGGGTAAGCGTTCTCCAAGGCGGCCTTAGAGACACACGACAACGCAAAATCATCGAGCAGAAACTGATAGCCAAGTTCCGCACTCATGAGGACGGCCTTAACCGGGATCTTGGGTTTATGTCACGATACATGACGTAGAGTCATCCAGACTCGAGTCGTCGTTGGCTTGTTCACAGATGTGATTCCCAGTAAAAAAGTAAAAATTTTAAAGTTTATCGTTTTCCATACCGACTGCAGCTTTTGACACATTAGACCCCCTGTAACCCCACCTCATTGTCTCAGTTGTATCTTGCTATGTCTTTGATATGGTGCCTTCCTGGCTGACCTGATTGTTTATCTGCCGAGGTGTGACAAAAGGCAGTCAGGAGGATTAAATGTAGTCGTCTGCCATTGTAAGTTACACATGCATTGTTCTCTATCTATATATGCTTTGTCGATTTTGTATTCCTTTACTTCACCTGACGAAGGAGCAGCCGCTCCGAAAGCTTGTGAGTTCAAATAAAACTGTTGGACTATAACCTGGTGTTGTGCGACTTCTCACTTTTAACATCACAAAAACAGACTATCTAGTCATTATCACATTGCTGTTTGTGGGAGCTTGCTGTACGTAAATTGGCTGCCGTGTTTCCTACATTACAACAGTGACTACACCTCAAAGTATTTCATTGGCTGTAAAGCACTTTGGGACATTCTGAGATGATGCAAGGCGCTGTATAAATGCTAAGTCTTTTCTCTGTCCCCATCTATTTCTCTCTCTCTGTCCCCATCTCTTTTTCTCTCTGTCCCAATCTCTCTCTCTCTCTCTCTCTGCTCCCCTCATTCTCTCCCTGCCCCCCTCAGTAACAAACCAGGCCTTTTATCTGGTCACAATGACACATGTCACTGATGGGACAATGCACAGCGAGTGGGGGGAGCGGAGTGCCAGATCAGCATTTATTATAGCAACTAACACAAATCAGCCAGTCACGGGACATAACGGAACTCTCTCAGCACTGGACATAGCAGCCACCCGCAATACTCTTCCTCAAAAACATTTTCTCTTCTAAGCCCCAAAATTTGGACCCTCTCCACACTGCGCTCTCCGTCCTCGTACACGTTACTCTCCCCCTCTCTCCACACCGCTCTCTCTCTCCAGGCTCACTTTACTCTCTCCCTCTCTCCACACTGCTCTCTCTCTCCGGGCTCACTTTACTCTCTCCCTCTCTCCACACTGCTCTGTCCCTCCAAGCTCACTTTATTCTCTCTACGATCTGCTCTTTCTCCTAGGGCACTTCACCCTCTCATTTTCTCCACAGTGCGCTCTCTATGGGGGCACTTGACCCTCTAACTCTCTCCGCACTGCGCTCTCCCTCCACGATCACTTTATCCTCTCAGTATTTCCACACTGCATCCTCCATCTGGGGGGCACTTTACGAGTGGAGTCCTTGCCCCCAGTGAGCAGGCAATGCCTGTGCCCCAGCAAGGGGACAGCAAATGTGTCTGTGCGTGTGTCTCTGTCTCTGTCTCACTCTGTCTCTCTATTTCTGCCCCTCTCTCTCTCTCTATCTCTCTTTCCCATGCACCAGCGAGAGGGCGGCGCCTTCAGGAGATAGCAATTGGGGAGGAACAAATAAAAAGTTCCCGTCAGGGCATTTACCCATCGGCTCATCGAACACTGACTCCATCTCTCTTTGTCTGTCTCCCTTTCTCTGCCTCTGTCCCTGTCTCTTGCTTTCTCTCTGTCTCGCTCTCTCTTTTTCTCTCTCTCTTGCTCTTTCTCTGTCTCTCTCGTTCGCTTTTTCTCTCACTCTGTCTTCTGTGTCTCTCAATCAACCTGAGTAACTTTGGTCCCCTCCCCCCCAGGCTTCAATCAGACCCCAGCTCCTGTACTTCTGGCACTCAATTGGGTTTGAACGCAGGGATCAAAAAGAAAATCGATTAAACCTACCATGGTGGTCGGGGCTCCTCCTTGTTGTCTCCTTCATCTTCGGGGGAGGGTGAGGGTGACCACCATGAGTTGTGGTGGGATTCCACGCTCTCTTTGCTTCAGAGAGAGAGAGAGAGAGACGGAGTGTGTCAGAAACAGGCTCCTTTCGGTCAGCCTCTGATCTGACACACACACACACACACACACACACAGATTCCGAAGCTCACTTCTGCAGTTCACTTGGCAGTTACTGAATCCCCCTGTCCACTCCCACACAAGGGGGGTGGGGGGGGGGGGCGCTCCTGACTGCTTTAATAGTTTCAAACTCTCTTAGTATTCAGCGAGAACGAGAGGACTGGGCAGGGGAAAGGACAGCCGATCAGCCTGAGGGGGACTTTCGACAACCAACCGAAGAGGACCCCACGGAGCTCACTGCCGTGTGTGGCCTCCGGGAGCTGGGAGGCTGTGGTGTAAGAGGTTAGCCTATGACACATACACCATTAATACAGCGAGGGTGTTGCCGCGGAGCCTTGTACTTTTCTCTCTGACGGAGCAAGGTGTTGGTTATGACAAGGCCATGTTCGAAGCATTTCGTCAGGAGGAGGGTACCGCCGGGAGTTGGTTTTCCCTACCCGCTCTCTGCCGACCACACCTCCCCAGAGGTATGTGTGTCCTTTCCAACTCTGGCGTCGAAGTCGCCAAGGAGGATCAGCTTGTCGCCCGTTGGGACTCCCACGGGACAGGGATTGTTCGAGGCTGGAGTAGAATTCCGCTTTGGTCTCGTCTGTGGCTTCCAGTGTCGGGGCGTACGCACTGATGACCGTAGCGCACTGGTTCCGGGCTAGGGTCAGCCGTAGAGTCACGAGGCGTTCGTTTATTCCACAAGGCGAGTCTCTGAGATGTTTAACTAGCTCATTTTTTATGGCAAAGCCTACCCCATGGAGGCGGCATTCTTCAGGTTTGCCTTTCCAGAAGCCTCACAGCGCCAGGGACCCGGGTTCGAATCCGGCCTCGGGTGACTGTCTGTGCGGAGTTTGCACATTCTCCCCGTGTCTGCGTGGGTTTGCTCCGGGTGCTCCGGTTTCCTCCCACAGTCCAAAGATGTGCGGGTTAGGTTGATTTGGCTATGATAAATTGACCCTTAGTGTTAGGGGGGATTAAATACGCGGGGATAGGGTGGGATATGTGTCGGTGCAGGCTTGATGGGCCGAAATGGCCTCTATCTGCACTGTGGGGATTCTGTGATTCTGTGAAAGTGTAACCACTGCCTTGCTCCTTGAGCTGGCCTTCCCCTGCCCGCCGGTTCTCGCTTAGGATGGCGATGTCTATGTCGAAACGTCTGAGCTCCCGGGCAACGATAGCAGTACGGCGTTCCGGGTCTGTCGCTGTTGGGGTTGTCAATGAGGGTCCTGACCTTCCAGGTCCCGAACTTCATTTTAAAGGGTGGAAGATGCCTGTGCGTGAATTCTTTTAACGTGGGGTGGCCGTTGCACACCAGCTGGTAAGAGGGAACGAGTCACTCCTGTCTGGTACTGTACAGCCCGTGTGTGCCTCAGTGTCAGCTCCTGTACCTGTACAACACAGCGGGTAAGCGGGAATGAGTCACACGATCTCGTACTGTACGGCCTGTGTGTGCCTCAGTGTCAGCTCCTGTACACGTACAGCACACAGCGGGTAAAAGGGAACGATTCACTCCCGTCTGGTACTGTACATCCCATGTGTGTCTCAGTGTCAGCTCCTGTACATGTACAGCACACAGCGGGTAAAAGGGAACGATTCACTCCCGTCTGGTACTGTACGGCCCGTGTGTGTCTCAGTGTCAGCTCCTGTACATGTACAGTACACAGCGGGTAAAAGGAACAATTCACTCCCATCTGGTACTGTATGGCCCGTGTGTGTCTCAGTGTCAGCTCCTGTACATGTACAGCACACAGCAGGTAAAAGGGAACGATTCACTCCCACCTGGTACTGTATGGCCCGGGTGTGTTTCATAGAAACATAGAAGATAGGAGCAGGAGTAGGCCATTTGGCCCCTCGAGCCTGCTCCGCCATTCAATGCGATCATGGCTGATCATCCAAATTCAGTACCCTGTCCCTGCTTTCTCCCCATATCCCTTGGTCCCTTCAGCCTTAAGAAATATATCTAACTCCTTCTTGAATATATTGAATGAATTGGCCTCAACTGCCTTCTGTGGTAGAGAATTCCACAGGTTCACCACTCTCTGGGTGAAGAAATTCCTCCTCATCTCAGTCCTAAATGGCTTACCCCTTACCCTTAGACTGTGACCTCTGGTTCTGGACTCCCCGACCATCGGGAACATCCTTCCTGCATCTAGTCTGTCTAGTCCTGTTAGAATTTTATAAGTTTCAATGAGATCCCCTCTCATTCTTCTAAACTCCAGTGAGTATAAGCCCAATCGACCCAATCTCTCTTCATACGTCATTCCTGCCATCCCAGGTATCAGTCTGGTGAATCTTCGCTGCACTCCCTCCATGGCAAGAACATCCTTTCTCAGATAAGGCGACCAAAACTGCACACAATACTCAAGGTGTGGTCTCACCAAGGCCCTGTACAACTGCAGCAAGACATCCTTGCTCCTGTACTCAAATCCTCTCGCTATGAAGGCCAACATACCATTTGCCTTCTTAACCGCCTGCTGCACCTGCATGCTTACCTTCAGCGACTGGTGCACAAGGACACCCAGGTCTCGTTGCACAACCCCTTTTCCCAATTTATTGCCGTTCAGATAATAATCTGCCTTCCTGTTTTTGCCACCAAAGTGGATAACCTCGCATTTATCCACATTATACTGCATCTGCCCAATCATCCAACCTGTCCAAATCATACTGAAGTTTCTCTGCATCCTCCTCACAGCACACACGCCCACCCAGCTTTGTGTCATCTGCAAACTTGGAGATATTACATCTAGTTCCCTCGTCTAGATCATTAATATATATTGTGAATAGCTGGGGTCCTAGCACCGATCCCTGTGGTACCCCACCAGTCACTGCCTGCCACTCGGAAAAAGACCCGTTTATTCCAACTCTTTGCTTCCTGTCTGCCAACCAGTTCTCTATCCAAGTCAGTACCTTACCCCCAATCCCATGTGCTTTAACTTTGCACGCCAATCTCTTATGCGGGACCCTATCAAAAGCCTTCTGAAAGTCCAAATACACCACATCCACTGGTTCTCCCTTATCTATTCTACCAGTTACATCCTCAAAAAATTCCAGTAGATTAGTCAAGCATGATTTACTTTTTGTAAATCCATGTTGACCTGTCACTGTTTTCCAAGTGCTCTGCTATTACATCTTTTATAATGGACTCTAGCATTTTCCCCACTACCGATGTCAGACTTACCGGTCTATAATTCCCCGTTTTCTCTCTTCCACCTTTTTTAAACAGTGGGGTAACATTAGCTACCCTCCAAACCATGGGAACTGTTCCAGAGTCTATAGAATTTTGGAAGATGACCAGCAATACATCTACTATTTCTAGGGCCACTTACTTAAGTACCCTAGGATGTAGATTATCAGGCCCTGGGGATTTATCGGCCTTCAATCCCGTCAATTTCCCTAACACCATTTCCCTACAAATACTGATTTCATTCAATTCCTCCCTCTCATTAGACCCTATGTTCCCCGACATCTCTGGGAGGTTACTTGTGTCCTCCTTTGTGAAGACAGAACCAAAGTATGTATTTAATTGGTCTGCCATTTCTTTGTTCCCCATTATAAATTCCCCTGATTCTGACTGCAAGGGACCTATGCTTGACTTCACCAATCTTTTTCTCTTCACATATCATTAGAAGCTTTTACAGTCAGTTTTTATGTTCCCTGCAAGCTTACTCTTATATTCTATTTTCCCCCTCTTAATTAATCCCTTTGTCCTCCTTTGCTGAATCCTAAACTGCTCCCAATCCTCAGGTTTGCTGCTTTTTCTGGCCAATTTATATGTCCTCTCCTTGGATCTTATGCTATCCCTAATTTCCCTTGTTAGCCACGGTTGAGTCACCTTTTTCGTTTTATTTTTATGCCAAACAGGGATGAACAAATTCTGTAGTTCATCCATGCGATCTTTAAATGTTTGCCATTGCCTATCCACCATCAACCCTTTAAGTAACGCTTCCCAATCCATCCTAGCCAACTCGTGCCTCATACCATCGTAGTTTCCTTTATTTAAATTCAGGACCCTAGTCTCTGAGTCAACTACTTCACTCTCCATCTTAATGAAGAATTCTATCATATTATGATCGGGCCTCGCACAACAAGATTGCTAATTAATCCTTTCTCATTACATAATACCCAGTCTAAGATGGCCTGATCTCTCGTTGGTTCCTCGACATATTGGTCCAGGAAACCATCCCGTATACACTCTAGGAATTCCTCCTCCACAGTATTGTTACTAACTTGGTTAGCCCAATCTATATGTAGATTGAAGTCACCCATGATGACTGCTGTACCCTTATTGCACGCATCTCTAATTTCCCGTTTAATGCCATCCCCAACCTCGTCATTACTGTTTGGGGGTCTGTATACAACTCCCACTAACGTTTTCTGCCCCTTGGTATTTCTCAGCTCTACCCATACAGATTCCACATCATCAGAGCTAATATCCTTCCTTACTATTGTGTTAATCTCCTCTTTAACCAGCAATGCTACCCCACCTCCTTTTTATTTTTGCCTGTCCTTCCTGAATATTGAATACCCCTGGATGTTGAATTCCCAGCCTTGGTTACCCTGGAGCCATGTCTCCATAATCCCAATTATATCATATCCGTTTACATCCATTTGTGCAGCTAATTCATTCACTTTATTACGAATGCTCCTTGCATTAAGACACAAAGCCTTCAGGCTTGTTTTTTAACACTCTTAGTCCTTTTAGAATTATTATTTACTGTGGCCCTGTTTGATTTACACCCTTGATTTCTCTGCCTTTCACTTTTGCTTTTCTCCTTCCTGTCTTTTGCTTCTATCCTTGCTTCCCTTTCCTCTATCTCCCTGCACAGGTTCCCAACCCCCTGCCATTTTAGTTTAAACCCTCCCCAAGAGCACTAGCAAACACTCCCCGTAGGACATCGGTCCCGGTCCTGCCCAGGTGCAGACCATCCAGTTTGTACTGGTCCCACCTCCCCAGAACCGGTTCCAATGTTCCAGGAATTTGAATCCCTCCCCCTTGCACCATTCCTCTAGCCACGTATTCAACTGAAATATCCTTCTATTTCTACTCTGACTAGCACGCGGCACTGGTAGCAATCCTGAGATTACTACCTTTGAGGTCCTATTTTTTAATTTACTTCCTAACTCCCTATATTCAGCTTTTAGGACCTCATCCCGGTTGTTACCTATATCGTTGGTACCTATATGCACCACGACAGCTGGCTGTTCACCCTCCCCTTCCAGAATGCCCTGCAGCTGCTCCGGGACATCCTTGACCCTTGTACCAGGGGAGGCAACATACCAACCTGGAATCTCGTTTGCGGCCGCAGAAACGCCTATCTATTCCCCTTACAATAGAATCCCCTATCACTATAGCTCTCCCGTTCTTTTTCCTCCCGTCCTGTGCAGCAGAACCACCTATGGTGCCGGGAAGTTGGCTGCTGCTGCCTTCCCCCGATAAGCCATCCCCCTCAACAATATCCAAAGCGGTATATCTGTTTGAGAGGGGGATGGCCACAGGGGACCCCTGCACTACCTGCCTGCACCTACTACTCTGCCTGGTGGTCACCCATTCCCTTCCTGCCTGTGCAGACTTTACCTGCGGTGTGACCAACTGATTAAACGTGATATCCACGATGTCCTCAGCATCGCGAATGCTCCAGTATGTATCCATTCGCAGCTCCAGCGCCGCAATGCGGTCTGCCAGTAGCTGCAGCTGGATACACTTCCCGCACACATGGTCGTCAGGGACACAGGAAGTGTCCCTGATCTCCCACATAGTGCAGGAGGAGCATGCCACGGGGCCGAGCTGTGCTGCCATGACTTACCCTTTAATTAATCCAAATTAAATTAAATCAAATCAATACCACTAATTGCACTACAATTAAATGATATACTCAAGGGCCCTTGTTTACTAGCACTCCCCGTTACAGAACAGAGACCTTAACAACTATAAACCACAAAATTAAGACCTTATAAACCAGGGACAGGGTACTGAATTTGGATGATCAGCCATGATCGCATTGAATGGCGGAGCAGGCTAGAAGGGCCTTCTATGATTCTATGATAAACTATTAACCTTAACTGTCAAACTATAGAGTAGTATAAATACTCACCTGGCCGTACTCACCCAATCAACTGCTTCCCCTGCGCCGGCGTCACTTTCTGTACTGTGACGTCACTCTCAAATTCAGCCGCTGCTCGACTGGGCCTGAAAATCACCGACCTTTATTTTCACCCACAGCCGCTGCTCCCTCGCAGGTCCGCCGCTCCCGCTGCAGTGTCAGCTCTTGTACATGTACAGCACACAGCGGATAAAAGGGAACGATTCACTCCCGTCTGGTACTGTACAGCCCGTGTGTGTCTCAGTGTCAGCTCCTGTACATGTACAGCACACAGCGGATAAAAGGGAACGATTCACTCCCGTCTGGTACTGTACGGCCCGTGTGTGTCTCAGTGTCAGCTCCTGTACATGTACAGCACACAGCGGGTAAAAGGGAACGATTCACTCCCGTCTGGTACTGTACGGCCCGTGTGTGTCTCAGTGTCCGCTCCAGTACATGTACAGCACACAGCGGGTAAAAGGGAATGATTCACTCCCGTCTGCTACTGTACGGCCCGTGTGTCTCAGTGTCAGCTCCTGTACATGTACAGTACACAGCGGGTAAAAGGGAATGATTCACTCCCGTCTGCTACTGTACGGCCCGTGTGTGTCTCAGTGTCAGCTCCTGTACATGTACAGTACACAGCGGGTAAAAGGGAACGACTCACTCCCGTCTGGTACTGTACGGCCCGTGTGTGTCTCAGTGTCAGTTCCTGTACATGTACAGCACACAGCGGGTAAAAGGGAACGATTCACTCCCGTCTGGTACTGTACGGCCCGTGTGTGTCTCAGTGTCAGCTCCTGCACATGTACAGCACACAGCAGGTAAAAGGGAACGATTCAGAGCCTGTAAATCCTAATATCTCCTAGGTGGCTCGGTGTCAAATTTTGTTTGATCATGCTCCTCTTTGTTGGCAGGGTGAACCATGGGCTTTCGGCCGATTGACAGCATTTTGGAAAACTTTCCTGTGACTCCAATGATAGAATGTTCCTGCGCTGAGTGGTAGAGAAAATGAGTTTTTTTTAAAAAGCAGAGATTAACGTTTAAACATAAGAACATAAGAAATAGAAGCAGGAGTAGGCCAACCGGCCCCTCGAGCCTGCTCCGCCATTCAATAAGATCATGGCTGATCTGATCCTAACCGCCAATCTACTATCACAGAACCATCTCCTGAACCTAACTGAATTGGACACACGAAATAGGAGCAGGATCAGGCTACACGGCCCCTGGGCCCGCTCCGCTACCCACAGGGCCATGACCGATCCGAACCTAGACTCATGTCCAAATTCCTGCCCGCTCCCCGTAACCCTTAATGCCCTTTACTTCTAGGAAACTGTCTATTTCTGTTTTAAATTTATGTAATGATGTAGCTTCTACAGCTTTTTGGGGCAGCATATTCCATGGACCTACCACCCTCTGAATGAAGTAGTTCCTTCTCATCTCAGTTTTGAAAGAGCAGCCCCTTATTCTAAGACTATGTCCCCTAGTTCTAGTTTCACCCATCATCGGGAACATCCTCCCCGCATCCACCCGATCCAACCCCTTCACAATCTTATATGTTTCAATAAGATCGTCTCTCATTCTTCTGAACTCCAATGGAGTAGAGTCCCAATCTACCCACCTCTCCTCATATGTCCATCCCCTCATCCCCGAGGGATGTCGTAACCTGGTGTTGTTGCTGGGGACTTTGCAGACGGATACAGCTATGTCGCACTCTCAGAGAGTGTCGCGACAAGCTTGTACCTCTTTTTTACAGTCAGGTACTGTACCGCTTCTATATATGTCTGTCAGCTTCTGTACATGCACAGCACACAACAACAACAACTTGCATTTATACAGCGCCTTTAATGTAGTAAAAGGTCTCAAAGCACTTCACTTCCAGGGACTTGAACACATAAAGCTAGGCCGACACTCCAGTGCAGTGCTGAGGGAGTGCTGCACTGTCGGAGGTGCCGTCTTTCGGATGAGACGTTAAACCGAGGCCCTGTCTGCTCTCGGGTGGACGTAAAAGATCCCATGGCACTATTTCGAAGAGGAGCAGGGGTCAAATAGGCCACCGAGGTTACAAACGGTCTGGTTCAGCCTCAGACAGTTGCCAGGGAGAGGGATGGAGTCAGGTGGCGAGGGAACGGAGTTTGTGGCGGGGACCGAAGACAATAGCTTCGGTCTTCCCAATATTTAGTTGGAGGAAATTTCTGCTCATCAAGTACTGGATGTTGGACAAGCAGGGTGACAAATTAGAGACAGCGGAGGTGTCGATACAGATGGTGGTGAGGTAGAGCTGGGTGTCGCCAGCGTACATGTGGAAACTGATGCTGTGTTTTCAGATGATGTCGCCGAGGGGCAGCATGTCGATGAGAAATAGGAGGGGGCCAAGGATAGATGCTTCCAGGACTCCAGTGCTGAAGCGGGAAGAGAAGCCATTGCAGGTGACTCTCTGGCTATGACTGGCACCTGGAATACTGCATACAGTTTTGGTGTCCATACTTAAGAAAAGACATACTTGCTCACGAGGCAGTACAAAGAAGGTTCACTCGGTTAATCCGGGGATGAGGGGGTGGACATACGAGGAGAGGTTGAGTAGATTGGGACTCTACTCATTGGAGTTCAGAAGAATGAGAGGCGATCTTATTGAAACATATAAGATTGTGAAGGGGCTTGACCGGGTGGACGCGGTGAGGATGTTCCCAATGATGGGTGAAACTAGAACTAGGGGACATAATCTTAGAATAAGGGGCTGCTCTTTCAAAACTGAGATGAGGAGAAACTATTTCACTCAGAGGGTAGTGGGTCTGTGGAATTTGCTACCCCAGGAAGCTGTGGAAGCTACTTCATTAAATAAATTTAAAACAGAAATAGACCGTTTCCTAGAAGTAAAGGGAATTTGGGGTTACGGGGAGCGGGCTGGAAATTGGACATGAGTTTGAGTTCGGATCGGTCAAGGCCCTGTGGGTGGCGGAGCGGGCCCAGGGGCCGAGTGGCCTGGTCCTGCTCCTACTTCTTGTGTTCTTTAGAGTTGAGGTTGGATCAGATCAGCCATGATCTCATTGAATGGCGGAGCAGGCTCGAGGGGCCGATTGGTCTACTCCTGCTCCTATTTCTTATGTTCTTTTGTTCTTATGACTAGATAGATAAGAATGGAATCAGGTGAGTGCAGTCCCATCCAGCTGGACGAAGGTGGAGAGGCGTTTGAGGAGGATGATTAGTAAATATGCATCTTTCTCTCATCACTCTCCTATCTCCCCTCTTGCTCTTTCAAAGCTCATCTCGTCAATGAGACCGACCTCCTGCTCTCTTGACCCTATACCTACTAAATTGCTGACACCCCAACTTTCCTTCCTGGCTCCCATGTTAGCGGATATTGTTAACGGTTCTCTCTCCTCCGGTATTGTCCCCCTTTCCTTCAAATCTGCCATCATCACCCCTCTCCTCAAAAAAAAACAACCCTTGACCCCTCCGTCCTTGCAAACTACCGCCCCATCTCCAACCTCCCTTTCCTCTCCAAAGTCCTTGAACGTGTTGTCGCCTCCCAAATCCGTGCCCATCTTTCCCGCAATTCCATGTTTGAATCCCTCCAATCAGGCTTCCGGGCCTGCCACAGTACTGAAACGGCTCTTACCAAGGTCACAAATGACATTCCAATTGACTGTGACAAAGGTAATCTATCCCTTCTTGACCTTCTGGACCTGTCTGCACCCTTTGACACGGTTGAGCACAAAATTCTGCTCCGAACGCCTCTCCACTGTCACCTAGCTGCACTCACCTGGTTTCATTCCTATCTTTCCAGCCGTCACCTGCAATGGCTTCTCTTCCCGATCCCGCACTGTCACCTCTGGTGGTCCCCCAAGGATCTATCCTTGGCCCCCTCTTATTTCTCATCTGCAGAAGCAATACAATATTGGAAAATGTGAGGTTATGCACTTTGGCAGGAAAAATCAGAGAGCAAGTTATTATCTTAATGGCGAGAAACTGGAAAGTACTGCAGTACAAAGGGATCTGGGGGTCTTGGTGCAAGAAAATCAAAAAGTTAGTATGCAGGTGCAGCAGGTGATCAAGAAAGCCAATGGAATGTTGGCTTTTATTGCTAGGGGGATAGAATATAAAAACAGGGAGGTATTGCTGCAGTTGTATAGGGTATTGGTGAGACCGCACCTGGAGTACTGCAGACAGTTTTGGTGTCCATACTTAAGAAAAGACATACTTGCTCTCGAGGCAGTGCAAAGAAGGTTCACTCGGTTAATCCCCGGGATGAGGGGGTGGACATACGAGGAGAGGTTGAGTAGATTGGGACTCTACTCATTGGAGTTCGGAAGAATGAGAGGCGATCTTATTGAAACATATAAGATTGAGAAGGGGCTTGATCGGGTGGACGCGGTGAGGATGTTCCCAATGATGGGTGAAACTAGAACTAGGGGGCATAATCTTAGAATAAGGGGCTGCTCTTTCAAAACTGAGATGAGGAGAAACTTTTTCACTCAGAGGGTAGTGGGTCTGTGGAATTTGCTACCCCAGGAAGCTGTGGAAGCTACTTCATTAAATAAATTTAAAACAGAAATAGACCGTTTCCTAGAAGTAAAGGGAATTAGGGGTTACGGGGAGCGGGCTGGAAATTGGACATGAGTTTGAGTTCGGATCGGTCAAGGCCCTGTGGGTGGCGGAGCGGGCCCAGGGGCCGAGTGGCCGGGTCCTGCTCCTACTTCTTGTGTTCTTTAGAGTTGAGGTTGGATCAGATCAGCCATGATCTCATTGAATGGCGGAGCAGGCTCGAGGGGCCGATTGGTCTACTCCTGCTCCTATTTCTTATGTTCTTATCTACATGCTGCCCCTCGGTGACATCATCCGGCAACACAACGTGAGTTTTCACATGCACGCTGACGATACCCAGCTCTACCTCTCCTCCACCTCTCTTGAGCCCTCCACCGTCTCTATACTAGCAGACTGCTTGTCCGACACACAGCATTGGATGAGTAGAAATTTCCTCCAATTAAATATCGGGAAGACCGAAGCCCTTGTCTTTGGTTCACGCCATAAACTCCATTCCCTTTCCCCTGATTGGGCTGGATTTTCCAAGCCCCGAGGAGGCGGGCATGGAGGCGGGACTGCTGGTAAAGTAGCAGAAAGTGGGGGCGGATGGCAAACCCGCCCCCATCCCGCCTCCGTGCCCTTTCGCCAGGAGGCGGGAAGATGTGTTGCTTCGGGTCCTGTCTCCTGGAGGCGGGAAAGGCATTAAATACTTTTTAACTGCCTGCTAACAGGTAGTTAATAGGCAGAAAAAAGGATTAGTGCCATTTTACCTTCACAGGTGAAGGCTTCCCGACCTCGGAGAACCCCGCCGGGTTGGAGAAGACGTGAAGGAGGTCTGCGGTGGTCGGAGGCACCTGGAAGTAAGATGTAGAGGTGAGTGATGGGTGCAAATATGGAGTGGTAAGTATGTAAGGTGAGTGATAAGTGTAAAAAAAAATGTTCACTTACCTTGTTTTCTTCCTACAACCTTCATCCTCTCTGGATCGGGAGACCTGACATCTTCCTTGTCGATTTCACAGACTGGCTGTTGGATCCTCCGAACCAACAGCCATCTGAAATCGACAAAGTTGAAAGGTTTGATGAGTCCTGAACACAAGGACTCATCAAACTACAGAGAATGTCAGTGTTTGACAGCTTCACAGAGCTGTCAAACGCTGACATTTCTTCTTCCAAGAAGTCTTGACAGATAGAGCACGTCAACGTCAGACGTGCTATCAGTGATTTCCTCCCTAATTGGCCTGCTGAGCCCGCAGGGGAAAGTCCCTCTGGTTGGTCAGACGAGGATGGAGGCGGGACATTGACACGACAAGCAGCAGTCCCGCCTCCAACTCGTCTCCATTGAGAAAATCCGGCCCAATCTCTCTCCACGGCAACTGCCAAAGGCTGACCAAGTCTGTTCGTAACCTTGGTGTCATATTTGATCACGAATTGAGCTTCCTACCTCATATCCATTCTATCGCTAAGACTGCCCATTTCCGCCTTCGTAATTTCGCCCGTCACCGCCCTTACCTCAACTTATCTGCTGCTGAAACCCTCAACCATGTATTTATCACCTCTAGACTTGACTATTCCAATGCACTCCTGGCCGGCCTCCCTAGTTCTACCCTCCATAAACTTGAGGTCATCCAAAACTCTGCCACCCATGTGCTAACTCTCACCCATCTCCTCTGTGCTCGCTGACCTACATTGGCTCCCAGTTAAGCAACGCCTCGATTTTAAAATTCTCACCCTGGTTTTTAAATTCCTCCATGGCCTCGCCCCTCCTTATCTTTGTAAGCTCCTCCAGCCCTATAATCCCCCTAGACCTCTGCGCTCCGCCTATTCTGGCCTTTTGAACATCCCCTATTTCAAATGTTCCACCATTGGTGGTCGTGCCTTCAGTTGCCTCGGTCCTAAGCTCTGGAATTCCCTCCCTAAACCTCTCCGCCTCTCCACTTCTCTTTCCTCCTTTAAGACGCTCCTTAAAACCTACCTGTCATAAATCGCAAGTAACAACTCAGGAAGTACTACTGGGTGGCCAGCTGGGGCGCCGTCCAGGGAGTATAAATACTCAGGCATGGGCCCACCTTGGGCAGAGACAATCTGGAAACAGGAAGCTAGTGACTGCTAACTAGACCTCCATGTTTTGTTACAAGTTGATTAAAGCCTTGCTTTGTGTTCAAGTGCGTAGTGAGTCTTTATTACGTCAATTTAATCAACTTGGTATCGTCTCCACGCTTTGGGTGATTCGGAACAACCAGCTGCAACTCGAACCACAGAAGGGAACTTGGGCAAGAAACTGATCCATCATGGAAAAACTCCTTAGACCCGCTCGTCTCGACCTGGACCCGAATGCACCTGCGGCAGCAAAGGTATGGAAGCATTGGTTTCGTACCTTTAGCAACTTTCTTGAAGAATGTGGGGCGGATGTCCCTAATAAGTTACGAATGCTTATCAACTACGTGTCTCCTCATGTGTATGATTATATTGAGGACTGTATAGACTATGACACTGCTATCGAAATCTTACAGCAGCTATATGTCAAGTCCCCAAATGAAATCTTTGCTCGACACCTACTGGCCACCCAGTAGTACTTCCTGAGTTGTTACTTGCGATTTATGACACTACCTTTTCGACCAAGCTTTTGGTCATCTGCCCTAACCCCTCCTTAAATGGCTTGGTGTCAAATTCTGTTTTTTTTTTTTGATCACACTCCTATGAAGCGCCTTGGGACATTTTATTACGTTAAAGGCACTATATAAATATAAGTTGTTGTTGTTTTTGTGACTTTTGCTAAGGGCCTTTTCAGTACCGTGGCAGGGGCAGAAACCTGATTGGCGGGATTCAAACATGGAGTTCCGGGAAAGATGGGTACGGATTTGGGAGGCGATAGCACGTTCAAGGACTTTGGAGAGGAAAGCCAGGTTGGCGGTAGTTTGCAAGGACAGTGGTGTCAAGGGGTGGGTTTTTTGGTGAGAGGGGTGATGGCGGATATGGAGGAGAGGGAACCGTTAACAATATCAGCTAACATGGCCAGGATGGGAAGTTGGGTGGTCAGCAGTTTGGTGGGAATAGGGTCGAGGGAGCAGGAGCTGGGTGTCATGGACAAGATGAGCTCAGAGAGGGCATAAGAAGAGATGGGAGAGAAAGATGCGAGTTCAGGGCTAGGGCAGGGGGGAACCTTAGGGTAAGTTTGGCCTGGTGGGCTAGGGGAAGGGAGGGAAGCAGCAGAGGCAGCTGAACGGATGGTCTCAATCTTAATGAAAAAGAAGTCTATGAGCTCCTCGCACTTGTTGTAAGGGTGGAGGAGGCAGAGGTGTTTAAGAAGACGGTTTGTAATGGAGAAGAGAAGCCGGGGGGGTTATCTTTGCAATCCGGGATCATCCTGGAATAGTGAGCAGTTTTGGCAGACGAGAGCAGAACCCGATCGTGCTGTTTGTGGTCAGCTAGATCTGGCGACGAACGGCTAAACCAGTTGTCCACCAAAAACGTTCAAGTCTGCATCTTTTGGACTTGGGGGAGCAAAGATGAGGGTCGTATCAGGCTGAGAGAGTAATGGTTTTAATAGGGACTAGGGCATCAAAGGTGGTGGCGAGAGTGTGGTTGAGCAGATCGGTAGCTGCAGAAATGTCTGGGTGAATGGAGGGCCAAAGGCTAGACACTTGGGAATTTGAAAGTGTAGTTGTAAGTGAGTTGAGGGAATGTTTTTTCCAGGGACGGACACAAAAAGGTGGTGGGATTGGAAGGGGGATGTGGGTAGAGAGTGATACATAGAAGTGATCAGAGGTGGCTTTATCTGTGATTGGCACGACAGGAGTAGCGAGGCCACGTGAGTTGGCACGGTCAAGGAGGTGGCCATGAATATGGGTAGGGGAGTTTGTATGGAGGAAGAGATTAAGGGAGGTTAGTGAACCCAGAGGAGAGAAAGCATGATGAGTTGAGATGGAGGTTGAAATCACTGAGGATGAAAAGAGGCTCAGTGCAGAGGCTGAGGGAGGAAAGCAGTGAGGATATCTCGGTGAGAAATTTGGCGAGGTACTTGGGTGGGAGGTAGAGAACGAGGATTTTAAATGAGAGGTGATGGGTGGAACAAGGTGAGATGCTCAAAGGAAGAGAAGGTGCCAGAGGGGTAGGGGGACAGACCAAGGTGTGATTTGGTGATAAGAGCCACACCTGCCACCACAGCGGTCTGGGCGGGGCAAGTGGTGGAAGGTCTAGCCAGGCGGGGAGGCTTCATTGAGGGGGAAGGTGCCACCACACCTCAGCCAGGTTTCCATCAAGGCCACGATGTCGAAGCAATCATCCACAATAAGTTCATGGAAGGCAAGGGCCTTGTTCACAAGTGAACGGACATTCTGGAGGGAGATGCAGAGAGGGGCGGTGATAGCTGATCTGATCTGCTGGCAGAGTCCACAGGACCAGCATTGGGAGGGGTGAGTACAGGAAGGGGGCTGGAAAGATTAGCCCCCAGTGGGCGCGCTGGCCGGGAAGGTCATCGAGAGAGTAGGATGGGGCAGTCGGGGTTGCTGCTCACAAGGAGGCAGCGACGAGTGCCTCGATGGGCCCTTCGAAGGATGCCAAGAGAGGCACAGAGGGAAGCTGTAGGCTTATCTAAGAGGGAGTCAAGCCTGGGACGGCGGCAGGAAGGTCGAGGAGTGCTGAACTGTTGTGGGTGGAATTGGAGAGGGCAGATTACCCGAGAGGGGAGAAATGACGACAGGAGAGAGGGGTCCAGGAGGGGTAAAGAGACAAGAAGTAAAAAAAAAAGGGAGAGAAATAAAGTGGAAATAGAAGTGATGGGCTCGGGTCCGGAGCGACAGCCAAAATGAGCACACGAGTGGACACAGGGAAACGCAAGTTACATAGGCCTGGTTACAAAGCAAGATTAGGCTGATATGTCCTGGTAATAAACGGGAGTCCAGCATTAAAGTTGTGGGATAAAGTTAACGTAGGTCGGGTGGAGTCAGCTTGGAGCATTGATGAACTGATGTCCAGGTTCGGAGACAGGTGTGGAGACGAGTGAGTCTGTGGAAATGAAGATCCAGAAGGTATGCAGGATCGATCGTGGAAAAACTGTGGCGAATTTGGAGGTCACCATAAGATCCAGAGGTGGCGGAGAAATGGTCTTTGGCCCAGGAGAGTGAATTTCTGGCCAGGAATCAGACTGCAGCACACAGCAAGTAAACGGGAACGATTCACACCGATCTGGTACTGTACGGCCCGTGTGTGTCTCAGTGTCAGCTCCTGTACATGTACAGTACACAGGTAAAAGGGAACGATTCACTCCCGTCTGGTACTGTACGGCCCGTGTGTGTCTCAGTGTCAGCTCCTGTACATGTACAGTGCGCAGCGGGTAAAAGGGAACGATTCACTCCCGTCTGCTACTGTACGGCTTGTGTGTGCCTCGGTATCAGCTCCTGTACATGTACAGCACACAGCGGGTAAAAGGCAACGATTCACTCCTGTCTGGTACTGTACGGCCCGTGTGTGTCTTAGTGTCAGCTCCTGTACCTGTACAGCACACAATGGGTAAAAGGGAATGATTCACTCCCGTCTGGTACTGTACGGCCCGTGTGTGTCTCAGTGTCAGCTCCTGTACATGTACAGCACACAGCGGGTAAAAGGCAACGATTCACTCCTGTCTGGTACTGTACGGCCCGTGTGTGTCTTAGTGTCAGCTCCTGTACCTGTACAGCACACAATGGGTAAAAGGGAATGATTCACTCCCGTCTGGTACTGTACGGCCCATGTCAGCTCCTGTACATGCACAGCACACTGCGGGTAAAAGGGAACGATTCACTCCCGTCTGGTACTGTACGGCCCGTGTGTGTCTCAGTGTCAGCTCCTGTACATGCACAGCACACTGCGGGTAAAAGGGAACGATTCACTCCCGTCTGGTACTGTACGGCCCGTGTGTGTCTCAGTGTCAGCTCCTGTACATGTACAGCACACAGTGGGTAAAACGGAACGATTCACTCCCATCTGGTACTGTACGGCCCGTGTGTGTCTCAGTGTCAGCTCCTGTACATGTACAGTACACAGCGGGTAAAAGGGAACGATTCACTCCGGTCTGGTACTGTACGGCCCGTGTGTGTCTCAGTGTCAGCTCCTGTACATGCACAGCACACAGCGGGTAAAAGGGAACGATTCACTCCCGTCTGGTACTGTACGGCCCGTGTGTGTCTCAGTGTCAGCTCCTGTACATGTACAGTACACAGTGGGTAAAAGGGAACGATTCCCTCCTGTCTGGTACTGTACGGCCCGTGTGTGTCTCAGTGTCAGCTCCTGTACATGTACAGTACACAGCGGGTAAAAGGGAACGATTCAGAGCCTGTAAATGCTGTTTGCCTGTTTGTTGTCGGTGCGAACCTTGGGCTTTTAGCCTATTGGCGGCACTTTGGAAAACTTTGCTGTGACTCCAGAGATAGAATGTTCTTGCACTGAGTGGTGGAGAAAGTGAGCAAAAAATAAATCGCAGATTAACGTTTAAACTGGTGCTTTTACTGGGAGTTTGCAGGGGCGTTCCCAGAGAGCGTCGCGACAAGCTTGTATCACTTTTTTCCCTGCAATCTACTGGTGAGAGTTTAACCTGAAAACTGGGAGTTCTGAAGAAGTCCCTGGAACTGATACTAAATGGTGGGCTCCCATCATTACACAGAGATGGAGCATCACCCCCACCCATTGGCCACGGCTGGCATTACATAAGAAATAGGAGCAGGAGTAGGCCATTCGGCCCTTCAAGCCTGCTCAGCCATTTAATAAGACCATGGCTGATCTTCCTCAACTCCACCTTCACGCACTATCCCCATAACCCTTGATTCCCATAATATCCAAAAATCTATCCATCTCTGTCTTGAATATACTCAACGACTGAGCCTCCACAGCCCTCTGTGGTAGAGAATTCCAAAGATTCACCACCCTCTGAGTGAAGAAATTTCTCCTCATCTTAGTCCTAAATGGCCGACCCCTTATTCTGAGACTGTGACCCCTGGTTCTAGACTCCCCAGCCAGGGGAAACATCCTCCCTGCATCTACCCTGTCAAGCCCTGTAAGAATTTTATGTTTCAATGACATCACGTTTCACTCTTCTAAACTCTAGGGAATATAGGCCTAGTCTACTCAATCTCTCCTCATAGGACAATCCCCCTCATCCTAGGAATCAGTCTAGTGAACCATTGTTGCACTCCCTCTATGGCAAGTATATCTTTCCTTAGGTAAGGAGGCCAAGGGGGAGAAATTCAGTGTCGCCCCATTTGGGGCGCAATTATCGGCCGGGCGCAAAGATTAGCGCCTGGCGCTAATTATCGCCACCGACTGCAAACTTGCCTTTTATCGCCCCTGGAGGTGATTGGAGCGCTAAATCAGGCGCTTCACACCTGTCTTAAGGCGCAAAGGCCGAGGAGCGAGGCGCTACCTCAGAGCGCTGGCGAAGCTCATGTGATGTCAGTCAGCAATGGAACACACACACAATGGCACCGGCCAGTTCTTAAAGGGGATGGTTGTTCTTGCTTTCCATCCACATCCTGCTCATTGCAGCCTTGAATCTCGGCCTGGAGAGACTTGCATATCAAATGTGCTGGAAAGAACAATGGAGAGGCCCAGGGAAAGAGCTCAGAGTGCAGCCCCCACAGTCTCTTCTAAATCGATACAAGGAATGGCAAGTCAAAATGAACCTGCAAAGTGCTGCTCAGTACCCAAAACTCCTTCACACAGCGTTGAATCTCTCCAGAAGTCTCTCTCTCTCTCTCTCTCTCTCTCAGAATGCGTGGTTCAAAAATGGCACCAACAATAAAAGGCAGGAAGCGGTCGCCTTTAAATAGCGCTCCCCCAGTCCCTTCATGACTGCAAAACGCTCCCCTCAACCTGTCGTTGCTAGCGTCAGGCGGTAAGGCAGGGGGCGCCACTCAATATCTGCTCCGGGACGATACCGGGGCGTTGCGCACTCGACTGACGTCACGATCTGCCGGCGCAGGAGATCATGGCGGTAGTGTTTAGCGCCGCTGCAAAATGTCTAGTTAATTTCGCGAGCGGCGCAAACATCGTCGCGCATTAGCGCTAGATGCTTTGCGCCCCATTAGCGCCCTCTTAAGGCGCTAACGGGAGGCGCAACCAACTGAATTTTTCCCCCCAAAACTGTACACAATACTCCAGGTGTGGTCTCACCAGGGCCCTATATAATTGCAATAAGACGTCTTTACTCTTATACTCAAATCCTCTTGTAATAAAGGCCAACATACCATTTGCTTTCCTAATTGCTTGCTGTACCTGCATGTTAACTTTCAGTGTACAAGGACACCCAGGTCCCTCTGAACACCAACATTTCCCAATCTCTCACCATTTAAAAAATACCCTGCTTTTCTATTTTTCCTACCAAAGTGGATAACTTCACATTTGTCCACATTATATTCCATTTGCCATGTTCTTGCCCACTCACTTAGCCTGTCTATATCCCCTTGAAACCTCCTTGCATCCTCCTCACAACTTACATTCCCACCCAGCCAGGGGAAACAACCTCCCTGCATCTACCCTGTCAAGTCCTGTAAGAATTTTATATGTTTCAATGAGATCACCTCTCATTCTTCTGAACTCTAGAGAATATAGGCCTAGTCTACTCAATCTCTCCTCATAGGACAATCCCCCCATCCCAGGAATCAGTCTGGTGAACCTTTGTTGCACTCCCTCTATGGCAAGTATATCCTTCCTTAGGTAAGGAGACCAGAACTGTACACAATACTCCTGATGTGGTCTCACAAAGTCCCTATATAATTGCAGTAAGACTTCTTGGCCTAGAAATTCCCTACCTTACCGTCACGAGTTAGCGCCGCAATCCTGACGAAAAATGGCGGCCACCACTCTAACACCCTTCTCTGGCGTGGGACTTGGCAGCTGCCATTTTGGTGAGGGCTTTAGCACTGCCAATAGCAGTGCTGGCCCTGGAGATGCAAAAATGGAGAGCGTGACGTCAGACGGTGTGCAACGCCGATTTAACGCCACGCTCTGCAAACTTGGAGTTTAGCGCCGAGTCCTAAGCTCGCTCTAAAAAGCAAGTTTGCAGCAGACTGACAGAGCACTTCTTAAAGGGACACACACACATCTTAAAGGTAAGTTTGCATTTAAGCTTTTTGACTGGATTTTTATTGAAGTAGTGGCTTGGTGCAATAGTTTTTTTATGTGTGCAGGGAGTGCTGCTGGACGCTTGCAAGGCCTCGGATGGTAAAGGAAGGCCTCTAAAAAGACAGAAAATGCTGGAAATACTCAGCAGGTCAGACAGCATCCGTGGAGAGAGAAACAGAGTTCACGTCTCAGGTCGAGATGCTGCCTGACCTGCTGAGTATTTACAGAATCATAGAGCAGGTTACAGCACAGAAGGAGACATTTGGCCTGTCCAGCCCGTGCCGGCTCTCTGCAAGAGCATTTTAGCTAGTCTCACTCCCCTGCCCTTTCCCCGTAGCCCTGCAAATTTTTTCCCTTCAGGTACTTATCCAATTCCCTTTTGAAAGCCACGATTGAATCTGCCTCCACCACCCTTTCAGGCAGTGCATTCCAGATCATAATTACTCGTTGCATAAAAATGTTTTTCCTCATGTCGCCTTTGGTTCTTCTGCCAATCACCTTAAATCTGTGTCCTCTGATTCTCGACCCTTCCGCCAATGGGAACAGTTTCTCTCTCTCTACTCCGTCTAGACCCCTCATGATTTTGAACACCTACATCAAATCTGTCAACCTTCTCTGCTCTAAGGAGAACAACCCCAGCTTCTCCAGTCTATCCACATAACTGAAGTCCCTCATCTCTGGAACCATTCTTGTAAATCTTTTCTGCACTCTCTCTAAGGCCTTCACATCCTTCCTAAAGTGCTCCGCCCAGAATTGGACACAATACTCCAGTTGAGGCCAAACCAGTGTTGTATAAAGGTTCATCATAACTTCCTTGCTTTTGTACCCCATGGGGGCGATTTTCCCACTGGAGGCGGGTTTCAGTTTGGGTGGGTTTTAAACCCACCTCCACTGATAGTTTTCAAAACATTGCGATTTTCCCCTGATTGGCCACTTGATTTCAGAGGTGTGGGTTGCCCTTGGTCAGTTAGTGTTTTGGGACTGAAACTCGCCTCTGCTGACATCACTTTTCCAGCCTGATTTTAGGGCTGCTTGCTGCCTTGGATCATTCCACTGGATTTCTGCCTATGCTGCACCACCTGCAACATATTCTGAGAAACCACTATGTCCAATTTCCAAGGCAAGGGCCTCCCCGAGGTTCTCGGATGAGGCGCTGCAAATGTTGGTTGAGGGAGTGACAGCTAGCAGGGCGGTGCACTTCCACTCATCTGGGAGGAAGAGGCCTGCCAAAGAAACCAAGACTGTGTGGGTCCAGCTGGCAAGGGATATAACCTCCAGATCTGTGCAGATTGGGTGATTGTTTCTGTTTATTGATGAAATGCCATCCCTGTTGGAAAGCATTAAAATGATTTGATGCCAAAATGTTGGCGTTACGGCATCTGTTCTTTCGCCTTGGGCAGCTCCACATTGCGGGCTCCGTGACACTTGTGTTGTCAGGTTAGTGGCCAGAGTGAAAGGAGGCCAGAGAGTCATGTCCATTGCCGATGATGTCTTTAGATGGAGCCAAGGACATGTGCCAACTTGGGCAACCTATGCAAATCTGGCCAGGATAAGTTCATCCCTTGCATCACGGGCAGCCATGTGCTGGCATGTTGCCGCTGCTGCTGGTCAATACAGCTCTGACTTCCTGCTCCTCCTCCTCCTCCAGATCCTCCTCATCTGAGGTCAATGGTGAAAGAAAACGAATGGTTCCCATGCTGCTTGCAGATGCCTCCATTGGGGAAGCGCTCATTGCAAGCGGGGAGAGGGTCTTCGAAGGAGGTCCCACAGTTGATAGATACAAGCTGCAGCACCTCCGACTTCGGAAGGCCTGCTAAAAGTGCTCAAAGACCTTTTAAAGCAAAGTTCCGCCACCTGCAACTAATCCCGATGAGGTCTCCGATTTAATGTTTGAGCTGCAGCTGTGAGGAGACCACCCACTTGTCAACCCGCCAGGTTTAGCTGGCGTGGTTGAGGAGGGCCGTGGAAGACGCCGAAATGGTCGAAAAATAACGAGGGCCTCTCAAATGAGGGCACTTCACGAGCATTTAAGCCTCTTAACAAGCTCTCTGGCCAGCGGGAGGCGGGACCGTTTCCCGCCCTGCAAAACCGGCACCGGCAAAATCCCGCACTCATTTTTTCCCGATTTTCCCACCTTTCCCGCCTCCAAACCCGCCTCCCCGGGCCTCAGAAAATCGCCCCCTACGTCTCTATTTATGAAGCCCAGGATCCCGTATGCTTTTTTAACCGCTTTCTCAACCTGCCCTGCCACCTTCAATGATTTGTGCACCATAAACCCCCAGGTCTCTCTGTTCGTGCACCCTCTTTAGGATTGTACCCTTTAGTTTATATCGCCTCTCCTCATTCTTCCTACCAAAATGTATCACTTCGCACTTTTCCGCGTTAAATTTCATCTGCCACGTGTCCGCCCATTCCACCAGCCTGTCTATGTCCTCTTGACGTCGATCACTCTCCTCCTCACTGTTCACTATACTTCCAAGTTTTGTGTCATCTGCACATTTTGAAACTGTGCCCTGTACACCCAAGTCCAAGTCATTAATCTATATCAAGAAAAGCAGTGGTCCGAGCACCGACCCCTGGGGAACACCACTGTATACCTTCCTCCAGTCCGAAAAACAACCGTTCACCGCTACTCTCTGTTTCCTGTCACTTAGCCAATTTCGTATCCATGCTGCTACTGTCCCTTTTACTCCATGGGCTACAACTTTGCTGGCAAGCCTATTATGTGGCACTTTGTCAAACGCCTTTGGGAAGTCCATGTACACCACATCTACCGCATTGCCCTCATCAACCCTTTCTGTTACCTCATCAAAAAACTCAATCAAGTTAGTTAAACATGATTTGCCTTTGACAAATCCGTGCTGGCTTTCCTTAATCAATCCACACTTGTCCAAGTGGCTGTTAATTTTGTCCTGGATTATCGTTTCTAAAAGCTTCCCCACTACTGAGGTTAAACTGATTGATTGCTGGGTTTATCCTTGCACCCTTTTTTGAACAAGGGTGTAACATTTGCACTTATCTACATAGTTACACAGTCACATAGCATTACATAGTATTTACAGCATAGAAACAGGCCATTTGGCCCAACATGCCGATGTTTATGCTCCACATGAGCCTCCTCCCATCCTTCTGCATCTAACCCCATCAATATATCCTCCTATTCCTATCTAGGGAGTTCCAGGATTTTGACCCAGCGACGATGAAGGATCGGTGATATATTTCCAAGTCAGGATGGTGTGTGACTTGGAGGGGAACTTGGAGGTGATGGTGTTCCCATGCGCCTGCTGCCCTTGTCCTTCTAGGTGGAAGAGGTCGCGGGTTTGGGAGGTGCTGCCGAAGAAGCCTTGACGAGTTGCTGCAGTGCATATTGTAGATGGTACACACTGCAGCCACGGTACGCCGGTGGTGGAGGGAGTGAATGTTTAAGGTGGTAGAGGGGGGTGCCAATCAAGCGGGCTGCTTTGTCCTGGATGGTGTCGAGCTTCTTGAGTGTGGTTGGAGCTGCACTCATCCAGGCAAGTGGAGAGTATTCCATCACACTCCTGACTTGTGCCTTGTAGATGGTGGAAAGGCTTTGTCGCTACTGTGATATCTTGAGACACAGCATATATACACAACCGCACAACATGGCTTCCGGTAAGAACTGTACTGCATATGGCTTTATTATTATATACATCAGAAGTCCACTAGGTGGCTCTATTACACTTCTCCCTCCTTATTGAAGAAGTTAATCATAGCAAATAGTTATTGTACATGACTTGCATGGTATACACAATTCTTGGTATACATTTCTCAAATAGAACCCATTTTATGTTTCCAAATTCTACTATAGAATTCTGTAACACAAACAAAAGATATGAACTTATTCTCCATATTTACAGATTCAACTTAACCACTAGTTTTCCGTTTTGAAGAGGATACCTTCTTTCTTGAACAGAACTTTCAGATCTTGTTGTAGGACTTTGACTCATTCTAGGCTGAGCCTGCAGATAATTTTTCTCCAAGGGCTGACCTTGGTCTACATTTGGACTCTCTACACTTTCAGACTGTTTGTCTGCCTGACTCGGGCTCAGACTTAAATTCTGACTTTGTCTTGGACTTGTTTCTGGTACGTCTGATGTAGGATTTGCTACTGGTACTCTACTTGTAACAAGATTATCTGACTCATCAGAATAAATTGAATCATCCCAGCTTTCAATTCCTTCCACATCTGTAGGTAAGATATGATCAATGTGAACAAACCTAACCTTTCCATGATCAAACATCTTGACCCAATATGTGCGAGGGCCACATATCTTCACTACTCTTCCTGGTAATCACTTTAACCATTCTTCACACTTCTCTCTCTAACTCTACCTTTATCATGACTCTCTTTCTGCCTTGATTGTTTCTCTTCTACAGACTGTGCCAAATTTGGCTTTAACAACAAGAACCTGGTTCATGGCTGTCGTTTGAGAAACAACTCTGCTGGTTTTCTACCAGTAGTGGTATGAGGAGTATAGGTAATCAGAAAATTTGCCGGTTTGTGGTCCAACGACAACTGACGTTTCTTTGGATTTGGATCCAACATTTGCTTGATGAGGGCCAGTTTGACAATTTGTACTGTGCGCTCTGATGCACATTTGAAGCAGGGTGGTACGGTGGAACTTTGGTATGTTTCACACCGTTTCTGCTCATGAGCTGTGCTGACTCTTCTGAACAAAATTGCGGCCCATTATCAGACACAATTTCTTCTGGAAGGCCGTATGACGAAAACAATCTTCGCAAATTGTCTAGTGTTTTGCTTGTTGTTATTCGCATCGGAAACACCTCTACCCACTTCGAGTGACTATCTGTCACTATGAACAATTGCTGTCCTTATTGCTCAGCAAAATCTACATGTAACCTTTGCCACACTCTGGGAGGCCATTTCCATGGCTGTAATGGTACTGATGGTGGTTTCTTGCTCACTGATTGACATGTTGTACACTGACTGACTATGTACTCTATCTCTTTATCTAAACCTGGCCACCATAAGTAACTGCGTGCAGAGCTCTTGGTCAAGCACATTCCCAGGTGCTGGTCATGAAGATCTCCTAACAATTTAGACCTGAATCTATTTGGGATAACCACTCTTGCTCCCCACCTGATACAATCTTTATCCACTGACAATTCATTCCTACGAACGAAGTATGGATGGATATCTTCCTCTGATACCTGGTTTGGACATCCATTTGCTATGTAATCATACACCTTTGACATAATTGGGTCACGTTTGGTTGCCCTACCAATCTCTTCAGCTGTGACTGGCAGCTCATTGTAAGAGTAAAAAATTTAATTGTAATAATGTAAGGGCTAATCAGTTGTAATGTTTAAGATTAGTTGAACTGCTTAAAGGACTATAGTAAAGGTCAAAGTGTCTCCCGAAGGCATGGAGACAGGGGTATAATTAGATAAAAAACCAACTTGCTTAGGCTGCAGTGTTGTAATGCAGACACGGCAAAACAGAAAATGTGGATCGTTGTCTTTCTATAAACTAACCTCAAATAGGTGTAAGAATGAAACCAATGCAACACAGATGGCTGATAAAAAGCAGAAGTAAAAGAATAAGTATTGCTAACAGTGTAAATTCTGATCAAGTTGTTTTTAGACAACCTAAGGTTCACCTATGATGTAACCCTAACTGTGCTGATGTTTGTACTTTTTTTGGCTTTTGAAAGTGTATAAAGGAGCGTGGCAGCCATTGTTAAATTGAGAAGATGATCATGAGACAGTAGTCTATGGTTCTTCTCCCAGAGCGCTCTGAATAATAAACTGTGATCTTTTGCTTTTAAGACAGACTCGAGTGAATTAATTTTTCACCAACATCATCAATGTATGAGAAATAGAATACTTCTTCCTTATTGGGTGTAACTTGTGATGGGGATAGCAACCTGGACATAGCATCAGCATTACTGTGATCAGCTGATCGTCTGTACTCAATGTCATATGTATACACTGACAAAATCAAAGCACATTTCTGCATTCAGGCTGCAGCTAAGGTTGGAACGGAGGACTTTGGATGGAGGATTACTGTCTGGGGCTTATGGTCAGTAACTATGGTAAACTTATGACCAAACAAGTATTTGTGAAACTTCTTGACCCTAAAAATCAATTCCTTTCGATCTGCGCATAATTCCGCTCACTGGCACTGAGAGTGCGTGAAGAAAAAGCAATTGGTCTCTCCTCCCCACTATCTAGTACATGAGAGATCACTGCCCCAACTCTGTACGAAGAGGCGTCACACACGCTAGCTTGATCTCCTTACATCATAGTGAAATAACATGGTGGTAAAAATAGAGAGGCGGACTATTACCTGAATGGTGGCAGATTAGGGAAAGGGGAGGTGCAACGAGACCTGGGCATCATGGTACATCAGTCATTGAAGGTGGGAATGCAAGTGCAGCAGGCAGGCAAGAAAGCAAACGGAATGATGGCCTTCATAGTAAGGGGATTTGAGTACAGGAGTAGGGAGGTGATGCTGCAGTTGTACAGGGCCTTGGTGAGGCCACACCTGGAGTATTGTGCGCAGTTTTGGTCTCCTAACTTAAGGAAGGACATTCTTGCTATTGAGGGAGTGCAGCGAAGGTTCACTAGATTGATTCCTGGGATGGCCGGACTGACATATCAAGAAAGATTGGGTCAACTGAACTTGTATCCTCTGGAGTTCAGAAGAAACATAGAAACATAGAATCTAGGAGCAGGAGTAGGCCATTCGGCCCGTCGAGCCTGCTCCGCCATTCAATATGATCATGGCTGATCATCCAAATCCAGTACCCTGTCCCTGCTTTAATCCCCACAGTACACATATCCCACCCTACCCCCGTAACCCCACGTATTTAATTCCCCCTAACATATCCCATCCTATCCCCATAACCCCACATATTTAATCCCCCCTAACACTAAGGGTCAATTTATCATAGCCAAATCAACCTAACCCACACATTTTTGGACTGTGGGAGGAAACCGGAGCACCCGGAGGAAACCCACGCAGACACGGGGAGAATGTGCAAACTCCACACAGACAGTCACCCGAGGTCAGATTCGAACCCGGGTCTCTGGCGCTGTGAGGCACCAGTGCTAACCACTATACCACCGGGGGGATCTTATAGAGACATTTAAAATCCTGACTGGTTTAGACAAATTAGATGCGGGCAGAATGTTCCCAATGGTAGGGAAAACTAGAACCAGGGGTCACAGTCTAAGGATTAAGGGGAAGCCATTTAGGACTGAGCTGAGGAGGAACTTCTTCACCCAGAGAGTGGTGAATCTATGGAATTCTCTTCCACAGAAGGTTGTTGAGGCCAGTTCGCTAAATATATTCAAAAGGGAGTTAGATATAACACTCACAACTAAGGGGGATCAAGGGGTATGGCGAGAAAGCAGGAATGGGGTACTGAGGTAGCATGTTCAGCCATGAACGCATTAAATGGCGGTGCAGGCTCGAAGGACCGAATGGTCTACTCCTGCACCTATTTCTATGTTTCTATGGTATTCTCCACTAACTGGCTTTTACTCTCCTTGAATGCTGTGTCACATTCTTTTGACCACTTCTAAGAGACCTGTTTGCTCAACAGCTCATTCAATGGATGTAACAATGTAGCCAAGTTTGGGAGGAACTTTCCGTAATCATTCAAAAGACCCAAAAATGATCGAAGTTCAGAGACATTCTTGGGAGTGGGTGCATTTCTGATTGCATCCAGCTTTCCCTTGGTTGGATGTGAACCATCTTTGTCTACTCTGTGCCCTAAGTACTCCACTGAGTTTTGAAACAACTCACACTTGTGAGCTGTCACTCGTACTCCGTGCTTCTCTAGCCGTTTGAGCACTTCATTCAAACACCTCATCATGGATTTGCCTGTTTGGTGCTGAAATGAGTGTCATCCAAATAACACACTACCCCTTCAATCCCTTGCAATATTTGGTTCATCACCCCCTGGAATAGGTCGGGGGCAGAAGACACTCCAAATGGTAGCCTATTGAACTGATATAGACCTCGGTGAGTATTTATAGTCAAGCATGACTTGGACTCTTCATCTAACTCAAGTTGTACGTAGGCGTTTGTTAGATCTAACTTCAAAAAGATCTGGCCACCTGTCAGCATAGTGAACAAATCTTCCACATTTGGCAACGTATTGGGTAGATTACACTCTAGAACCTGGTTTAGGGTTACCTTATAATCACCACACAACCTTACCTTACCATCTGACTTAGGTACAACAACAATGGGTGTAGCCCAATTACTCAGATCTACCTCAGAGATAATGTTCTCCGTTTCTAGTCTTTTGAGTTCTTGCTCAACTTTCTCCTTGAGTGTGTATGGTACGGGACGTGGCTTGCAGTAAACTGGTCTTGCATCCTTCTGCACTCTGACACTTGTCTTGAAGTCTTGGATCGGACTGTCCGTTTCACTGAACACCTTCGGATACTGCTTGATGACATCATCCTTTGATGCAAATTTCACTTCCACACAAAAAATGTCATTCCAATCCAGCTTCAGCGATCCTAACCAATTTCTACCTCTCAAGGCAGGCTTGTCTCCTGCCACTATTTTGAGCTTCCACCCTAACCATGTTAAAGAAGCCATCCCCTATGGACAAGCCCTGCGAATACACAGGATCTGCTCAGACGAGGAGGAACGCGATGGACACCTACAGACGCTGAAAGACGCCCTCGTAAGAACAGGATATGACGCTCTACTCGTCGATCGACAGTTCCGACGGGTCACAGCGAAAAATCGCATAGACCTCCTCAGAAGACAAACACGGGACACAACCAACAGAGTACCCTACGTCGTCCAGTACTTCCCCGGAGCGGAGAAACTACGCCATGTTCTTCGCAGCCTTCAACATGTCATCGATGACGACGAACACCTCGCTAAGGCCATCCCCACGCCTCCACTACTCGCCTTCAAGCAGCTGCCTAACCTCAAAAGTACCATCGTTCGCAGCAAATTATCCAGCTTTCAGGAGAACAGCGACCACGACACTGCACAACCCTGCCACGGCAACCTCTGCAAGACATGCCAGATCATCAACACAGATACCATCATCACACGTGAGGACACCACCCACCAGGTACATGGTCATGTGACTCGGCCAACGTTGTCTACCTCATACGTTGCAGGAAAGGATGCCCCGGAGCATGGTACATCGGCGAGACCATGCAGACACTGCGACAACGTATGAACGGACACCGCGCAACAATCGCCAGGCAGGAGTGTTCCCTCCCAGTCGGGGAACACTTCAGCAGCCAAGGACATTCAGCCTCGGATCTGCGGGTAAGCGTTCTCCAAGGCAGCCTTCGAGACACACGACAACGCAAAATCGTCGAGCAGAAACTGATAGCCAAGTTCTGCACCCATGAGGACGGCCTCAACCGGGATCTTGGGTTCATGTCACGCTACATGTAACCCCACCTGACGTAGAGTCATCCAGACTCGAGTCGTCGTTGGCTTGTTCTCTCTACACAGATGCGGCCGGACCTGCTGTGATTTCCAGCAAAAACAGTTTGTTGTTTTCCATACAGACCCCAGCATCTGCCACATTTGACCCCTTGTGACCCCACCTCATTGTCTTTGATGTCATGTTTTCCTGACTGACCTGTTTGGACACCATCCACACCTTTGATTGCTGTGATTATCTCTCTGCCGAGGTGTGATAAAGGGCAGTTAGAAAGATTAACTGTAGTCACCTGGCAGTGTTCTCTGACTATATATGCTGTGCCGATATGCATCTCTTCACTTCACCTGACGAAGGAGCAGCCGCTCCGAAAGCTTGTGATTTCAAATAAAGCTGTTGGACTATAACCTGGTGTTGTGCGACTTCTCACATTTGTCCGCCCCAGTCCAACACCGGCATCTCCGCATCATGGATACCGGGGATGAGGGGACTTCAGTTATGAGGAGAGATTAGAAAAGTTAGGAATGTTCGCCTTGGAAGCAGAGAAGGTTAAGAGGTGACCTTGCAGAGGTTTTCAAGATGATGAGAGGTTTTGATAGAGTAGAGAGAGAAAAACTATTCCCATCTGGCGAGTGGGTCAATAACCAGAGGCCATAGATTTATAATGATTGGCAAAAGAACTAGATGGGAGATGAGAATTTTTTTCACTCCGAGAGTTGTCGGGATCTGGAGTGCTCTGCCTGAAAAGGTGGTGGAACGTGTTCCATAAATAATTTTAAAAGGCAGTTGGGCAAGTACTCGAGGATGAGGAGCTTACAGGGTTACGGACAAAAAGCGGGGATGTGGGACCAATGTGCCCTGTAAGCTGCGCGCTGTTCCGCGCAGCCTGTTTCTTTAAGGGTGTGGTCCCTTTAAATTTCCGCGCCTGTGCGGTATTTACAACGGGGAAGCCGGTGAGCGGCCCGTGCAGGATCTTACCCACTAGCGGGAACATTGGGCTGGATTTTGTCTTGGGGTCGGGTTGGGGTCGTGTCATCCGCATTTCGTGTTATCCACCCGCCTGCAATTGGATGTGGGGGATTGATGCAATTTTCACCTAATTGGGCAATTGAGTTCCAGCATGTGGGAACCCATGAACCAATTAGTGGTTTCAGTCTGAAAGTCGCCTCTGATGATGTCATCATTGCTGCTGCATTGAAGGTCTTCAGAGACTGCCTGGCCTTTGCTGTGAGAGGACCTGGATGCAAAATGAGCAGCAGCTCAGAGAGAGAGAGAGAGAGGTGGACCTGTAGCTATCCAAATGTGCTCCCGCCAGGTTTCACAATCGTGGTTCAGAACAGGCGCGCTTCACGTAGATCAAGGGTTAAAATCACAAAGGCATTATAGAGCCAATTTAGTGCTTGTTAAGGGCCTTAACAGCCTATCCCGCCTCTTAAAGGCGGGACGGAGTCGGGACCAGCAGACACGATTTAATGAAAATTGCGTGGAGGCGGGATGGAGGCGGACTTCTGCCCGCCCGCCAGTTTTTGCAATTTTAACCCCCCCCACACGCCTCCAAACCCGCCTCCACGGGTCAATGAAAATCCAGCCCGTTGTGTGGGACTAAGCATGACTGCTCTTTCAAAGAGCCAGCACAGGCACGGTGGGCTGAATGGCCTTCTTCCGTGCTGTAAGTTTCTATAATTTTATCCTCTGTCTCTATCTCTCTCTCTCCATCTTTCTATGTCTGTCTCTGTCTAGCTCTCTCCACCTCCCTATCTCCATCTCTCTATCTCCTTCTCTCACATTGTCTCTATCTCTCCGACTCTCCTCTCTGTGTCCATCCGTCTCTCTCTCTCTCTCTCTCTATCACTCTCTCCAAGAGAATTTCAACAGCTCCTTCAGATGACGGGAGAGATCGTGAGGAAAAGAGTGAGCTGCAGTGTCTCCCTCTCGCCAGCAGAGGTGGCCGTTGAGCCCTAATTCGGCCGGTAACCCTTCAATGCCACGGAGAAGCGCGAGAGTAGGCCGCAGGCTAACAGAGTGGAACAGTCAAGCTGCCTATGGCTGGATGGGTGGGGGAGGTGTTGTTAGCCCACGTGGAGCTGTCGGGCGATCCTGGTGTAGACCAACACCGGTGATGAGAATCGCAAATTTCCAGAAGCTAAGATTCAGTGAGGGGAAACAAAATGGCTCCTGCATGGTGCTCAGGGCCAACAAGGAACCTCCTGTGATATCACTGGACACGGGAGAACGTGAAAACGATAGTGGGCTTCAGGGGGCTGAGCACATCTACCTGGGGTCACATCCAACTCACATACACCTCCCCCCCTCTCTCTGTCTCTTTCTATTTCTCTGTCACTATCTTTCTATCTTTTTTTCTCTCTTTCTCATTGTTTCTCCCCCACTCTGTCCTCACAGAATCACAGAATCCCCACAGTGCAGATAGAGGCCATTTCGGCCCATCGAGCCTGCACCGACACATATCCCACCCTATCCCCGTAACCCCACTTATTTAATCCCCCCCCTAACACTAAGGGTCAATTTATCATAGCCAAATCAACCTAACCCGCACATCTTTTGGACTGTGGGAGGAAACCGGAGCACCCGGAGGAAACCCACGCAGACACGGGGAGAATGTGCAAACTCCACACAGACAGTCACCCGAGGCCGGATTCGAACACAGGTCCCTGGCGCTGTGAGGCAACAGTGCGAACCACTATGCCACCGTGCTGCCCTTCTCTCTCTCGCTCTGCCCTCTCGCTCTCTAGCCCCCTATCTCGCTCAAACCCCCTCTCTCACTCGCTCTGTCCCTCTCTCTCTGTCCCCCCTCGCTTGCTCTGTCCCCTCTCTCTGTCCCTCTCTCTCTCGCTCTGTCCCCTCCCCCTCTCTCTTGTTCGGTCCCTCTCTCGCTCACTCTGCCCCTCTCTCTGACTGTCCCCCTCCCTCTGTGTCTCTCTCTGTGTGTCCCCCTCTCTCTTGCTTTGTCCCCCACTCTCTCTGTCCGTCTCTCTCGCCCTGTCCCCTCTCCCTCTCTCTCTCTCTCTGTCCCTCTCTCTTTTGCTCTGTCCCCCTCTCTCACTGTGTCCCCCTCTCCCTTCTTATGTCCACCCCTCTCTCTCTCGCTCTGTCCCTCTCTCGCTCGTTCTGCCCCTCTCTCCCTCGGTCTGCCCCCCTCTCGCTGTCCCCCTCTCTCTCTCGCTCTGTCCCTCTCTCTCTCTCGCTCTGTCCCCCCCTCTCTTGCTCTGTCCCCCTCTCTCTCGACCTGTCCCCTCTCTTGCTCTGTCCCCGTCTCTCTCTCTCTCTCTCTCTCTGTCCCCTCTCTTGTTCTGCCCCCTCTCTCGTTCTGCCCCCTCTCTCATTCTGCCCCTCTCTCTCTCTGTCCCATCTCTCCTGCACTGTCCCCATCTCTCTCTTTCTGTCCCCCCCTCTCTCTCTCTCTCTCTCTGAAGGTCAAGGGTGGGAACAACAAACCCAGGGAACACAGAGAGAGAGAGAGAGAGAGACCAGGCCAGAGAGAGATAGAGAGACCAGACCACAGAGGAAGAGAGAGAGAGACCAGTATAGAAAGTGCAGGGGGGGTACTTAGAAAAGAAATTAGGAGAGCGAAGAGGGGGCATGAAAAAACACTGGCGGGCAAAATAAAGGAAAATCCCAAGGTGTTTTATAAGTATATTAAGGGCAAGAGGATAACCAGGGAAAGAGTAGGGCCCATTAGGGACCAAAGTGGCAATGTGTGTGTAGAGCCAGAAGATGTAGGTGAGGTTTTAAATGAATATTTTGCATCTGTGTTCACAATGGAGAAGGATGATGTAGGCATAGAAATCAGGCAGGGGGATTGTGATATACTTGAACAAATTAGTATTGAGAGGGAGGAGGTACTAGCGGTTTTAGCGGGCTTAAAAGTGGATAAATCCCCAGGCCCAGACGAGATATATCCCAGGCTGTTGTGTGAGGTAAGGGAGGAGATTGCAGGGGCTCTGACACAAATTTTCAGAACCTCTCTGGCCACAGGGGAGGTCATGATGCGGAGATGCCGGTGTTGGACTGGGGTGGACAAAATTGAGAGGTCGCACAACACCAGGTTATAGTCCAACAGTTTTATTTGAAATCACAAGCTTTCGGAGCTATCGATTTGCTCCTTCCTCAGGTGAAGTAAATTAGATACAGAATCTCCAAAGCATATATAGATGGAAAACAAAGAATGTGTACTTTACAATTGCAGACCAATAAATTAAATCATCCTGACTATCTGCCGAGGTGTGATAAAGTTAATTAAGTCAGCCAGGAAGGTACCACATCAAAGACATAGCAAGATACAACTGAGACAATGAGGTGTAGTCGCAGGGGTTCTAACGTGTCAAAAGCTGCCGTCTGTATGTAAAACGAAAAGCTTTAACATTTTTTTACTTTTTTACTGGGAAAATTTTTACTTTTTTTGACTGGGAATCACATCTGTGAACAAGCTAACGACGACTCGAGTCCGGATCACGTCATGTATCGTGACATAAACCCAAGATCCCGATTGAGACCGTCTTCATGAGTGCGGAACTTGGCTATCAGTTTCTGCTCGATGATTTTGCGTTGTCGTGTGTTTCTAAGGTTGCCTTGGAGAACGCTTACCCGCAGATCCGAGGCTGAATGTCCTTGACTGCTGAAGTGTTCCCCGACTGGGAGGTAACAATCCTGCCTGGCGATTGTTGCACGGTGCTCGTTCATACGTTGTCTCAGTGTCTGCATGGTCTCGCCGATGTACCATGCCGCGGTGCATTCTTTCCTGCAACGTATGAGGTAGACAACGTTGGCCGAGTCACATGAGTATGTACCATGTACCTGGTGGGTAGTGTCCTCACGTGTGATGGTGGTATCTGTGTTGATGATCTGGCATGTCTTGCAGAGTTTGCCATGGCAGGGTTGTGTGGTGTCGTGGTCGCTGTTATCCTGAAAGCTGGGTAATTTGCTGCGAACGATGGTACTTCTGAGGTTAGGCGGCTGTTTGAAGGCAAGTAGTGGAGGCGTGGGGATGGCCTTAGCGAGGTGTTTGTCGTCATCGATGACATGTTGAAGGCTGCGAAGAACATGGCGTAGTTTCTCCGCTCCGGGGAAGTACTGGACGACGTAGGGTACCCTGTTGGTTGTGTCCCGTGTTTGCCTTCTGAGGAGGTCTATGCGATTTTTCGCTGTGGCCCGTCGGAACTGTCGATCGATGAGTCAAGCGTCATATCCTGTTCTTACGAGGGCGTTTTTCAGCGTCCGTAGGTGTCCAGGGGAGGTGCCAGAGGACTGGAGAACAGCTAACGTATTACCATTATTCAAGAAGGGTAGTAGGGATAAACCAGGGAATTACAGGCCAGTGAGCCTAACATCAGTGGTAGGGAAATTATTGGAAAAAATTCTGAGGGACAAAATTAGTCTCCACTTGGAGAGGCAAGGATTAATCAAGGATAGTCAGCATGGCTTTGACGGGGGGGAGATCATGTCTAGCCAATTTGATTGAATTTTTTGAGGGGGTGATTAGGTGTGTGGATGAGGGTAGTGCAGTTGATGTAGGCTACATGGACTTCAGTAAGACTTTTGACAAAGTCCCACATGAGAGACTGGTCAAGAAGGTAAGAGCCCATGGGATCCAGGGCAATTTGGCACATTGGATCCAAAATTGGCTTAGTGGCAGGAGGCAGAGGGTGATGGTCGAAGGTTGTTTTTGTGACTGGAAGCCTGTGTCCAGTGGTGTACCGCAGGGATCGGTGCTGGGTCCCTTGCTGTTTGTAGTGTACATTAATGATTTAGATATGAATGTAGGAGGTATGATCAGTAAGTTCGCAGATGACACGAAAATTGGTGAAGTGGTAAATAGGGAGGAGGGAAGCCTTAGGCTACAGGACGATATAGACAGGTTGGTTAGATGGGCAGAACAGTGGCAAATGGAATTTAACCCTGAAAAGTGTGAGGTGATGCATTTTGGGAGGACTAACAAGGCAAGGGAATACACAATGAATGGTAGGCCCCTAGGAAGGACAGAGGATCAGAGGGACCTTGGTGTGCATGTACATAGATCCCTGAAGGCAGCAGGACAGGTTGATAAGGTGGTTAAAAAGGCACATGGGATACTTGCCTTCATTAGCCGAGGCATAGAATATAAGAGCAGGGAGGTTATGATGGAGCTGTACAAAACGCTAGTTAGGCCACAGCTGGAATACTGTGTGCAGTTCTGGTCGCCACACTATAGGAGGGATGTGATTGCATTGGAGAGGGTGCAGAGGAGATTCACCAGGATGTTACCTGGGCTGGAGCGCTTCAGCTATGAAGAGAGACTGGACAGGCTGGGGTTGTTTTCCTTAGAGCAGAGAAGGCTGAGGGGGGACCTGATTGAGGTGTACAAAATTACGAGGGGCATAGATAGGGTAGATAGAAAGGAACTTTTCCCCTTAGTAGAGGGGTCAATAACCAGGGGGCATAGTTTCAAGGTAAGGGGCAGGAGGTTTAGAGGGGATTTGAGGAAAAACTTTTTCACCCAGAGGGTGGTTGGAATCTGGAACTCACTGCCTGAAAGGGTGGTAGAGGCAGGAACCCTCACAACATTCAAGAAGCATTTAGATGAGCACTTGAAACGCCACAGCATACAAGGCTACGGACCAAGTGCTGGAAAATGGCATTAGAATAGACAGGGCTTGATGGCCGGCGCGGACACGATGGGCTGAAGGGCCTCTTTCTGTGCTGTATGACTCTATGACTATGACTCTCTGTTCCGCTCTCTCTCGCTCTGTCCCTTTTGCTCTGTCCCCTTCTCTCTCTGACCCCCTCCCTCCCTCTCTCTCTGTCCCACTCTCTCTCTCACTCTGTCCCCCTCTCTCTTTCACTTTATCCCCCCTCTCTCGCTCAGTCCGCCTCCCTTGCTCTGTCCCACTCTCTCTCCCGCTATGTCTCACTCTCTCTCTTACTCTGTTCCCCTTTCTGCCTCTCGCTGTGTCCCCCTCTCGTGCTCTGTCGCCCTCTCTCTCGCTTTAAACTAAAAAAGGGGGGGAGATTTCAGGTGAGGGGAAATTTAGAAATCTAAAGAGAAAGGTCAAGGCAATAGAGCAGTGTAGCGATTTGGGTAAAAATAAGCAGAGTGTGACTGGAAGGGACAAAGAGTTTAATGGTAGCAGTGCAGCAGAGAATAAGGTCAAAGCAGGGAATAATGGTAAAAAAATTAAATTAAAGGCTCTTTATCTGAGTGCACGAAGCATTCATAACAACATAAACGAATTAGTGGCACAAATAGAGATAAATGGGTTTGATCTAATAGCCATTAGAGAGACATGGTTGCAAGGTGGCCAAGATTGGGAACTAAATGTTCCAGGGTACTTGACGTTTCGAAAAGACAGGCAGAATGGAAAAGGAGGGGGAGTAGTCCTGATAATAAAGGATGACATAAGGACAGTAGCGAGAAAGGATCTCGGCTCGGGAGATCAGGAAGTAGAATCAGTATGGGTGGAGATAAGGAATAACAAGGGTCAGAAAACACTGGCAGGAGTAGGATATAGGCCCCCTAACAGTAGCTATACCGTTGGACAGAATATTAATCAAGAAATAGTAGGAGCTTGCAACAATAATAGTGCAATAATTTTGGGGGACTTTAATCTTCATATAGACTTGACAAATCAAATTGGCAAAGGTAGTCTAGAGGACGAGTTCATGGAATGCATTCGGGACAGTTTTCTAGAACAATATGTCATGGAACCAACCAGGGAACAGGCTATTTTAGATCTTGTATTGTGTAATGAGACGGGGTTAATTAGCAATCACAAAGTAAAGGATTCTCTGGGGCAGAGTGATCATAATATGATAGAATTTTACATTAATTTTGAGAGTGACTTGCCTAAGTCAAAACTAGAGTCTTAAACTTAAATAAAGCCAATTACATAAGTATGAGGGGCGAGTTGGCTGAGGTAAATTGGAAAAATAGATTCAAAGGTATGGCGGTAGATAAGCA
This sequence comes from Squalus acanthias, assembly GCA_030390025.1. NCBI lineage: Eukaryota > Metazoa > Chordata > Chondrichthyes > Squaliformes > Squalidae > Squalus > Squalus acanthias. Next base: position 136,269 of record JASTWF010000050.1, on the reverse strand, counting down.
GTGGCTAGCATGTAAAGAAATATTTCATGATTCTCAACAAAAATACATTCCATTGAGAAACTAAAACTCCACGGGAAAAGTGATCCAACCGTGGCTAACTAAAGAAGTTAAGGATAGCATTAGATTGAAAGAAGAAGCTTATAATGTTGCAAAGAATAATAGTAAGCCTGAGGATTGGGAGAGTTTCAGAAACTAGCAAATGATGACCAAAAAATTGATAAAAAGGGGAAAAAATAGAATATGAGAGGAAACTAGCAAGAAACATAAAAGCAGATTGTAAGAGCTTCGACAAGTATGTAAAAAGGAAGAGAGTAGCAAAAGTAAACGTTGGTCCCTTAGAGGCTGAGACAGGAGAAATTATGCATGCAGCATAAGAGATTAGCGTGCAAAGTTAAAGCACATGGGATTGGGGGTAAGGTACTGATTTGGATAGATTACTGGTTGGCAGACAGGATGCAAAGAGTTGGAATAAACGGGTCTTTTTCCAAGTGGCAGGCAGTGACTAGTGGGGTACCGCAGGGATTGATGCTAGGACCCCAGCTATTCACAATATATATTAATGATCTAGACAAGGGAACTAGATGTAATATCTCCAAGTTTGCAGATGACACAAAGCTGGGTGGGTGTGTGTGCTGTGAGGAGGATGCAGAGAAACTCCAGTATGATTTGGACAGGTTGGGTGATTGGGCAGATGCATGGCAGATGCAGTATAATGTGGATAAATGCGAGGTTCATAGAATCATAGAAGATAGGAGCAGGAGTAGGCCATTCGGCCCCTCTAGCCTGCTCCGCCATTCAATGCGATCATGGCTGATCATCCAAATTCAGTACCCTGTCCCTGCTTTCTCCCCATATCCCTTTAGCCTTAAGAAATATATCCAACTCCTTCTTGAATCTATTTAATGAATTGGCCTCTACTGCCTTCTGTGGCAGAGAATTCCACAGGTTCACCACTCTCTGGGTGAAGAAATTCCTCCTCATTTCTGTCCTAAATGGCTTACCCCTTATCTTTAGACTGTGACCCCTGGTTCTGGACTCCCCGACCATCGGGAACATCCTTCCTGCATCTAGTTTGTCCTGTCCTGTCAGAACTTTATAAGTTTCAATGAGATCCCCTCTCATTCTTCTAAACTCCAGCGAGTATAAGCCCAATCGACCCAATCTTTCTTCATACGTCATTCCTGCCATCCCAGGTATCAGCCTTGTGAATCTTCGCTGAACTCCTTCCATGGCAAGAACATCCTTCCTCAGATAAGGCGACCAAAACTGCAAACAGTACTCAAGGTGTGGTCTCACCAAGGCCCTGTACAACTGCAGCAAGACATCCTTGCTCCTGTACTCAAACCCTCTCGCTATGAAGGCCAACATACCATTTGCCTTCTTAACCGCCTGCTGCACCTGCATGCTTACCTTCAGCGACTGGTGCACAAGGACACCCAGGTCTCGTTGCACTTCCCCTTCTCCCAATCTATTGCCATTCAGATAATAATCTGCCTTTCTGTTTTTGACACCAAAGTGGATAACCTAGCATTTATCCACGTTATATTGCATCTGCCACGCTTCTGCCCAATCACCCAACCTGTCCAAATCATCCTGGAGTTTCTCGGCATCCTCCTCGCAGCACATGCGCCCACCCAGTTTTGTGTCATCTGCAAACTTGGAGATATTACATCTAGTTCCCTTGTCTAGATCATTAATATATATTGTGAATAGCTGGGGTCCAAGGACCGATCCCTGCGGTACCCCACCAGTCACTGCCTGCCACTCGGAAAAAGACCCGTTTATTGCAACTCTTTGCTTTCTGTTTGCCAACCAGTTCTCTATCCAAGTCAGTACCTTGCCCCCAATCCCATGTGCCTTAACTTTACACGCTAATCTCTTATGCGGGACCTTATCAAAAGCCTTTTGGAAGTCCAAATACACCACATCCACTGGTTCTCCCTTATCTATTTTACCAGTTACATCCTCAAAAAATCCCAATAGATTAGTCAAGCATGATTTACCTTTTGTAAATCCATGTTGACTTTGTCCGATCCTGTCACTGTTTTTCAAGTGCTCAGCTATTACATCTTTTATAATGGACTCTAGCATTTTGCCCACTACCGATGTCAGGCTTACCGGTCTGTAATTCCCCGTTTTCTCTCTACCACCCTTTTTGAATAGTGGGGTAACATTAGCTACCCTCCAATCCATGGGTACTGTTCCAGATTCCATCGAATATTGGAAGATGATCAGCAATGCATCTACTATTTCTAGGGCCACTTCCTTAAGTACCCTAGGATGTAGATTATCAGGCCCTGGGGATTTATTGGCCTTCAATCCCTTCAATTTCCCTAACACCATTTCCCTACAAATACTGATTTCTTTCAGTTCCTCCCTTTCATCAGACCCTATGTTCCCCAACATCTCTGGGAGGTTATTTGTGTCCTCCTTTGTGAAGACAGAACCAAAATATGTATTTAATTGGGCTGACATTTCTTTGTTCCCCATTATAAGTTCCCCTGATTCTGACTGCAAGGGACCTATGCTTGATTTCACTAATCTTTTTCTCTTCACATATCTATAAAAGCTTTTACAGTCAGTTTTTATGTTCCCTGCAAGCTTACTCTCGTATTCTATTTTCCCCTTCTTAATTAATCCCTTTGTCCTCCTTTGTTGAATCTTAAACTGCTCCCAATCCACAGGGTTACTGCTTTTTCTGGCCAATTTATATGCCCTCCACTTTGGTGGCAAAAACAGGAAGACAGATTATTATCTGAACGGCAAAGATTGGGAAAAGGGGAAGTGCAACGAGATCTGGGAGTCCTTGTGCACCAGTCGCTGAAGGTAAGCATGCAGGTGCAGCAGGCGGTTAAGAAGGCAAATGGTATGTTGGCCTTCATAGCGAGAGGATTCGAGTACAGGAGCAAGGATGTCTTGCTGCAGTTGTACAAGGCCTTGGTGAGACCACACTTTGAGTATTGTGTGCAGTTTTGGTCGCCTTATCTGAGGAAGGATGTTCTTGCCATGGAGGGACTGCATTGAAGATTTACCAGACTGATACCTGGGATGGCAGGAATGACGTATGAAGAGAGATTGGGTCGATTAGGCTTATATTTACTAGAGTTTAGAAGAATGAGAGGGGATCTCATTGAAACTTATAAAATTCTAACAGGACTAGACAGACTAGATGCAGGAAGGATGTTCCCGATGGCGGGGGAGTCCAGAACCAGAGGTCACAGTCTAAGGATAAGGAGTAAGCCATTTAGGACTGAGATGAGGAGGAATTTCTTCACCCAGAGAGTGGTGAACCTGTGGAATTCTCTACCACAGAAGGCAGTTGAGGCCAATTCATTAAATAGATTCAAGAAGGAGTTGGATATATTTCTTAAGGCTAAAGGGATCAAGGGATATGGGGAGAAAGCAGGGACAGGGTACTGAATTTGGATGATCAGCCATGATCTCATTAAATGGCGGAGCAGGCTCGAGGGGCCGAATGGTCTACTCCTGCTCCTATCTTCTATGCTTCTATGCTTTTATGGGGAATAAGGAAATGGCAGAAACGTTAAACAAATATTTTGTATCTGTCTTCACAGTAGAAGACACAAACAGCATACCAAAAATGGTGGGGAACCAAGGGTCTAATGAGGGTGAGGAACTTAACATAATTAATATAAGTAGAGTAAAAGTACGAGAGAAACTTATGGGACTAAAAGCCGACAAATCCCCTGGAGCTGACGGCCTACATCCTAGGGTTCTAAAAGAGGTGGCTGCAGAGATAGTGGATGCATTGGTTTTGATCTTCCAAAATTCCCTAGATTCTGGAATCGTCCCAGCAGATTGGAAGGTCGCAAATGTAACAAATTCAAGGAAGGAGGGAGAGAAAAAACAGGGAACTACAGGCCAGTTACCTTGACATCAGCCAGAGCGGAAGATTGGGAACAGTTTAAGATAGAGCAAAGGAGGGCAAAGGGCTTAATCAAGAGGGGCAAAATAGCTTACGAAAGCAAGCTGGCGGAAAATATAAAAACTAACTCCAAAAGCTTTTATAAGTATATCAAGAGGAAAAGACTGGTGAAAACCAAAGTTGGTCCATTGCAGTCAGATACGGGGGAATATATAATGGGAAATAAGGAAATGGCAGACCAACTAAATGCATACTTTGGGTCAGTCTTTACGAAGGAAGACACAAAAAACCTCCCTGGGATATCGGGAAAAATAGGGACATTGGCAAAGGAGGAACTGACGCAAATCAATATCTCTAAGGATATGGTGTTAAGGAAGCTAAAGGGATTGAAGGCGGACAAATCCCCAGGGCCTGATAACATGCATCCTAGGGTACTGAAGGAGGTGGGCCTAGAGATAGCGGATGCACTAAGCATGATTTTTCAGAATTCATTAGACTCGGGAACAGTGCCCATGGATTGGAGGGTAGCTAACGTTACCCCACTATTCAAAAAGGGGGGTAGGGAAAAAGCAGGTAATTACAGACCTGTAAGCCTTACATCAGTTTGTGGGCAAAATGCTGGAGTCCATCATTAAGGATGAAATAGCCGAGCACTTAGCAAATGGGGACAGGATAGGACAGAGTCAACATGGATTTACAAAGGGTAAATCGTGCTTGACTAATCTATTGGAATTTTTTGAGGGAGTAACTGGTAAAATAGATGGGGGAGAGCCAGTAGATGTGGTGTACCTGGACTTCCAAAAGGCCTTCGATAAGGTCCCACATAAAAGATTAGCATGGAAATTGAAGCTCATGGGATAAAGGGGAAAGTATTGACGTGGATAGAGAACTGGCTGTCAGATAGAAAACAGAGAGTTGGAATAAACGGCTCATTTCTGAATGGCAGGCAGTAACAAGTGGGGTACCACAGGGATCTGTCCTGGGTCCCCAGCTGTTCACAATTTATATTAATGACCTGGATCAGGAGTCGAATGCAGCATTTCAAATTTGCAGACGACACTAAACTAGGAGGGGGGGTGGGCTCAGAGGAGGAGACCAGGAAGCTCCAGAGCGATTTGGACAGACTGGGTGATTGGGCGGATAAATGGCAGATGCACTATAATGTGGACAAGTGCGAAGTTATCCACCTTGGGTGCAGGAACGGGAGGGCAAATTATTATTTAAATGGCAATAAATTGGGAGAGGGGGAAGTACAGAGAGACCTGGGTGTTCTTGTACACCAGTCACTGAAGGCGAGCATGCAGGTGCAACAGGCGGTCAAGAAGGCAAACGGTATGCTGGCCTTCATAGCAAAAGGGTTGGAATACAGAACAGGGATACCTTGCTGCAGCTGTACAGGGCACTGGTGAGACCACACCTCGAGTACTGTGTACAGTTTTGGTCGCCTCATCTGAGGAAAGATGTTCTTGCCATGGAGGGGGTGCAGCGGCGATTCACCAGGCTGATACCAGGAATGGCAGGATTGACCTATGAGGAGAGACTATGTAGTTTAGGGATGTACACACTGGAGTTTAGAAGATTGAGAGGGGACCTCATAGAAGTGTATAAAATTCTGACAGGTCTAGACAGATTAGATGCAGAAGTCAGGAAAATGCTGGAATCCATTGTTATGGAAGTGGTATCAAGTCACTTAGAAAATCATAACATAATTAGACAGAGTCAACATGGTTTTATGAAAGGGAAATCATTTTTGACAAATATATTAGAGATTTTTGAGGATGTAACTAGCAGGGTAGATAAAGGGGAACCAGTGGATGTACTATATTTGGATTTCCAAAAGGCATTCGATAAGGTGCCACATAAAAGATTATTACACAAGATTGGGGCTCATGGGGTTGGGGGTAATATAGTAGCATGGATAGAGGATCGGTTAACGGACAGAAAATGAGAGTAGGGATGGCAGGTTGGCAGGCTGTAACTGGTGGGGTGCCGCAAGGATCAGTGTTGGGGCCTCAGCTATTTACAAACTATTAATGACCTAGATGAAGGGACCGAGTATAATGTATCCAAGTTTGCTGATGATACAAAGCTAGGTGGGACAGTAAGCTGTGAGGAGAACACAAAGAGTCTGCAAAGGGATATAGATAGACTAAGTGAGTGGGCAGTAAGGTGGCAGATGGAGTATAATGTAGGGAAATGTGAGGTTATTCACTTTGGTAGGAAGAATAGAAAAACAGAATATTTTTTAAATGGAGAGAAACTTTCAAATGTTGGTGTTCAGAGAGATTTGGGTGTCCTCGTGCAAGAAACACAGAAAGCTAGCATGCAGGTACAGCAAGCAATAAGGAAGGCAAACGACATGTAGGCCTTTATTGCAAGGGGGTTGGAGTATAAGAGTAAGGAGGTCTTGCTACAATTGTACAGGGCCTTGGTGAGACCACACCTGGAGTACTGTGCACAGTTTTGGTCTCCTTATCTAAGGAAGGAAATACTTGCCTTGGAGGCGGTGCAACAAAGGTTCACTGGATTGATTCCTGGGATGAGAGGGCTGGCCAATGATGAGAGATTGTGTAGAATGGGCCAATACTCTCTGGAGTTTAGAAGAATGAGAGGTGATCTCATTGAAACATACAAGATTCTGAAGGGGATTGACAGGGTAGATGCTGAGAGGTTGTTTCCCCTGGCTGGAGTGTCTAGAACTAGGGGGCATAGTCTCAGGATAAGGGGTAGGCCATTTCAGACTGAGATGAGGAGGAATTTCTTCACTCGGAGGGTTGTGAATCTTTGGAATTCTCTGCCCCAGAGGGCTGTGAATGCTGAGTCTTTGAGTATATTCAATGCTAAGACAGATAGATATTTGGACTCTAGGGGAATCAAGGGATATGGAGATCGGGCAGGAAAGTGGAGTTGAGGTCGATGATCAGCCATGATCTTATTGAATGGCGGAGCAGGCTCGAGGGGCCGTATGGCCGACTCCTGCTCTTATTTCTTATGTTCTTGTGTTCTATTGCCATCCCTCTCTCGTTCTGTCACCCTCTCCCTCTCGCTCTGTCCCCCCTCACTCTCATTCTATCCCTCCGTCTCTCCCGCTCGGTTCCCTTTTCTGTCGCCCTCCCTCTCTCGCTCTGTCACACGCTCTCTCTTGCTCTGTCCCCCTCTCTCTCTCTGTCCCCCTCTCTCTGTCCATCTCTCGCTCTGTCCCTCTCTCTCATGCTGTCCCCATCTCTCGCTCTGTCCCCCTCTCTCTCTCTCTGTCCCTCTCCCTCCCTCCCTCTCTCACGCTCTGACCCCCTTTCTCACGCTCTGCCCCCTCTCTCTCTCTGTCCACCTCTCTCTCTCTGTGCCCCTCTCTCTCTTTTGCTTTATCCCCCTCTCTCTCGCTGTCTGCTTCTCTCTCTTGCTATGCCCACCTTCTCTCCTGCTCTGTCCCCCTCTCTCTCTTACTCTGTTCCCCTTTCTGCCTCTCGCTGTGTCCCCCTCTCTCTTACTCTGTCCCTCTCTCGCTCGCTCTGCCCCTCTCGCTCTGTCCCCCTCCCTCTCTGCCTCTTTCTCTCTGTCCGCTTCTCTCTCTCTCTCTCTCTCTCTCTTCTGATCTCTCACTTTGTGTCTCTCTCATTCTGTCCCCCTCCATCCCTCTCTTTCTCTGTCCCACTCTCTCTCTCGTTCTGTCCCACTCTCTCTCTCGCTCTGTCACCCCTCTCTCTCGCTCTGTCCCCCTTTTTCGGTCTGTCTTCCCCTCTCTCTCTCTGTGTCTACTTCTCTGTCCATCCCCCTCTCTCACTCTGTCGCCCTCTCTCTCACACTCTGTCCCACTCTCACACGCCGTCCCGCATCTCTCTTGCTCTGTCTTCCCTCGCGCTCTCACTCTGTCCCTCTCTCTCTCTGTCTCCCTCTCTCGTTCTGCCCCTCTCGCTCTCTCTGTCCCCCCTCTCTCTCTCTCTGTCCCATCTCTCTCTCTCTCTCTCTCTGTCCCATCTCGTTCTGTTCCTCTCTCGTTCTCTCCCCTCTCTCTGTTCTGCTCTGTCTCGCTCTACCCCCTCGCTCGCTCTGTCCCGCTCTCGCTCTCCCCATCTCTGACCCCCTCCCTCCCTCTTTCTCTGTCCCTCTCTTGCTCTCACTCTGTCCCCCTCTCTCTCTCGCTCTGTCCCCCACTCTCTCTCTCTCTGTCCCCCTTTCTCTCTCTGTCCCCCTCTCTCTCGCTGTCCCCCCTCTCTGTCTCCCCCTCTCTCTCTGTCCTGCCCTCTCTCTCTCTGTCCTCCTCTCTCTCTCTCTGTCCCCCCTCTCTCTCTCTGTCCCCCTCTCTCTCGCTGTCCCCCCTCGCTCTCTCTGTCCCCCTCTCCCCCTCTCTCTGTCCCCCCTCTCTCTCTCTCTCTGTCCCCCCTCTCTCTCTCTCTGTCCCCCTCTCTCTCTCTGTCCCCCCTCTCTCTCTCTGTACCCCTCTCTCTCGCTGTCCCCCCTCGCTCTCTCTGTCCCCCTCTCCCCCTCTCTCTGTCCCCCCTCTCTCTCTCTGTCCCCCTCTCTCTCTCTCTCTGTCCCCCCTCTCTCTCTCTCTGTCCCCCCTCTCTCTCTCTCTGTCCCCCCTCTCTCTCTCGCTGTCCCCCCTCTCTCTCTGTCCCCCTCTCTCTCTCTCTGTCCCCCCCTCTCTCTCTCTGTCCCCCTCTCTCTCTCTCTGTCCCCCTCTCTCTCTCTCTCTGTCCCCCCTCGCTCTCTCTGTCCCCCCTCTCTCTCTCTGTCCCCCCCTCTCTCTCTCTGTCCCCCTCTCTCTCTCTCTGTCCCCCTCTCTCTCTCTGTCCCCCTCTCTCTCGCTCTGTCCCCCATCTCTCGCTCTGTCCCTCATCTCTCTGACCCCCTCCCTCCCTCTCTCTCTTTGACCCCCTCTCTCATGCTCTGTCCCCCTCTCTAACACTCTGCCCCGCCCTCTGTCCACCTCTCTCTCGGTCCCTCTCTTGCTCTCAATCAGTCCCCCCCCCTCTTTCGCTTTAACCCCCTCCCTCTCTCGCTCAGTCTGCTTCTCTCTCTTGCTATGTCACCTTCTCTCCTGCTCTGTCCCCCTCTCTCTCTTACTCTGTTCCCCTTTCTGCCTCTTGCTGTGTCCCCCTCTCATGCTCTGACCCCTCTCTCTTGCTCTGTCCCTCTCTCGCTCGCTCTGCCCCTTCTCTCTGTTCTCCTCCCTCTCTGCCTCTTTCTCTCTGTCCCCTTCTCTCTCTCTCTCTTTTTTTTGCTCTCTCTCACTTTGTCTCTCCCTCACTGTCCCCCTCCGTCCCACACTCTCTCTTGCTCTGTCCCACTCTCTCGCTCTGTTCCCCTCTCTCTCTCGCTCTGTCCCCCTCTCTCTCTCGCTCTGTCCCCCTCTCTCTCTTGCTCTGTCCCACTCTCTCGCTCTGTCCCTCTCTCCCCCCCTCTCTCTCTCTGTCCCCTTCTCTCTCTCTCGCTCTGTCCCACTCTCTCTCGCTCTGTCCCCCTCTCTCGCTCTGTACCCCTCTCTCTTTCGGTCTGTCTCCCCTCTCTCTCTCTCTCTGTCTACTTCTCTCTCACTCTGTCTGTCCCCTTCTCTCTCTCTCACTCTGTCCCACTCTCTCACGCGCTGTCCCACATCTCTTGTTCTGTCTTCCCTCGCCTTCTCTCACTCTGTCCCTCTCTTGCTCTGTCCCTGTCTCTCTCACTATCCCCGTCTCTCTCTCTCTCTGTCCCCTCTCTCTCATTCTACCCCTCTCGCTCTCTCTGTCCCATCTCTCTCTCGTTCTGTCCCTCTCTCATTCTGCCCCCTCTCTCTCTGTTCTGCTCTCTCACTCTGTCCCACTCTTGCTCTCTGTTCCCCCATCTCTGACCCCCTCCCTCCCTCTTTCTCTCTGTCCCCCTCTCTCTCTCTCTGTGCCCCTCTCTCTCTCTGTGCCTCTCTTGCTCTCGCTCTGTCCCCTCTCTCTCGTTCGCTCTGTCCCCCTCTCTCTCTCTGGCTCTGTCCCCCCACTCTCTCCATCCCCCTCTCTCTGTGTCGCTTTCTCGCTCTCGCTCATCCCACACTCCCTCTCTCTCTCTCTCTGTCCCGCCCTCTCTCGCTCTTTCCCCCTCTCTCTGTCCCCCATCTCTCGCTCTATCCCTCTCTCTCGCTCTGTCCCTCATCTCTCTCTCTGTTCCCCTCTCTCCCACCCTCTCTCGTTCTGTCCCCCTCTCTCTCGTTCTGTCCCCCTCCCTCTCTCGTTCTGTCCCCCTCCCTTTCTCTCTGTCTCTCTCTCTCACACTGCCCCCCATCTCTCTTGCTGTGTCCCCCCTCGCTCTCACTCTCTCTCTCTCTCCATCCCCCTCTCTCGCTCTGTCCCCATCTTTCTCTCGCTCTGTCCCCCTTTCTCTCTTGTTCTGGCCCCCTCTCTCTCTCGTTCTGCCCCCCACACTCTCTCTGTCCCCCTCTCTCTCTCTCTTCCATCTCTCTCGTTCTGTCCCTCTCTTTCTGCCCCCCCTCTCTCTGTCCCGCGCTCTTTCTCTCTCTGTCCCCCTCTATCTCACTCTGTTCCTCTCTCTCTCTTTCGCTTTATCCCCCTCTCTCTCTCACTCTGTCCCTCTCTTTCGGTCTGTCGCTCTCTCTCTCTGTCCCCCAATTCTCTCTGTCTCTCTCTCTTGCTCTGTCCCTTTCTCTGTTTCTCTCTCTCGCTCTGTCCCTCTCTCACTGTCGCCCTCTCTCTCTCATTCTGGTGCCCTCTCTCGCTCTGACCCTCTTTCTCTCTCTCTGTCCCCCTCTTGTTCTGTCCCTCTCTCTCTCGCCATGTCCCTTTCTCTGTTTCTCTCTCTCGCTCTGTCCCTCTCTCTCGGTCTGCCTTTCTCGCTTTCTCTCGCTCTGTCCCTCTCTTGCCCTGACCCTCTCTCTCTCTCTTGCTCTGTTCCTCTCCCTCTCTCTGTCCTTCTCTTGCTCTCCCTCTCTCGCTCAGTCTCTCTCTCTCACCCTCTCTCTGTCTTTCTCTGTGTCTCTCTCTCTCTCTCTCATGCTCTCTTTCATTTACTTTGTGTCTCTTACTTTCAAGCTCTCTCTCTCTTTTTCTATCTCTCTCTTTCTGTCTGATACTGAGTTTTACTGAGTTGAGATGAATATAGGCCAAAGCCCCTTTATCTTGGCCTTTCAATCTCCTTAAAAAGCATCCGATTACCATGAAAATAGTAATGGTTTGGATAAGAGGCCACAACAAAAATCAAAAAAAAAAAGTTTTTAAAAAGCGGTTTGAAAGGGAGACAGACAATTCACACACTGGGGAGTGGGCGACTTCAAACGGGCCTTTAAGAGGCCGGTTGCCACAGTGACCAGAATTAGCATGAGATTAATGAGTTGAAACACGTCCTTTCGCTGAGTATAATAGGCCTGCGAGCCGGGGGTTCGCATTGTTGGAGGGGAACAGATGTGAGGGCAAGATCAGGCAGGTTTGGGAAAACTGCAGACAGAGAGAGCGAGAGAAAAAGAGAGAGAAGGTGGCCATTTTGTGGAAGAACGGGGGGAATGATTTCACTGTGGCACTGCCTTCCAACAGGAGAGCAAATGGCCGCCATCACGGAGAGTTGAAACAGCGTCACGGAGTTATTTTTCTTATTTTTTCTGGCTTTTTAAATTCCATTTCAGACCCCCTCACAGTGAGTGTCGGCAGCATATTCAACTGTGCGAGGAATTCCATCTCCGCCCCGAACCTATCCAGACTCAACTCCCACATACTTTCCAGGCCGGAGCAGGGATCCTGGGGGATTTTATTCCCCGCCTTCCCCTAACCCAGGGGGTGCTCAGTACCAATTTTAGCCCCCCCCTCCCGCCCCCTAGCTGGTATCATCTAACTCAGCACAAAACGGGGGTGGGGTGGGGTGGGGTGGGGGGGGGGGGTGCGGGTAGATGGAACTGCGGCCCTTCCTGCTCTGTGTGGGCCTCAGTGCCACACCGGGGGATAGGTATTCACGCACATTTATCCACCTGAGGAGGGCGGACGGGGCCCGGGTTTAACGTCTCATCCGAAAGACGGCACCTCCGACAGTACCAGTACCAGGAGTGTCGGCCCTGGATTATGGGGCTCGAGTCTCTAGAGTGGGTACTCAAAACCACGACCTTCTGACTCACATGCGAGAGCGAGAGCGACTGAGCCAAGCTATCTTGAGAGTGGGATTAGGGAAGGAGCTGGAGTGCGGGGCGTAGACACTGAGCTCTGTGGTCATCAGTTACTGAAGGGGCATCTGGCTGTTTTCCCCATCCACAACTCATTCAAGCTCGCAATAGTGCGGCCTGCGCAGGCTCCAGCCGAAAGATTCGAGCCCTTGCTTCTTCCCAGCCCTCTCCCTGTTTACTCTTGTATGCGAGCTCCCCCTGCACACCTTCATCCCAGGGCAGGTACAGCACAGGTTAGATACAGAGTAAAGCTCCCTCTACACTGTCCCATCAAACACTCCCAGGGCAGGTACAGCACGGGTTAGATACAGAGTAAAGCTCCCTCTACACTGTCCCATCAAACACTCCCAGGGCAGGTACAGCATGTGTTAGATACAGAGTAAAGCTCCCTCTACACTGTCCCATCAAACACTCCCAGGGCAGGTACAGCACGGGTTAGATACAGAGTAAAGCTCCCTCTACACTGTCCCATCAAACACTCCCTGGACAGGTACAGCACGGGTTAGATACAGAGTAAAGCTCCCTCTACACTGTCCCATCAAACTCTCCCAGGGCAGGTACAGCACGGGTTAGATACAGAGTAAAGCTCCCTCTACACTGTCCCATCAAACACTCCCAGGGCAGGTACAGCACGGGTCAGATAGAGAGTAAAGCTCCCTCTAACACTGTCCCATCAAACACTCCCTGGACAGGTACAGCACGGGTTAGATACAGAGTAAAGCTCCCTCTACACTGTCCCATCAAACTCTCCCAGGGCAGGTACAGCACGGGTTAGATACAGAGTAAAGCTCCCTCTACACTGTCCCATCAAACACTCCCTGGACAGGTACAGCACGGGTTAGATACAGAGTAAAGCTCCCTCTACACTGTCCCATCAAACACTCCCAGGGCAGGTACAGCACGGGGTTAGATACAGAGTAAAGCTCCATCTACACTGTCCCATCAAACACTCCCAGGGCAGGTACAGCACGGGTTAGATACAGAGTAAAGCTCCCTCTACACTGTCCCATCAAACACTCCCAGGGCAGGTACAGCACGGGGTTAGATACAGAGTAAAGCTCCATCTACACTGTCCCATCAAACACTCCCAGGGCAGGTACAGCACGGGTTAGATACAGAGTAAAGTTCCCTCTACACTGTCCCACCAAACACTCCCAGGGCAGGTACAGCACAGGTTAGATACAGAGTAAAGCTCCCTCTACACTGTCCCATCAAACACTCCCAGGGCAGGTACAGCATGGGTTAGATACAGAGTAAAGCTCCCTCTACACTGCCCCATCAAACACTCCCTGGACAGGTACAGCACGGGTTAGATATGAGCTGGATTTGACCCAGGGTGAAAGGTCAGTACTTGACCCACTGCTGCACCCAGTTTCTTCCGATTGAACTTTTAAAATGTTGACGGGAGGCCTGATTTTAACGATCCCGCTGCCTTTCCAACTTGATGCCGCCTGCCACCATTTTTTGAACCGTAAATCCTTTTGATTCGGGAGAGAGCGCTCGCCACAGGCAGGTGGGGGGCCTACTGAATACATTTAAAATTGGGGTCCTGCAACGCAATTAGGACCTCCACCGCCATTTTAACTAAAAGTAAAGGAAGTTCCGCCCAGTGCCGGACCCGCCTGTAAAACCTGACCGGATTGGCTTCTTGGAGCCCCCTGAACCTCTATTCAGAGAGACACTCAGCTGACGGGCAGGGTATTGTGGGAATGATTTTGCCGTCGTGTTTTTCCAGGGGAAGTTTCCATCTTCCAGATCATTTCTTTCTCACTTTTCTTGGCCTCACCATGCTCAGAGAGGTTTCTGTCCTCATTGTGGTTGCTAGTTTCTCAATGGAGGAACACATGGAGCAGGTCAGAGGCTGGGTAATCTGCGGTGAGTGGATCACTTCCTGACTTACCAAAGCCTCTCCTCCAAGTCAGGAGTGTGACGGAATACTCTCCACTTGCCTGGACGAGTGCAGCTCCAACCACACTCAAGAAGCTCGACACCATCCAGGACAAAGCAGCCCGCTTGATTGGCACCCCATCCACCACCTTAAACATTCACTCCCTCCACCACCGGCGTACCGTGGCTGCAGTGTGTACCATCTACAAGATGCACTGCAGCAACTCGCCAAGGCTTCTTCGGCAGCACCTCCCAAACCCGTGATCTCTTCCACCTAGAAGGACAAGGGCAGCAGGCGCATGGGAACACCACCACCTCCAAGTTCCCCCTCCAAGTCACACATCATCCGACTTGGACATATATCGCCGATCCTTCATCAATCGCTGGGTCAAAATCCTGGAACTCACTCCCTAACAGCACTGTGGGAGTACCTTCACCACACGGACTGCAGCGGTTCAAGATGGGGGCTCACCATCACCTTCTCAACCAAGGATGGGCAATAAATGCCAGCCTTGCCAGTAATGTCATATCCCGTGAATGAATTAGTAATTTTTTTTAAAATGTGGAACAGCAGCAGCAGCTGGGCCTTCCAGCAGACCACAGGTCAGGGGGCAAGCTGTGAGTAGGAGGCCATATCCAACGCACAGGGTGTAACAGGCCAAGAGTCACCTTCTTCGGCCTATCTAAGGGCCAGTTCCTCTGGAGGCTGCACCTTCTCCAGGCTCAACTATTCCAACGCGCTCCTGGCCGGCCTCCCACCTTCCACCCTCTGTAAACCTGAGCTGATCCAAAACTCGGCTGTCCGTGTCCTAACTAGCACCAAGTCCCGTTCATTCATCACCCCCTGTGCTCGCTGACCTATGCTGGCTCCCGGTCTGACAACGGCTCGATTGTAAAAATTCTCATCCTGGTTTTCAAATCCCTCCATGGCCTCGCCCCCTCCTCCCTATCTCTGTAACCCTCCTCCAGCCCCACAACCCTCCGAGATCTCTGCGCTCCTCCAATTCTGGCCTCTCGCGCATCCCCCGATTTTAATCGCTCCACCATTGGCGGCCATGGCTTCAGCTGCCTGGGCCTTTAACTCTGGAATTCCCTCCCTAAACCTCGCCACCTTTCTCCTTTAAGACGCTCCTTAAAACATAGAAACATAGAGAAACATAGAAACTAGGAGCACGAGTAGGCCATTCGGCCCGTCGAGCCTGCTCCACCATTCAATACGATCATGGCTGATCATCCAAATCCAGTACCCTGTCCCTGCTTTCTCACACAGAATCCACATCGAGCCTGCACCAACACATATCCCACCCTATCCCCGTAACCCCACGTATTTAATTCCCCCTAACATATCCCTTCCTATCCTATCCCCGTAACCCCACATATTTAATCCCCCCCTAACACTAAGGGTCAATTTATCATAGCCAAATCAACCTAACCCGCACATTTTTGGACTGTGGGAGGAAACCGGAGCACCCGGAGGAAACCCACGCAGACACGGGGAGAATGTGCAAACCTACCTCTTTGACCAAACTTTTGGTCACCTGTCCTACCATCTCCTCACGTGGCTCTGTGTCGAATTTCGTTTGATAATCGCTCCTGTGAAGTGCCTTTTCACTACATTAAAGGCGCTGTATAAATACAAAATAACAGCAGAAAACGCTGGAAAAACTCAGCAGGCCAGGCAGCATCCGTGGAGAGAGAAACAGAGTTAACGTTTCAGGTCGAAGACCTTTCGTCAGAACTGGAAAAAGGCAGGAAATGAAATAGATTTAAAGCAAGGATAAAGCTGGGAAAAGGGGGAGGGGATGAAAGAACAAAAGGAGAGATTAAGAGACATTGAGAGACAAACGGAAGTCCCGTCGAAGAGAAGAGCAGAACTTCTTCAAGGTAGGCATTCCTAGAAGAGAGGTGGCAGTGGACCAAACACTAACACCGTAGCAAAATACTGCGGATGCCGGAAATCCGAAATAAATACAAGTTGTGTTTAGCATCCTACACAACCTCACCAATTAGGGAGGCCTTCAATTGGAGGAGGTACAGCAGCAACAGTAGTCTTCATCGGATGAGGAAGATCAGGTGGAAGGTGAGGAAGAAGAGGGACCACTTCAACACCTTGAGTACTGTGTGCAGTTTTGGTCGCCTTATCTGAGGAAGGATGTTCTTGCCATGGAAGGAGTTCAGCGAAGATTCACAAGGCTGATACCTGGGATGGCAGGAATGACATATGAGGAGAGATTGGGTCGATTGGGCTTATACTCGCTGGAGTATAGAAGAATGAGAGGGGATCTCATCGAAACATATAAAATTCTGACAGGTCTGGACAAACTAGATGCAGGAAGAATGTTCCCGATGGACGGAGAGTCCAGAACCAGGGGTCATAATCTAAGGATAAGGGGTAAGCCATTTAGGACAGAAATGAGGAAGAATTTCTTCACCCAGAGAGTGGTGAACCTGTGGAATTCTCTACCACAGAAGGTAGTTGAGGCCAAGTCATTAAATATATTCAAGGATGAGTTAGATATATTTCTTAAAGCTAAAGGTATCAAGGGATATGGGGAGAAGGCAGGGACAGGGTACTGAGTTTGGATGATCAGCCATGATCTCATCGAATGGCGGAGCAGGCTCGAGGGGCCGAATGGCCTACTCCTGCTCCTATCTTCTATGTTTCTATGTTTCGAAGAGATGCGAGGGCACGGCTCATCGCTGAGCGCTTCCGCTATCCCGTTCATTTCCCCTGCTCCTTAAAACTTACACAGAGCCCCCTCTGCATTACCAGCCCTTGTTACATCCTTTCGCCACTGCCTTCATCCTGCATTAAAGAATGTTCAAACCATTCAGACAACCTCTATATCAATGCCAGCCTGGCAGTCTCAGGAGCTACTAATTAAATCACACTGCAGACCAAAGTGCCAGATGTGATAAAGTTGATTAATTGAATGCCAAGCGTGGCTGAGTTGGTAGCACTCTTTTCCTGCGCCCCCCACCCCCCACCCACGAGTCAGAAGTTCGTGGGATCGAGCCCCCACTCCAGAGATTCGAGCTCCATAAGCCAAGGCTGTCACTCCCGGTGCCCGTACTGAGAGAGTGTCTGTGAGAGAGTGTGTGTGGAAGTGTGTGTGTGTGTGTGTTTGTGTGTGTGTGGTGTGTGTGTGTGTGTGTGTGTGTGTGTGTGTGTGTGTGTGTGTGTGTTGAGTGTGTGAGAGAGTGTGTGTGAGAGTGTCTGAGAGCGTGTGTCTGAGAGTGAGTGTGTGTGTGTGTGTGTGACTGTGTATGTGGGGGAGTTGTGTGTGTGTGTGTGTATATATGCGAGAGAGCGTGTGTGAGAGTGTCTGAGAGCGTGTGTCTGAGAGTGTGTGTGTGACTGTGTGTGTGGGGGAGTGTGTGTGAGAGTGTGCGTCTGTGTGAGAGTGTGCGTCTGTGTGAGAGTGTGTGTCTGTGTGAGAGTTTCTGTGTGTGTGTGTGTGTGTGTGTGTGTGTGTGTGTGTGTATATATGCGAGAGAGTGTGTGTGCATGAGAGTGTCTGAGAGTGAGTGTGTGTGTGTGTGTGTGACTGTGTATGTGGGGGAGTGTGTCTGAGAGTGTGCGTCTGTGTGAGAGTGTGTGTCTGTGTGAGAGTTTCTTTGTGTGTGTGTGTATATGCGAGAGAGTGTGTGTGCATGAGAGTGTCTGAGAGCGTGTGTCTGAGAGTGAGTGTGTGTGTGTGTGTGTGTGTGACAGTGTGTGTGGGGGAGTGTGTCTGAGAGTGTGCGTCTGTGTGAGAGTTTGTGTGTCCGTGTGAGAGTTTCTTTGTGTGTGTGTGTATATATGAGAGAGAGTGTGCGTGCATGAGAGTGTCTGTGAGTGTGTGTGTGTGTGTGTGTGTGACTGTGTGTGTCTGAGAGTGTGTGTCTGAGAGTTTGTGTGTGTGTGTATATGTGCGAGAGAGTGTGTGAGAGTGTCTGAGAGCGTGTGTCTGAGAGTGAGTGTGTGTGTGTGTGTGACTGTGTGTGTGGGGGAGTGTGTGTGTCTGTGTGAGAGTTTGTGTGTATATGTGCGAGAGAGTGTGTGTGAGAGTGTCTGAGAGTGTGTCTGTGTGAGAGTTTGTGTCCGTGTGAGAGTTTCTTTGTGTGTGTGTGTATATATGAGAGAGAATGTGTGTACATGAGTGTCTGTGAGTGTGTGTGTGTGTGTGTGTGTGTGACTGTGTGTGTCTGAGAGTGTGTGTCTGTGTGAGAGTTTGTGTGTGTGTGTATATGTGCGAGAGAGTGTGTGTGAGAGTGTCTGAGAGCGTGTGTCTGTGAGTGAGTGTGTGTGTGTGTCTGCGTGAGTATGTGTGTGTGAGTGTGTCTGTGAGAGTGTGTGTGGGAGAGTGTCTGAGAGAGTGTGTCTGTGTGAGAGTGTGTGGGTGTGACTCAGGTGTCTGTGAGAGTGTGCGTGTCTAAGTGTGTGTGTGAGAGAGTGTGTGTCTGTGTGAGAGTGTGTGTCTGTGTGAGTGTGTGAGAGTGTGTGTGTCTGTGTGAGTGTGTGTGAGAGTGTATGTGTGAGAGTGTGTGTGTCTGTGTGAGAGTGTGTGTGTGAGTTTGTGAGAGTGTATGTGAGAGTGTGTGCCTCTGTGAGTGTGTCTGTGTGACAGTGTGTGTGTCTGCGAGAGTGTGTGTGGGAGAGTGTCTGAGAGAGTGTGAGTGTGTCTGTGTGAGAGTGTGTGTGTCTGTGTGAGTTTGTGTGAGAGTGTATGTGTGAGAGTGTGTGTCTGTCTGTGCGAGTGTGTGCCTCTGTGAGTGTGTCTGTGTGACAGTGTGTGTGTCTGTGAGTGTTTATGTGTGAGTGTGTGTGTGTGTGTGTGCGTGTTACTGTATGAGAGTGTGTGTCTATGTGAGAGTGTGTGTGTGCCTCTGTGAGTGTGTCTGTGTGACAGTGTGTGTGTCTGTGTGAGTGTTTATGTGTGAGTATGTGAGTGAGTATGTGTGTGTGTGTGTGCGTGTTACTGTATGAGAGTGTGTGTCTCTGTGAGAGTGTGTGTGTGCCTCTGTGAGTGTGTCTGTGTGACAGTGTGTGTCTGTGTGACAGTGTGTGTGTCTGTGAGAGAGTGTGAGTGTTTATGTGTGTGTGAGTGTGTCTGTGTGACAGTGTGTGTGTCTGTGTGAGAGTGTGAGTGTTTGTGTGAGTATGTGAGTGAGTATGTGTGAGTGTGTCTGTGTGAGCGTATGTTTGTGGGGTTGATTTTAACACTACCCACTGATGTCCTATTTGAATTCCATCCGAGGAGGATGAGAAGCAGAAGAGACCGTTCAAGTTAGGTTTTTTAACTGTCCTTCGTGAGGCCAGAGTGCTCCTCCGGGCCCCACGAGGAAAGCTAAGGGCTCCCCTGCCCCCGCACTTGTGCTGGTGGGCGTGCGAATTTCCTGCTTTCACCCAGTTCCACCTGCTGACTCGCCGGCAGAGAATGCACCTTCCCTGAAGTGAGGGTCCGTCACAGGCCCTGAACACATAGAGAGGGAAAGCAGCAGACAAGTACCCTGGGGCCTCCGGAGGGAACCCTAGTGCCATCTGATCCATCTGCTCCATCGTGGCTCCTTACAGACTCGAACACCAGCAATAGAGACACAAAGATAGAGACAGATACAGATATTGATAGAGATATAAACAGGTAGAGATAGATGGCTGGATAGATAGCGAGATAAGGAGACACACAGCTAGATGCATAGCCTGATAGAGATAAACAAATAAGAGAGATATATGGGTGGATAGATAGTGAAATATAGGGGGGAAAATTCAGTTGGTTGCGCCTCCCGTTAGCGCCTTAAGAGGGCGCTAATGGGGCGCAAAGCATCTAGCGCCCAGGCGTGGCGAAGTTTGCGCCGCTCGCGAAATTAACTAGACATTTTGCGGCGGCGCTAAACACTACCGCCACGATCTTCTGCGCCGGCAGATCATGACGTCACTCGAGTGCGCAACGCCCCGGTATCGCCCCGGAGCGGATATTGAGTGGCGTCCCCTGCCTTACCGCCTGACGCTAGCAACGACAGGTTGAGGGGAGCGTTCTGCAGTCATGAAGGGAAAGGGGAGCGCTATTTAAAGGTGACCGCTTCCTGCCTTTTATTGTTGGTGCCATTTTTGAACGACGCATTCTGAGAGAGAGAGGGAGAGACTTCTGGAGAGATTCAACGTTGTGTGAAGGAGTTTTGGGTACTGAGCAGCACTTTGCAGGTTCATTTTGATTTGCCATTCCTTGTATCGATTTAGCAGAGACTGTGGGGGCTGCACTCTGAGCTCTTTGCCTGGTACTCTCCATTGTTCTTTCCAGCACATTTGATGTGCAAGTCTCTCCAGGCCGAGATTCAAGGCTGCAATGAGCAGGATGTGGATGGAAAGCAAGATTAACCATCCCCTTTAAGAACTGGCCGGCGCCAGTGTGTCTGTGTTCCATTGCTGACTGACATTACATGAGCTTCGCCAGCGCTCTGAGGTAGCGCCTCGCTCCTCGGCCTTTGCGCCTTAAGACAGGTGTGAAGCGCCTGATTTAGCGCTCCAATCACCTCCAGGGGCGATAAAAGTCAAGTTTGCAGTCGGTGGCGATAATTAGCACCAGGCGCTAATCTTTGCGCCCGGCCGATAATTGCGCCCCAAATGGGGCGATACTGAATTTCTCCCCCATGGAGAGATATCAGCACCTCCAAGTTCCCCTCCAAGTCACACACCATACTAACTTCATCATCGCTGGGTCAAAATCCTGGAACTCCCTAACAGCACTGTGGGAGTACCTTCACCACACCGTTTGCGCGGAGCAGAAATAAATATAAATAAATATTGGGAAGACCGAAGCAAATTGTCATCAGTCCCCGCCACAAACTCTGTTCCCTAGCCACCAACTCCATCCCTCTCCCTGGCAACTGTCTGAGGCTGAACCAGACCGTTTGCAACCTTGGTGTCGTATTTGACCCCGAGCTGAGCTTCCAACCACATATCACCGAGACCGCCTACTTCCTCCACCGTAACATTGCATGTCTCCGCCCCTGCCTCGCTTCATCTGCTGCTGAAATCCTCATCCATGCCTTTGTTACCTCTAGACTTGACTATTCCAACGCTCTCCTGGCTGGCCTCCCACATTCCACCCTCCATCAACTTCAGCTCATCCAAAACTCTGCTGCCCCGTGTCCTAACTCGCATTAAGTCCCATTTACCCATCACCCCTGTGCTCGCTGACCTACATTGGCTGCTGGTCCGGTAACGCCTCGATTTGAAAATTCTCATACTTGTTTTCAAATCCCTCCATGGCCTCGCCCCTCCCTATCTCTGTAACCTCCTCCAGCCCTACAACCCATGTTCTTGCCATGGAAGGAGTTCAGCGAAGATTCACAAGGCTGATACCTGGGATGGCAGGAATGACCTATGAAGAGAGATTGGGTCGATTGGGCTTATACGCGCTGGAGTTTAGAAGAATGAGAGGGGATCTCATTGAAACTTATAAAGTTCTGACAGGACAGGACAGGACAGACTAGATGCAGGAAGGATGTTCCCGATGGCCGGGGAGTCCAGAACCAGGGGTCACAGTCTAAGGATAAGGGGTAAGCCATTTAGGACTGAGATGAGGAGGAATTTCTTCACCCAGAGAGTGGTGAACCTGTGGAATTCTCTGCTACAGAAGGCAGTAGAGGCCAATTCATTAAATAGAGTCAAGAAGGAGTTGGATATATTTCTTAAGGCGAAAGGGATCAAGGGATATGGGGAGAAAGCAGGGACAGGGTACTGAATTTGGATGATCAGCCATGATCGCATTGAATGGCGGAGCTACTCCCGCTCCTAGATTCTATGAAATATCTGCACTCCTCCAATTCTGGCCTCTTGCGCATCCCTGATTTTCATCACTCCACCATTGGCGGCCGTGCCTTTAGCTGCCCGGGCCCTAAGCTCCAGAATTCTCTCCCTAATCCTCTCCGCCTCTCTCTCTCCTTTAAGATGCTCCTTAAAACCTACCTCTTTAACCAAGCTTTTGGTCACCTGTCCTAATACCTACTCAAGGGCAATTAGGGATGGGCAATAAATGCTGGCCTGGCCAGCGATGCCCACATCCCATAAACGAATTTAAAAAAATAAAGCTCGGTGTCAAATTTTGTCTGATCATTTTCTCCTGTCATCGTGGGATATTTTTACTACGTTATGGGTGCGATATAAATGCAAGTTGTTGTTGAGACATAGATTGAGAGATAGAAATAGATGGAGGCAGCGATATTGATAGATACATGCTGTAGATAGAGATAGATATTGATAGATAGATAGATAGAAAATATAGGCAGAGAGATAGATAATTATATATATATATATATATATATATATATATATATATAACATAAGAAATAGGAGCAGGAGTAGGCCAATCGGCCCCTCGAGCCTGCTCCGCCATTCAATAAGATCATGGCTGATCTGATCCTCACCTCAAATCTAAAGAACACAAGAAGTAGGAGCAGGACCAGGCCACTCAGCCCCTGGGCCCGCTCCGCCACCCATAGGGCCCTGACCGATCCGAACTCAGCCTCATGTCCAATTTCCTGCCCGCTCCCCGTAACCCCTAATTCCCTTTACTTCTAGGAAACTGTCTATTTCTGTTTTAAATTTGTTTAATGATGTAGCTTCTACAGCTTCCTGGGGCAGCAAATTCCACAGACCCACTACCCTCTGAGTGAAGAAGTTTCTCCTCATCTCAGTTTTGAAAGAGCAGCCCCTTATTCTAAGATTATGCCCCCTAGTTCTAGTTTCACCCATCCTTGGGAACATCCTTACCGCATCCACCCGATCAAGCCCCTTCACAATCTTATATGTTTCAATAAGATCGCCTCTCACTCTTCTGAACTCCAATGAGTAGAGTCCCAATCTACTCAACCTCTTCTCATATGTCCACCCCCTCATCCCCGGGATTAACCGAGTGAACCTTCTTTGTACTGCCTCGAGAGCAAGTATGTCTTTTCTTAAGTATGGACACCAAAACTGTATGCAGTATTCCAGATATAGATACATATATATATAGATAGATATATATCGATAGATGGAGATATAGAGATAGATACTAATTGATAGAAAGAAAATATAGATAGATATCACAGAATCATTGATGTTTACGGCACAGAAGGAGGCCATTCACCCCATCATGTCTCTGCTGGCCGACAAAGAGCTCTCCAGCCTAATCCCACTTTCCAGCTCTTGGTCGTAGCCCTGTAGGTTACGTCACTTCAAGTGCATATCCAAGTACTTTTGAAATGCGGTGAGGGTTTCTGCCTCTACCACCCTTTCAGGCAGTGAGTTCCAGACCCCCACCACCCTCTGGGTGAAACAATTTCTCAACTCCCCTCCAATCCTTCCACCCATTACTTTAAATCTACGCCCCCTGGTTATTGATCTCTCTGCTAGGGGAAATAGGTCCTTCCTATCCACTCTATCTAGGCCCCTCATAATGTTACACACCTCAATTTGGTCTCCCCCTCAGCCTCCTCTGTTCCAAAGAAAACAACCCCAGCCTATCCAATCCTTCCTCATAACTAAAATTCTCCAGTCCAGGTAACATCCTCGTAAATCTCCTCTGCACCCTCTCTAGTGCAATCACATCCTTCCTGTAATGTGGTGACCAGAACTGCACGCAGTACTCTAGCTGTGGCCTAACTAGTGTTTTATACAGTTCAAGCATAACCTCCCTGCTCTTATATTCTATGCCTCGGCTAATCAAGGCAAGCATTCTGAATGCCTTCTAAACCACCTTATCTACCTGATAGGTATAGATAGGCAGATAGAGATAGACAGATAGTGATAGATAAATACATAGACAGATAGATAAAGTGATAGAGAGATATAAAAATAAAAATTAAATATAGATGGAGAGATGGTGGAGTAGATAGATCGATAAACAAATAGATGGAAAAGAGAGATAAATGTAGCTAGCTGGGTATTGATGGATATAGATAAATGGATCAATAGAGATAGGTAGACTGATAGAGATAGATAAATATATAGAGATATAGAGATAGATAATGAAAAGATAGTATATAAAAAAGATTACATTTATATCGCGCCTTTCACGACCTCAGGACGTCTCAAAAGAGGATTGTCCTATGAGCAGAGATTGAGTAGATTGGGCCGATACTCTCTGGAGTTGAGAAGAATGAGAGGTGAGCTCACTGAAACATACAAGATTCTGAGGGGGATTGACAGGGTCGATGCTGAGAGGTTGTTTCCCCTGGCTGGAGAGTCTAGAACTAGGGGGCATAGTCTCAGGATAAGGGGTCGGCCATTTAAGACTGAGATGAGGAGGAATTTCTTCACTCAGAGGGTTGTGAATCTTTGGAATTCTCTACCCCAGAGGGCTGTGGATGCTGAGTCTTTGAGTATATTCAAGGCTGAGATAGATAGATTTTTGGACTCTTGGAGAATCAAGGGATGGGCGGGAAAGTGGAGTTGAGGTCACAGATCAGCCATGATCTTATTGAATGGCAGAGCAGGCTCGACGGGCTGTTCTTACATCTTACCAAACGCTTTACAGCCAATGAAGTACTTTGGAAGTGTTGTCACTGTTGCAATGTAGGAATCGCAGCAGCCAATTTTTCACACAGCAAGGTCCCACAAAGAGCAATGTGATAATGAACAGATGATCTGCTTCAGTGATGTTGGTTGAGGGATAAATATTGGCCTTAAGACACCGGGGAGAACTCCCCAGCTCTTCTTCGAAAAGTGCCGCGGGATCTTTTGTGTCCACCTGAGAGGGCAGATGAGGCCTCGGTTTGATGTCTCATCCGAAAGACGGCCCCTCTGACAGTGCAGCGCTCCCTCAGCACTGCACTGGAGTGTCAGCCTAGATTTTGTGCTCAAGTCTCTGGCATGAGACTTCAACCCACAACCTTCTGACCGAGAGGCGAGAGTGCTACCAACAGAGCCACGGCTGACACGATCAGATAGATACATAGGGGGAGAAATTCAGTATCGCCCCATTTGGGGCGCAATTATCGGCCGGGCGCAAAGATTAGCGCCTGGCGCTAATTATCGCCACCGACTGCAAACTTGACTTTTATCGACCCTGGAGGTGATTGGAGCGCTAAATCAGGCGCTTCACACCTGTCTTAAGGCGCAAAGGCCGAGGAGCGAGGCACTACCTCAGAGCGCTGGCGAAGCTCATGTGATGTCAGTCAGCAATGGAACACAGACACAATGGCACGGGCCAGTTCTTAAAGGGGAGGGTTAATCTTGCTTTCCATCCACATCCTGCTCATTGCAGCCTTGAATCTCGGCCTGGAGAGACCTGTACATCAAATCTGCTGGAAAGAACAATGGAGAGTACCAGGCAAAGAGCTCAGAGTGCAGCCCCCACAGTCTCTTCTAAATCGATACAAGGAAGGGCAAATCAAAATGAACCTGCAAAGTGCTGCTCAGTACCCAAAATTCCTTCACACAACGTTGAATCTCTCCAGAAGTCTCTCTCTCTCTCTCTCAGAATGCGTAGTTCAAAAATGGCACCAACAATAAAAGGCAGGAAGCGGTCACCTTTAAATAGCGCTCCCCCTTTCCCTTCATGACTGCAGAACGCTCCCCTCAACCTGTCGTTGCTAGCGTCAGGCGGTAAGGCAGGGGGCGCCACTCAATATCCGCTCCGGGGACGATACCGGGGCGTTGCGCACTCGACTGACGTCACGATCTGCCGGCGCAGGAGATCGTGGCGGTAGTGTTTAGCGCCGCCGCAAAATGTCAAGTTAATTTCGTGAGCGGCGCAAACTTCGCCGCGCCCGGGCGCTAGATGCTTTGCGCCCCATTAGCGCCCTCTTAAGGCGCTAACGGGAGGCGCAACCAACTGAATTTTTCCACCATAGAGTGATAGGGAGATTGATAGAGAGATAGATAAGTAGATAAAGCTATAGATAGATAGAAAATATATACAGAGAGAAATAAAGTGATTAATCTATCCATCGCTTTATCTATCTAAAGAGATAGATATAGATTGCTGGATATAGAGATAGGAAGATAAGTTGATAGAGATAGATAAAAGATACAGATAGATAGATGTGTATATAGATAAACAGATGTGTAGATAGATAGATTGTATATATAATATATAGGATGTATATACATAGATGCATATATAGGATAAATGGAAAGTTAGAAATATAGATGTATGGAAAGCTAGATAGATGGACAGACAGACCGATGAGTACATCCAGAATCTGAGGTGATAGTAAGTTGCCATAAACAGTTCAGTCACAGGCAATAACTCTCACCAGTCTCCAGTCGCTGCTCTCTCTCTCTCTCAATAATCCTATTTAATATGGAGCATTCACTAATTAAGCACAGAGTGCTGCATTTTGATTCAATTTCAAAGCACAAAGGCCTTGCATCCAAGCAATTAACCTCAGGGAGGGGGAGACAGAGAGAGAAAGAGAGAGGGAGGCAGAGATATAGGGAGGGAGATAGAGAAATAGGGAGGCAGAGAGATAGGGGAACGAGAGGGAGGGAGGCAGCGAGATAGGAGGGAGAGAGTGAGGGGGAGAGAGAGGGAGAAATAGGAAGGTAGAGAGGGAGGGAGAGAGATAG